>CM061532.1:226170597-226606877 GCA_030545055.2 Neoaliturus tenellus
TTTAACATTTTTTTGCTAAATTCTTTAATAACAAGAGTGAATAGGATATTAGGCAAAATAGAAAGAAGAAAGATTTATTTAGGCGAATTAGAGGACCCCCTAAGTTACCAGAACCCGAGGGGCTCCTTCGCGGCGGGGACGAGCGCCCCTGATATGACGTAAAGAGTGTCCCTGATTAGCGGTCATGAGCATCACCCCCGACTGGCGGAAAACATCGCCCTCTACTCGACGGTAAATAGCACCCTTGATCAGATTAAATCACGCCCCTGACCGGTGGTAAACATAGCCTCCAACCGCCGGTATAGAGCGCCCCTGATCGACCGTAAAGAGCGCTCCCAATACGCATAGCGCCTGTGATCAACGGTAAAGAGCGCCCCGACCAGCAGTAAATATTCCCCTAATTGACGGTAAATGGCGCCCCTTTGCCTTGACCGTTGCCTTGTAAGGTTTGCCTCGATCTTGGTCCTTTGCCTTGGATTTTTATTTCTGTATTACAATTATACAAGGTGTTTCAGAACTCCCTTCCAACTTTTTAGTCCATTGTTCTTAAACCAAAAATAAATATGAATAGCCTATCATAGTAATAACATCAAAATGCCGCTAGTTACCCACACAGCCGCAATTTTGTCTTTTACACATATTATTTTTTTCCGCAACGGATGGTTGTATTGAGTTCCATTTTGTCATGAATCTTTATCACACCAATGTCCATTTCAAGAGAAAATAATTGTTTTTTTCCGATGTGTGTTTTCAAAATGGCGGCCATTTAAAACTTTAAACTCAAATATCTCAAAAACAGCAATTTTTTCAAAAGTTTTACTAGGGACTAAAAAGTTGACAAATCAAATTATCTAACTAAGGATACTGAGTTTGTAAGGATATGACAACAAGTAACGGAGTTACAGTGATTTTTCTCTTATAATAACCTTAATTAGCGTTAATTTTAATGCAAAACCATTGTTTTCCTGCAGAAAAATCCCAATAATCCCGTTATCTGTTGTCAGATCCTTACAAACTTGGTATCCTTAGTTAGATTATTTAATTTTTAAATTGTTTTGTCCAGTAAAATTGTTGTAAAAATTACCGTTTATGAGATATTTGAGTTTAAAAATTTAACACGGCCGCCATTTTCTAAATACACATAGAAAAAATATGTTTTTCCTTGGAATGAACATTGCTGTGATAAATATTCATGCCAAATTGAACTCAATATAATCATCCATTATGGAAATAAAATTATTATGTGTAAAAACAAAGTAGCGTCTGTGTGGGTAACTGGCGGCATTTAGACGTTATTACTATGATATTCATTTTTTTGTCCAGGAACAATGCCCTAAAATATTGGCAAGGAGTTCTGAAACACTCTGTATAATATTTGATTTCAGATGTAAAATTAATACAGTGCTGATCATCACTTTCGTTAAATAGTTCCATGTTTTTATACTACAGCCAAAACTAGTATTAGAACATACGTATAATTAGAACAAAAATAAGCCAATGAATCCGCTTGGTTTTTTTGGGGGAGGGGGGGGGCGTAATTGTGACCTTTGGCCTAGGGCGTCAAAAAGTGTTAATCCGGGCCTGGTTATAAATGAAATTATAAATGTTATTAAAAAATTCTAAAAACACAGAAGAGAAGATCCGTCTTTGTACTTTTAGACAATATTAAGAGCCAATCTCTATCTTAATTAGTTATTTTTAAAACACGATTCCCGTAAACCTCTGCATCCATAAAACTCGCCTAGCGCTATGGCCGTGGCCGCGAGCGGCATTCGGGCTCGGGTAGACCGGAGCCTTAACCGAGCTAGTACGATACAGCCAAGAAATCTATATTCTAGATACTGTGGATGCAGCCAATGAATACAAAAATATAAAGAAGGTAACATCTTGTGGACGAAATGGTTAAGAAAGTTTGGGTCGTCATAGAGTAGCGTACTCCACAATGAGAGCGCGAACGAGACAACAACCTATTAATTAATTAGTCAGTTTATCATTATTCAATCTCAAATTTTTACCGAAAGAATCCCTGACAATTTTTGCAGACGACACATCCTTATTCACACACACCAAAGATACATCCATACTAGAAAAGGAGGCATTTATCCGGCTTGGCGCAGTGGCTCAGTATTTCTCAGATATCAATCACAGTATTAATTTATTATAATTCCTCTAAAACTCGTTATATGTTTATGGCTACAGCTCAGAAAAAACGATCTCTTCAGAGGGCGGGTTTCATGTCACCCATGGTTTTGCTGGATGAGGAATTCCTTGAGGAATCTCACTCAGTTGATTATTTAATAGTGAGATTGGACGGTAGTATCCGTTGGACGGATCTGTTGATAAACTTGCTTCCACGTTGGCTTCTGGTATTTATGTCCTAAAAAATCTTTCTGTTTATAACAATATTGAACTCTGTAAATTAAGCCTGATTGAGAGTCATTAAGATATTCCATATAGTTCTTGGGGTTTGTCAAGTAAATCAAATTTGAATAGAATTTTTGTTTTGCAGAAAAAAGCAATATCAGATGTATCTGTAGGCTCAGACCTAGAGATACTTGCAAAGAAAATTTTAAAGAACTTTAAATTCTCACTGTTCCTTCTCTTTTCATTTTGAAGTTATTATGTATGTAAAGTTAAATAATCTGATACAGCCTCACAAGCATAGATATAATACTAGAAATCACAATGTAAATCCTTCTATTCAGCATAATTCGAAACTTTTCGAGACAAAACCTAGTTATGTAGGAATTAAGTATTTCTCCAAACTCCTATTATAGTGATTAGGGAGACTCATTACAAAAATAAATTTAGAGACAAACTGAAAGGGCATCTATTTGAAGAATGTTGTTATGGGCTGCCTGATCTAGTTAAGTCCATCTTCCCATCTTTATCTTTCTTTCATTTTGGCACTGCCTTACCTAAACCTCTCCTTTATAACCTGATTGGACGAAGCCACCCGGCGGAATTATTTGGACGGGTCCCATGCCAAGGAAGCCCACGGGACATACAACGGAGGTAACAGGTAGCCTCTGGATTGCTTGATAGTAGAAATAATTTAAAATCTTACCTTATTTAAAAATTAACCATGGTTAAAATTAGACTTGTATATAGTTCACTAGTGATTTTTGTAGGCCAAATGTGTGTGTTATATGTGTCAAAAGTAATTTATCAACAGACAAAATCCCCTGGATGACTTTTAATTTTAATTTTGGTCGACACCTGCATGTGACTTAAGATGAGCCTTCGGGTTTCGAAATCGATTTCACAAATGCAATAAATAAAGGATTGTTAAGGTAAGATTTTAAATTATTTCTACTAGTCAGTTTACATTCTGACTTCGTTTCAGGGCACCAGCAAACATAACAATCTCTCTCGTCCACGAACTACAATCACAAATTAACCTATGACAGTTTTCCATTACTCTACACTTAATGTAGAACCACAGAAAAAATGATGTGGTAGAACATAACTTAGTTTATTTTTTTACTCATATGATTTGAATAAAATACCTCCATTAGAATAACATTAGAATCTTGAAGTCCCATAATACACCAAACTCCTAAAAATAAAGGATACGATAACGATTTTCCTTGAAAAAAGATTTCCAATGATACCAAATAAGCTAGGTAACTTATGTTTTAAGGAGTGTTTTAATGACGCAATACTAAATAACAAATTTAATATCTCCCGCCCTCATACAGTGTACTATATACAGGGTGTCCCGGAACTCTCTGAAACCCTTTTGTATATTTGTTCCTTGCATTGAGACAACAAAAAAAACATTACACAAATAGGGGTCTAAAATGCTTTGTTTAGCCGCCAGCCGCCATTTTGTTTTTTACACATAATAAATTTTATTTCCGTAACGGATGGTTGTATTAAGTTCATATTTGGTATGAGCCATACCAATGGACATACCAATGCCCATTTTCAAGAAAAAATTAATGTTTTCCACTGTATATTTTCGAAATGGCAGCCATTTAATTTTTCAAACTCAAATATCTGAAAATTAATTAATAAATTTTATTCAAATTTTACAAGACAAACAAAAGTATCCAAATTAAGCTATCTAACCAATGAAACCAAGTTTGTAACGATTTGACAACAATAACGAAGTTATTGCGATTTTTCTCCATAAAAAACATTGATTTTGCATTATAATTAATGCAAATTAAGGCCATTTTAACGAAAAAATCGCAATAACTCCGTTATTTGTTGTCAGATCGTTACAAACTTGGTTCCATTGGTTAGATAATTTAATTTGGCAACTTTTTTGTGCCTTGTAAAATATTTATAAAATTTACCGATTTTCAGATATTTGAGTTATGGCCGCCATTTTGAAAATATAGTGTAACAAAATTTATTTTTTTCCTGAAAATGGACATTGGTATGATAAAGGTTCATACCAAATATGAACTTAATGCAAACACGGAAATAAAATTTATTATGTGTATAAAACAAAAAGGCGGCTAGCGGCTAAAACAATGCATGTTTTTTTTCTTGTCTCGATGCAAGGACCAAATATACAAAAGGGTTCTAGAGAGTTCCGGGACACCCTGTATAATAATAATAATAATAATAATAATAATTTTATTGGTATTATCAGGTAGTACATAATTGTCTTAATTTTAAACTAGTCTAATTGAGACTCCAATAGGTTATTTTCTTTCATTTTCCAGTACTGTTGGGAGATGACTTGTTGGCTAGTGAAGGGGAAGATACCCCCACCACTACCAGCTGTTAAATAGCATTGAAATAAAAGAAGACATTAAAATTTAACCAATAGGAGAGCTAGAAAACCCTGAGGTGGGGGTAACCTCCCCTCAATTCCTTTTTCCCTAGCTGTCCAACAAGTCATCTCCCAACAGTATTTGGTTGTTAAACATTCTTGAATTTTGAATGGACATTTTTCAATTAAAATTTGTTTGATTTTCTTTTTAAATTGCCTTTCACTTAAATTTTTCCAATCATTCGGTAAAGTATTAAAAATTTTGACATCCATTTCATTATAACTTTTCTTGATTCTTGAATACTTGTATAAAGATATACATTCAATATATATATATATATATATATATACATATATACGTGGCCCGTGCGCAAACTGCGCATTTTATGATTTTGTATGAGTGAAACTAACCTACAGTACGTGAATGTTGCTTATGAAATGACATGTTTGTTTATCTCTGGGTCATGTTTAATTTTTTGTATGTCGCGGAAAAGAAATTGCTTTTTACAGGGAAAATTTATTTATTATTTATTATAACAGTCATGTACAATAGTTATATATTGTGTTGACTTTTGCAGCCCTAAACAGATAGAGCCACCAGTTTATTCAAAACCCAATAAATTATTGGGCAAAGTGCACTTTATTTAGACTATAAAACTATTAATTTCTAAATCTATCTATTAAATGTAAGGTTTTAGGAAAAAAAGGTATAACATTTTTATTTTTTAAGTACAGTATTTCAAATTTGTTGACATTTCCATGTAGAGGAATAAATTATGTACCGTACAACTTTCACATTTGAATAAAATGTGTAGGAATTTTTTTGTTAGCTTTATTGTGGCTTACTTCCAAAATTTGTAATTTTTCTAAACTAAGAAACTTTTCACTACTACACCCGAATGCTTTGGTAAAAAATAAAGTTTTTACATCATTGTATTCTACAGTTTGTGCTGAAAAAGAAAATATACATACAAGTAGTATAGATATGTTGCTCCGGGGTCATGAGGGGCATGAGGGGTATGGAAGTACGAGGGAAGTACGAGGGAGGTACGAGGAAGTACGAGGCGCCCTCTTAACCGACCCTTGTAAACCTCATTTTTTAATGGTTTTGGGCCAGTTTGTATCTGGATTTCTTGATAGAAAAGGGTGACTGGGCCTTGTGAATTTACTAACAGTCCTACGTAAGGACTAGTCCCGTGTAAGGACTATTGTATTTAGATAGTCCCGCGCAAGGACTAGTCTCGCGTGCTATTGTATTTAAATGGTCCCGCATGAGGACTAGTCCTGTGTGCAAGGACTATCGACTTCATTTTTAACTGGTTTTGGGCCAGTTGTTATCTGATTATAGGCTAATTTCAGCCATTTTCCAGCATTTTGATCAGGTTTTGCAAATGGTAAATTTAAGAAGTACGAATGAAGTACGAAGGAAGTACGAGGGAAGTACGAGGGAAGTACGAAGGAAGAACGAGGGAAGTACGAGGGAAGTACGAGGGAAATACGAGGGAAGTACGAGGCGCCCTCTTAACCTTTAGAATTTTTGGTAGAATTTTTGGTATAAAAGGAGGTTGGTTTTCAAGTAATACTCAGTTTGCTTTGAAATCTATCTCAATTAGGGTGAGTAATATTTAAGATAATGCCACTATTAGTTATTAAAATTAATACTCAAAATTGCCACAGAATATTTTCATACAATCTATATATATATTAATACGCAAGCATGTTTCATTTCCTCCTTTTTTCTCAGCTCGTGTGCATCGTAGGATAAATTCGAGCATACCGTTAGAAAGGTATAATCCTGTAGATGAGCAGAATCACATTCTTATTCACATCGGACTCCAGGGCTACGCCCCACAAGCTTTAAAAGTTCCAATGTTAATCTTATGGAGAAAGGAGAATTGAATGAATCATAAGACAGCTGTTGTAAAAACAACTGCTAAAAAATTAGGAAGAACAGATGTTTTAGTTCTAAGATGTTTTTAAGCTTCTTGGGTGCAGATCAACTGAAATTTTGATCGAATTTCGATCAGGGGGCGATCTCTAGTATATATAATTCTGTAAGCAAAATTTCTTGAGTAAAATTATGAGCGTTATACAAATCGCAGAAAGATGGGAATCGTCTCAAATTAAAGGTTTCGGCTCCATACACGAGGGAAAACTATCGGCGTGTCCATAATGTTAACAGGAAATGAGAAATATCGTAAAACGTCCTCCATAAGAATAGCATGGGAATTCGAAAAACGTCTGCATTGTGTACATTAAAACATGTGTTATGGTTTAATTTTAAAAAGAGACACATGACAATATTGCGTGAAGAACTATTAATAACCAAATGACAAAAATATATCTGTTATAGAGTAGTAATACTATAATAAGACATTTTGTGGCTTTGATCGACTAAAATTTCTACTAGAATCGTTACCAACCTTATAAACTGTTACAAACTGACTGCTTATTTTCACTGTTGTTATACTAATTTAAATTGTCAAAAGCTGATTATAAAATACATTCTGATCGTGATAGGGATGCAATGGGCGATGAATTGTGGTTTGGGAAACGGCTACTTTACTTACATTAAAACATGTTTTGGGGTTTTATTATGAGATGAAAAGTGTCAAATGATCATAATGAGTGACGATGGTACATTAATTGAAACTTAAAATGTATCAGTCTAATAAGTGTCTGTTAGCTGAATTTTCACAGAAACCTTTTGGTCATTTCATAGATTGCAGAATTATAGGAGAGAGTTAAAATTAAAAGACGTTTGTCCTACATATACAGTACTAGGGGAAAATGTAGCAGGTCAAAAACTTTATTTCAAAATGGGAAATATATCAGAAGATTATTTTCTGAAAGTTTCTCCTTAAAGATTTAAAATTTACAGTGATTTTTAACCTGCTTCGTTTACACAAAATCAAGGATTTTGATTAGGAGGGACGAATATTGACAGTAAGTGAAGATGATCTATTTTGAGGTACTGTGTTTAAGTTTTGTGAAGAAAAAAATTTAAAAATCTAACAGGAGCTAAAAATTGATTAAATTTTAGGACAAACAAGACAGGATGGGTATGATACAAAGTATTGAAAGTTTATTGACTCTGAAATGGGTGCTGAACATCCGTCATGTTTTTGTTCTCATTGTCGATTTTCTATGTCATATTAAAAAGCCGTCATAGCTCAAAGGGACTATGACTTCTTTCAAAACTTATTTTTCATAGATCGATATAAGTTTAACTACAGACAAAATGAAGCATTTACAAACGGGTGGCCTAATATTAGACTACAGGATTGTAAAGAGAGCTTTGGGGGCGAATGGCCTGTTTAAACGGTACTGTTTAAACAAATTAAAACTAATTTTTCTGGAAACTTTCATAGTGAAGAACTGGTAATCTGCTATGGTTCTCATGCTATTTTAATTATTTGAATAGGGGCTATTGCCCCTATGAGCCACTAGTAAGAATAAGATAAGCGTTTTGAGATATCTTATCAAACCACCTGACCTAGATGTCATGTTTGTGTGATAAAGTGTTGTATGCTGATTGTTTTCACTCGATCAAAATTGTTGTTGTGTAATCGACTTGTATGATTTTCACTTAAAATCAAATTAGTTTAATATATATTTTAAATATTTGGAGTTTAGCTGTTTTGTCAATTTTTTATTTATAGCTGTTTATTAAAAACAATAATATAATATTTTTTACTAGTACCCATTAAAATTTTTATTCTGATCAGATTTTTGTTTTTCTCTTATAGATTGCATAAGAAGATGGCTGCGATTAAAATTAATTGCATTTTCTGCGGCAAGCTTATATTAAAATCAAATATGACATATCATGTCAAAGTGTGTCCCAAAAACCCAAATAAGGACTCGAGCTCACGTTACATTAAAAAGTCTTGTGATAAATGTGGAAAATCTATTACAAGTAATCATTTTAGTAGACATTACAAAACATGTCAATATACTACCAATCAACCTTCCACTTCAACAGCGCAAAGTAATGAACAAGTGCAACCGATACCTAGCACAAGCGGAGTTCAAAATTCAAAACCCCGGGTCCAGAAGAAAACAAGTCATGAGTATAAAACTAAATGTCCGAAATGTGAAAAACTCGTAAGAAAATCTAATATGAGTTACCATTTAAAAACACACGAAGAGTCCGCTTTGGTTAGCCGTGGTGGAATCGTTGATGGACCCTCTTCAGCGAAAAGACCACGTCCTGATGAAAATGATGTTAAAAATAAATCAGTTTTTGAAACTTTGCAGTGGGCTATATTTTTAACGATGATGACAATTTGCAATTTGGTGAAAGGGCCTATCGGTAATGGCGATACGTTTACACCGAAAGATTCCGAAGTCAAATTAGTGAGATCGGCTTTCGGGGAGTTGTCAACTTTTATTGCATTGAAAACATTCGTGCTATCAAAAACCCAATCATATTTTTGGACGCATATAAAAATATTATCATCAGGAAGATAAAAGAAAGGTTAGGTGAATTTGAATTGAAGGTACGATTTAACTTCCGAATTGATTTCAAGAGGAAAGAACAAGTAGAGGAACTTTAAAACGAAATATTCTGTGATCGATTTGAGTACCGATATTTCAGGTTTCTATGATTTTGCTAAGGAAAAGTTACTCAATGAAATGGAAGAATTTCAAGCGAAAGGATCCGGTTGGTCTTTATTCAGTATAAGCAATTTGGAAATTCAGGTATGCCGCTACAACCCCCTAAGAGCATCCAGCTATATTCCTTTGCCCAAAGATATTGCAAATAGACAAGCTATTATTAATGTAAAAAACAATGACGAAATAATGTTTTCTCTGGTCTATTTTATCTGCATTACATCCGATTGGCCACGGAGATAATCCCAATAGAGTCAGTAAATACAAACCGTACGAACACGAGTTCGATGAAGCTTTGAAAGACATAACGTTCCCCGTACAAGTTCAGAAAAATATTATAATGAAATTTAAAAAACGGTCTGGCGTGTCAGTAAATATATATGCTTATGATTTAACTAAAGACTCTGAGAATTATGATAAGTTTGAGGACTATCCCGGTGCAGGAAAAAAATCTAAAAATGCTAAGAAAAGTGACATCTACGTTTTGCATGTAACAAAAAATGAAATCCCCAACAGACATGTCAATCTGTTGTATTTGAAAAATGAAAACGGCATTTCACATTATTGTTGGATAAAAAGCATGAGCAGGTTAATAGGTAGGCAAATCAAGAAAAACAGAAATAAGATACATAATTGCAATCGTTGTCTCCAATATTTTGGAACTGAAGACTTGTTAAAAACCCACAAAGAAACCTGCAACGAGCCAGAACAACAGGATGTTCATGATTTGGATACAATATTTATATGCAACAGATGTCTCAACGGATTCGATGATGAATTGAAATTAAAAAAACACAGGGAATACTGCAATGAACACGATGCTGTTAGAATCGTCATGCCTAAGACGATTAAAATTAAAGATGATTACATCAACCCCACAATACAGTTCAAGTACAAATACAGAAAAATGAAAGTGCCCTACGTAGCGTATGCTGATTTAGAATGTATCTTGACACCAGTAGACGACCAGCGGGGGATCAACACCAAGAAATATCAATCCCATCAAGCGGCGAGTTTTGCATTGTACGTCGTGAATGCGTCAGACGACTATGACATTCCCTTCGATTTGTATTATGAATATTTGAGTGCCGATGCTGCACAGGTCTTCATAGATGGACTCGTAGATGTTTCAAAGAAAATAGCTCAACTCTACAGTCGTGAAGCAGCGAAGCCCATGACTTTGACTGCTGCCGAAAAGGCGGAAGCCAGGTTTACGTCGGTTTGCCACATTTGTGGAAAAGTGTTTGATGAAAAAACTGGAAAAGCCGTTCTCGATCACGATCATTTGACTGGGAAATTCAGAGGGGTAGCCCACAATTCTTGCAATTTGAATTTCAAAAAGCCCCATTTCCTGCCGGTCTTCATCCATAACCTGAGCAATTATGACGCCCATTTATTTATAAAAATGCTTGGAGCTGATAAGAAAGATATCGTTGTCTTGGCCACCACCGAAGAACGTTACATATCTTTCGAAGTGAAAATTGAAAACGGGGTAAACTTGAGATTCTTGGACTCATCCAGATTCATGGCTTCCAGTTTAGACAGTCTGGCCAAAAATCTCACCAAACATCAATTCAAACACACTTCGAAATTCTTCTCGGATGACAAACTGGATTTGGTTATTCGCAAGGGTATTTACCCGTATGATTATATGGATGGTATGGAGAGATTTGGAGAGACGTCTTTGCCTTCAAAAGAATCGTTCTACAACAAATTGAACAATTCAAACGTCAGCGATGAAGATTACAAACATGCGTGTGATGTATAGGAAAAGTTTTCCATCCAAACGATGGGCGAGTACACTCTGCTGTACAATAAAACGGACACCCTACTGCTGGCGGATGTGATGGAAAATTTCCGTAAAGTGTGTTTGAAAACGTATAAACTCGATCCAGCGTGGTATTACACCTCACCCAGTCTGGCCTGGGACACCATGTTGAAGAAAACCGAAGTAAGTCTCGATATGCTGACGGACACCGACATGGAACTGATGATTTCGAAAGGCATTCGTGGTGGTATCTCTCAGTGCTGTCACAGATACGCCAAAGCCAATAACCCGTACATGCATGATTATGACGCTGGAAAACCGAATGATTATCTTATCTATCTGGATGTAAACAACCTTTACGGTTGGGCGATGATGGAGTACCAACCCCAGAGACAATTCGAGTGGTGTACAGACTCTGAACTTGCCCAGATAATGTGTAAACTCACAAACAGACAATTCATCAGTGACAAGTCCGACACCGGTTACATCCTCGAAGTAGACCTCGAATATCCTCAACATCTACACGACCACCATAGAGACCTACCTCTAGCACCGGAGAACCAATGCCCGCCGGGATCCAATCAGAGGAAACTCTTAACAACGTTGTACAACAAAGAGAAATACATCGTACACTATAGGAATCTCCAACTCTATCTGTCTTTAGGAATGGTTCTGAAGAAAATATATAGGGCCATAAAATTTCAACAGTCAGCGTGGTTGAGTGAATATATTAAATTAAACACGGACATGAGAACCAAAGCGACGAACGACTTTGAAAAAGATTTCTACAAGTTGATGAACAGTTGATGAAGTTGATGAACTCGGTGTTCGGCAAAACGATGGAGAATATCAGAAAACACGTCAATATCAAACTGGCCACTCACGAACAGCAGTTGCAAAAGCTAGTGGCGAAACCCAATTTTAAATCCTTGACAATATTCTCCCAGCACTTGACTGCTGTCCATATGGAAAAGACCTATTTATATTTCAACAAACCCATTTATGTCGGTATGAGCATTTTGGACATCTCCAAAATAGCGATATACGATTTCCATTATAACGTCATGAAACCAAAGTATGGGGACAACATCAGAGTCCACTACGGAGATACCGACTCACTGGTCTATGGCGTGAGGACCGAAGATGTATACGAGGACATGAAAAGCATGATCGACTATTTTGACACCAGTGATTACAAAGCGGATAACATTTCCGACATGCCGCGGGTCAACAAGAAAGTCATCGGCAAATGGAAAGACGAGCTCATGGGAGATGTTATGAGGGAGTTTGTCGGGCTGCGATCGAAGATGTACGCATATGACTCGGAAGGAAATAAATCTGGCAAAAAGGCGAAAGGCGTGACGAAATCCGTTGTCAAGAAGGAGTTGAAGCTGGAAGACTACAAATCATGTTTGTTCAACGAAACGGAAGAATACAAGACAATGAACACCATCCGGAGCAAAGGGCACAACATTTATTCCATATCGCAATATAAAAAAGCGCTGTCCGCCAAGGATGACAAGAGGTACATATGTGAAGACGGACTGACAACATTGCCCTGGGGACATTTTCGGATACCCGTCAGTATGGATGTTGATGAAGATTTTGATCTGGACTGATTACAATTGATTTTTTAAAGACCTTTGTCATTGATGAAAATAGTGTGTTTTTACTCATTTAAAAGTGTCTTAAATAAGTGTGTTTAATTGTTTTTTAACGATAATAATAAAATTCAAAACTCATTTATTTTAGTAAATCAGCTGTGATGGAAATTGCATCACAACTAATGATTACATCAAAATTTAATATCGATAAATATTTTTTTCATCACACTACATCGATATCACCTGTTTTCGACCCTTGTTTCTACCGTCGAAACACCTGTTTTGCCGGCCTAGGCCGGCAAAATTTTCCGGCCTAGGCCTGCAAAATCAGCTGGCCTAGACCTTACATAAAAACATTCACATCAACACGTTGTATCACAAAAACATGTGACTGCAACAATGAAATGAATTGGTTGCCTAGCAACCGGAAACTCAAGCAGTACATCTCGCTAGGTTATAGTTGATGTTATGTTTTGTTTGTTATGAACGAAAAAGTAATGTTTTCACTTGTTTAGAATTTATTGAATTGTGTAGTGTGATGAAAAATATCGTTCGTAACTCGGGCCGAAAGCGTTTTGCCAACCCTCGATCGTTTCAAGTTCTCGACTTCGTCTCGAACTTGAAACACGATCTCGAGGCCGGCAAAACGCCACTTTCGGCCCTTGTGACGAAATATACTATTTTAATCAACTGTGATGGAAATTGCATCTCAATTGATGATTACATCAAACTTTAATATTGATCAAAATTTTTATCTCCAGGTTTTCGCCCATTGGAGTGATTGGTGTCTACCTCCAATTGGGACTTTTTATGCCTCAAAAAGTACTCTGTTGAAGGTGGGAACTTTGACGTAGTAACAGAGCTTTTTAACCAATATCCACCGACACCAAAGTAACCAACATGTTATGCGATCCCCCTTGAATTTTGATCGTACGAATTATACAAGCGTAAATCCAGTCAATATTTTTCATTTACTAGAATTGTATGAATGTATTAGAATAACTAAATCATCATCTGTACATATTCCTTTTTAATGTCATAAGTGAACATGGTCTGTGATACCACGATGACGTAGGCCGTAGTGCCTTTATCAGAGACCGGACCGGTAACCGCATTTGTAAACTCCTTAGACCCAAGACCTAAGGTCATACACCGTGATCTAGACCTAAAACCTCCTACCATACACAATGGCCTAGACCCAAGACCTAAGTCCCTACACCGTGGCCTAGTACGCCTGTTAAGCCGTGTTATTACTGTTTCGTCTATACCTAGAGGGAAATTGACCTCTTTTATGTTCTTAGACCGGAGACCTAAGCTTTTACACCATGGCCCAACACTTGTTTTAAACCGTGTGCAGTTGTGGTTGTTTCATCTATAGCTAGAGGGAAGCCGGTCCTCAAGTTCTTAGACCCTAGACCTAATGCCCTACGCCATGGTCTAGACCCAACCCTTAACCCATCGTGGTCTAGTACTCGTTTTAAAGTCGGGTTTTAACTTCTTAGACACAAGACCTAAGGCCTCACACCATGGTCTAGTACTCGTCTTAAAGTCGGTCTTTACGTTCTTGGACCCAAGACCTAAGGCCATACACCGTAGTCCAGTACTTGTCTTAATCCGTGTGCAGTTATTACTGTTTCGTCTATACCTAGAGGTAAATCGGCCTTTTATGATCTTAGACCTGAGAACTAAGTTTTTACACCATGGTTTAATACTGTCTTAAGCCGTGCGCAGTTGTGGTTGTTTCATGCATAGATAGAGGAAAGTCGGCCTTTAAGTTCTTAGACCCAAGACCTAAGGCCCTATACCACAGTCCAGACCCAAGACCTAAGGGCATACACCGTGGTCCAGTACTTGTTTTAATCTGTGTGCAGTTATTACTGTTTCGTCTATACCTAGAGGAAAAACCGTCGGATGTTTTTGAAAATCGATGTGTAAATGGTGTTTTTAAAAATTAACGTATACACATCGTTTTTGAAAATCGATGTGTAAACAGTGTTTTTAAAAATTAACGTCTACACATCGCTTTTGAAAATCGATGTGTAAACGGTGTTTTTAAAAATTAACGTCTACACATCGTTTTTGAAAATCGATGTGTAGACGATGTTTTTTTTTTTAAATTAACGTCTGCGAACGTTTTTTAAATCGGGTGATGAATGTGAAACAGCTCTCGGGTCTAAGAACATAAATGGCCGATTTTCCTCTAGGTATAGACGAAACAGTAATAACTGCACACAGATTAAAACAAGTACTGGACCACGGTGTATGCCCTTAGGTCTTGGGTCTGGACTGTGGTATAGGGCCTTAGGTCTTGGGTCTAAGAACTTAAAGGCCGACTTTCCTCTATCTATGCATGAAACAACCACAACTGCGCACGGCTTAAGACAAGTATTAAACCATGGTGTAAAAACTTAGTTCTCAGGTCTAAGATCATAAAAGGCCGATTTACCTCTAGGTATAGACGAAACAGTAATAACTGCACACGGATTAAGACAAGTACTGGACCACGGTGTATGGCCTTAGGTCTTGGGTCCAAGAACGTAAAGACCGACTTTAAGACGAGTACTAGACCATGGTGTGAGGCCTTAGGTCTTGTGTCTAAGAAGTTAAAACCCGACTTTAAAACGAGTACTAGACCACGATGGGTTAAGGGTTGGATCTAGACCATGGCGTAGGGCATTAGGTCTAGGGTCTAAGAACTTAAGGACCGGCTTCCCTCTAGCTATAGATGAAAAAACCACAACTGCACACGGTTTAAAACAAGTGTTGGGCCATGGTGTAAAAGCTTAGGTCTCCGGTCTAAGAACATAAAAGAGGTCAATTTCCCTCTAGGTATAGACGAAACAGTAATAACACGGCTTAACAGGAGTACTAGGCCACGGTGTAGGGACTTAGGTCTTGGGTCTAGGCCATTGTGTATGGTAGGAGGTTTTAGGTCTAGATCACGGTGTATGACCTTAGGTCTTAGGTCTAACCAACATATCTATACTACTCATACATGCATACTTATATTCAGAAATAATTTTTTGCTGTACAAAATGCGTTACCACTACCAAGTGCACAAAAAATCTCTGCCACTGAGAGAAATCAGTACATGCAAGACATAAGGTTAAATACCGCATTTAACTTTTTTCCGAGTATTTAACTTGGTTTTATACCTTTTTATATGGTGTATTTTTTTGTCAGTCTGGGGTGTTTTTTGTTCCCCCTTGGATCCGCCACTGTGTGCATGGGCGTTTGCAATCCCACCTGTCTAAATCGCTCACTGTAATAAGTACAATGAATTAAAAAAGTTGGTGTTGAGGAGTGGTTGGTGTTGTGATAAAGAAGATCATTAATGTAATATTGACACCTCTTGTTTTCTGCCTCAACATATCTTGACCGGAGGAATTTTCCAAATACACAGAAGGTTTCTCGAGTTATTCCTGTCTTCAAAAAGGGTCAAAAGTCCAAAATTGAGAATTATCGGCCGATCTCTCTGATCCCAACCATTGGCAAAATATTTGAATCAGCCATCAAGTCGCAGATATGTTGTTTTTTTCGAAATCACTTGAAATTTTCCCCAAATATCAGTTTGGTTTTCATAGTGGTAGGTCTACCACGGATGCCATGGGCTCTCTTCTGGCCCAGATTTTAAATTCTTTTGAAAACAGACAACTTGCTCAGATGACACGCAGGCTTTTGATTGTATAGATCACAATATCTTGCTGTTAAAACTTGAGCACTTTGGCATCCATGGTACACCTCATGCGTTTTTTGTGTCATACCTGTCTGATCGAGAGCGATTAGTTGATGCAGGAGGTAAGAGGTCGAAGAACGGGATGGTGAAATCAGGTGTTCCCCAGGGTTCTGTCCTGGGGCGCCATCACTTTCTAATAAATAGGCGTAAATATATCTTTCAATGTTTATTGCATGTAAAGAAAAATCACAGTAATCTTCAACTTAGAATGGATGTCCATTCTTACAACACACGAAAACAGTCGTCCATTGATGTGCAATGTAGTAGATTAAGTTAAGTGCATATACCAGAATTTACCATATTTTAAGTCTAAATTTATTTAACTTGCTGCATGTTGACACCATAGAAGAAGTTGACACCCAGTCATTACCATATAAAGATTTTAGAACTAGGGTTCATGGATTGGCTAACTTTAAATCCCTTCTATAATATTAATGAATATTTGAATCTGGTGCTAGGTATATAAGTAAAAATGTTCTGAATAATTGAAGTTCTGTGATAATTTAATTAATTTAATTTAAGTAATTAATTTAATTGTATACTTTTCTAGTCATTTTCATACCCATGTGCCGCTTTTATTTATTTATTATCATCAGCATTAGCCTATTTATTATCTTTGCATGTATTAGCCTATATTTTTATTATCTGCATGTAGCCTATTTATAGCATGGAAGCTAATTAAAGTCCTACTGGATTCAGGAATGTTTTAAGCTTGTTTATATTAAGTGCTTTTATTACACTGACTGACAATGTCTATTGCAATAGTTTGTTTGCTTAATGAAAATAAACGATGATTATTTGAGTATATCATTGTTTTTTTTTTATAAGAAAACAATCTTTGTTGCCATTAAATATCTTTCAAACCATTTTTTACTGTGAAATTTTTTGAACAAAATCAATGTTAGTTCTTACCGTTAGTTCTTCGTCTCGGACCACAACGCCAGCACAACTCTTTGTTATTTAGTTCAATGTAGTTAATGGCTACATCTTGAAACTGATTCATGAGAGACCTTTGTGCTGATTGGCTTCTTTGTTGTTATCTTACCTACATGTTTAAAATTGCTGCAACTGTTGCTTCAGTTTTCTCACCTTACCTCAGGCAAACCTTTGTTTTGCAAGTAAAGCTAAAATATACATACAGCTATAACAGCACACTTGCAATAACGAAAATCATTGTTTCACAAGACTTAAGGATTCTGAGGAAGGTTGACATAATGGGTGTTTCAATATAAAACAAAATCCACAATCAACTTTCTTTAATAATACATATTACAATTAAATACAATTGTGGAATTCCAACAACTATTAATCCTGGATTACTTTCCTCATGGTACAAAGAGTGAAAATACTCATCTTCATTGCAAGGAGTATTCCTTAGGATATCTGAACTTGAATAAAACATTTTTATCTACTTTGGGATCGAAGCCCTTTGCATATATCATTCCAGGAGCCTAAAATAAAAATAAATTTATTATTTGTGATATTTTAAGTTAGATATCAATTACGGTACATAGCTAATTCTACTTTGTGATGTCTGCATTACTAGACAATTGATGAAATCTATATAGACACAATTTTAGAACAAGTTTTGACTTTCTAAAAAATAAATTAAATTTTTTAACCAGTAGTAAATCTCTTCAATTAGTACAGATGTGCGGATCGGATATCCGGATCCAATCCGAAGATTTTTTTGATATCCATATATTTGGGTTCGGATATCTAATTTTTCACAATAGACTGTATATCTGGTGTAAGATCAATGCACATATCTATATATTAATAGGCAAACATGTTTTGTTTCCTCCTTTTTTCTAAGCTTGTGAGCATCGTAGAAGAAATCCGCGCATACCGTTAGAAAGGTCCTGTAGATGAGCAGAATCACATTCTAATTGACATCGGACTCCAGGGCTTCGCCCCACAGGCTTTTAAAGTTCCAATGTTAATCTTATGGGGGAAGGAGAATTAATTGAATCATTACACAGCTGTTGTAAAGACAACTACTAGAAAAGCAGGAAGAACAGATGTTTTAGTTATACAGTGGAACCTCGATATATCGAACCCAGAGGGGAACGTAAAAAATTCCTAATATCAAGGTCTTCGATATACTGAGGTTCGTTATATGCCTTCTATGGAATTTATATCACTAACTGATCAGGACAAAGATTATAAGTGGTGACATAAAACATTAAACAGTGCTGCAAACACAAAATGTATTTAGGCTAGTAAGCATCAATCGGGACTAGAAGACGTTTATACTCTTATACCTACAGCAAACATGGGGTTGTAAATGAGTACTCACAAGAATAGTGTAAAATGTATTTAAACAAAGGGCTAACGGCCGCCTAACGGACACTTAAGGTATTGAATGGAACAACACTATCACAACAAGTTACTGCAATTGCGGGAAACAAGAACAGCGCTACGAACACAAGGCATGGCAAAAGGCAACGTCTGTAGAGCGACAGGTTGCAACATGAAAGAAAATGGATGAGCTCAAAGATTCAACTTGTTGTTCTTTTCTTAACTTCGATATGTTGAGGTTTTGTAGTCAAAACTTCGATATGTAGAGGTGTTTAGGTCGTGCATCAGCGCTCCAAAAGTTCGTTATATTGAGGTTATCGCCGCTAATCCGTCGATATATAGAGGTAGAAATAACATTAGATTGATAGGCAGGTTCAAGAGGAATGAGAAAACTTCGTTATATCAAGGATTTCGATATATTGAGGTTCGATATATCAAGGTTCCACTGTAAAGCGTTTTTAAACTTCGTGGGTCCAGATCAACTGATATTCTGATCGAATTTCGATCAGGAGGCGAATCTGTAGTATTGTTT
This sequence comes from Neoaliturus tenellus, assembly GCA_030545055.2. Taxonomy (NCBI): domain Eukaryota; kingdom Metazoa; phylum Arthropoda; class Insecta; order Hemiptera; family Cicadellidae; genus Neoaliturus; species Neoaliturus tenellus. The sequence goes on from CM061532.1 coordinate 226,189,885, forward strand.
ATTGCGCAATGGCGATTCTACAGAGAATGGTGACGATTCGACGTAACGTCTAAAATGACATTTAAAGTACTGAAGCAGATTAAGTCAGGTCATAAACTAAACGGGAAATAGTCATGATATCCAGCCACCATGGTTAAGTGTTCAACATTCAACTGCGCAATTGACAAAGTGTCAATTCCGAGACCTCTCGCTTGGAACGTCAGCAGTAACGATTAAAGTGTTGCAAGCTCGGCCAATCACGGAAACTGTAGAAGCTCTTGTATTTATTCCACCCGCTTAAAACGCTAGTGGCGTTGTATTTTTGAGTACTAGTAGTTGAGGGAAAATTCATCATTCGTAGTTTTGGGAAGAGTACCATCCGAACTTGTAAAAGCATTGGTTCGCTATTCAAACATACAATCTGTCATTGAGTAAATATGGCGTCAATTATTTCATAACATATAGAGTGGTAAAGAAATAAGGATGAAAAACACGCTTGCAGACCTGACCCAAGGCAACTATCCATTGTTGAAACAGCTGTGTGCATACTACTACATATTGCAATTGCATCAAACAATAGTTGTTATCGTCATCATTGAAGACCATGGAGGAATCGAATCGAATTGAGCTATCGATTGCTGAAAGCTTTAGATTATATCCCATCGGCTGCCAGTTAGTGGCGCCCCTGGTGGATGATCTTTTCATTCTGTGTTTCCATATTTTAAAATTGCTTGATCACTCTATATGTTATGAAATAACGAAGCCATATTATAATGGCTCTGTTGTTGTAATTTACTATTTAATATTGATAGGTTATGTCTTTATACCTCTGATCGTATTTTAAACTGATTTGATCATTTTCATTGTCTCTTAATTAATTATTGATGTATGGACGGGGAAAAAAGTGTTGTTTGGAAGTCTTCGATCAAAACTGAAAATGACTGTTTGACAGAATGCTCAGTATGCAAGCTGAAGCTAGGTTATGTTTTCCCTACTATCATTTTGCTTGCTAATAAAATTATATTTTGGTTGAAAGTCCTAATTTTTTATTGTACACTGAGATGTTTGCCTGGTGAGTTGTTTCGATCAATAGTTTTTAAATTAGAGCTTGGGTTAGTTCAAAATAATGTTTACATGTTCATTTATTACGTTGATCATGACAAATTATAAATTTACTTGGTTTTAAAGTTTAAAAATAGTTTAATTGTTGTTAAATTAATTGATTTACACATTCCTAAACTGTCTTTAATAAAGGCCTAGGCCTATCTTTAAAATATGGCCTCAAATTGCTTACCTGCTTGTCTTTCTGTTAACTGAGCAAAAATCTGAATCCGAAAACAATCCGATCCGATCTTGTTACTATCCAAACCAAATCCGATCAAAATAATTTCATTATCCACACACCTTTATGAATTAGTAACTTTTACCTTTTCAGAAAACCTCTTATATAACATATATATGCGTGTGTGTGTGTGTGTGTGTTTTAAAGCAAATTAGTAGCTTCTAAAACTTGAGCTTGTTTAAACTCAAGTCTCTAAAATTTGAATTATAGTACCATATTTCACACCGTTACCTGTAAATTCTGAAATTAACCTCTACAGTTTAAACTGCAATTTATTACGCTGCTGAAATTCGAATTAAGCACAAAAAACAAGTCTGTTGAGACATGTTTGATAGTTGTATGGAATGTACAGTCTCAGAATGTTTTCTTTGCAAAGTTGGTGTCCTTAATGATCAATCAAATTTTGGTCTCAGACTAGCATAACACAGCCACAACAAGTACGTTAAAAGTGCAGCGCCCTAATGTCTTTCAGAGGACAATAGACCATCCTGGTAAGTATTTAGTTAGATTTGCCATTCCAATTACATTAAAATAACCTGTTGTCATGGAATATGTTACATTGAAATCAAAATGATGTGTATGCACCATATTACAGCCAATCGATTAATAAAATCATTAAAAGGGTTGCAACAGGAAATAACTAGTTTTGAATCCAGACACTGGAAGCGCTAGTGCAATTTCCTCTTTTCGGGCAAAAAAGAAACTGGCAAAGACTCGGGACTGTATAAAAAAAACTTAAGACTGTGTTTTGACTGTGCCACATGTTTTGTTTAGGGAACTGTTAGAATGCATCTTTGGTACCGTTTGCAAGATGAGTGCTCTCTATAGTAGACACTTGCCTTATCAAGATTAAAAAAGTTTTTTGACATTGACTCTTTAAAGACAGTCTACTTTGCATATATTCATTCTATTATTTCGTTTGGTATATCTCTCTATGGGGCTACATCTATTAACAATCTGGATACAATTTTAAAATTACAAAAGAAAGCAATAAGAGTAATTTTAAATCTAAAACCGAGAACCTCAGTAAAAAACATTTTTCATCACTGAAAATAATGACTGTATATGGGCTTTATATCTTTGAAACTATTTTATCACTGCAAAACAAATTTGACAACTTGAAATTTGTTGGTGATAATCATACAACACAAGGACCCATGGGGAAATTGCCCTAAATTCTCATAGATTGGAATTATATAACAAAAAATCAACAGGTTGGTTTTTTTATATAATTCTAAAAAAAACTAAAAATGTTTCTCATCAACAAGACTTTATATTCACTGGATGAGCTTTAATGAAATGAGTAACATCAATGTTTTAGCCTAATTAGGAATAAAGACAATTAACTATTTGACACCATTTTTGTATATTTTGTATATAGGTACTGATGAATAAAGTAAGTTTGAATTGAATTGAATTAAAAATCCTGCGACTTTGGGGCCAGACAAAGAGTCATATTTAAAAATGGCCGGATTAAACATATATTTATTGAACAATTAAATAAAAACCTAAAGCGCCGCCATTCTCACATCAGCGTGTGCATCCGTTCAGTACGCTTCTAGCTGTGCAAGAGAGAGCATCGTACGATCGCGCGTTCCTTTGCTATAACATAAAAACATGAGCGCTGCGATAGAAAATCCGGCCAAATGTGAAGTGCGTGGTGTAAGAAGATTTCTGTGGTCAAAAAATTACACAGCAGCTGAAATTCATCGGGAATTGAGTGTGATGTATGGCCCAAACAATTGTGAGTGAAGGTGTAGTCCGTCAATGGGTTCGTTTCTTTAAAAATAAAAGAACAAACGTTCACTCCGGTGGAAGATCGGAGTGGTAGGCCATCTCTCGTCAGTGATGACTTGGTGATCAAAGTGAACGAGAAAATTCACAAGAATCGGCGCTTCACAATCTCTGAACTTTCCGATCATTTTCCTGAAATTTCTCGAAGGCTTGTGCATGAAATAGTGACAGAAAAACTTGGCTATCACAAGTTTTGTGCTCGTTGGATTCCAAATGTGATCTCACCGACGATCACGATCAAAGAATGAGTTCTGCTATCGACTTTCTTTCTCGGTATGATGCTGAAGGAGAAACTTTTTTGGACAGGATTGTTACCGGAGATGAGACTTGGATAGCCTATGTGAATGCCGAAACAAAACAACAGTCGATGCAATGGGGTCATACCGATTCGCCAAAAAAACCTTGCCAATCTTTTTTAGCAAGAAAATTGATGGCTACAGTTTTTTGGAATGCTAAGGGCATCTTGCTCATTGAATTTATGGAGCGTGGTACCACCATTAAATCTGCAGCTTATTGTGAAACCTTAAAACGGCTACGACGAGCGATTCAAAACAAGCGTCGTGGTCTTCTGACATCTGGCATTGTGTTTGTCCATGACAACGCCCGCTATCACACAGCTCAAAGAACAACTGAACTGTGGGATAAGTTCAAATGGGACGTTTTTGACCCCCCCCCCCCCCCCCCTACAGTCTAGACTTGGCTCCAAGCGATTTCCATCTTTTCCCGTACATGACGAGGTGGCTTGAATCTCAGAGGTTTGCGACTGATGAAGAGCTTCAGACCGCTGTGACAGGTTGGCTACGGTCTCAGGCGGCAGATTTTTTTAAAGACGGGGATATGATAAGTGCTTAAATTTGTTTGGTGAATATGTAGAAAAGTAGAAAAAAGCTGTAGTTTTAACATGTATATAATAATTTTTTTTTTATCTCAAATGGTTTATTTTTTATTTCAAAACGGAGGGTACTTTGTGGACGACCCTCGTAATAAAGGGGTGAGCTACAGTACAGTTAGATGATACACATAAAAACATAAAGATCCAGGCAAAACAATTTGAATCCATGACATCGCTGCCACGGTCCCAAAGTTCAGCGCGCTAAGCACTATGCCACCAACTCACCCAAATGTAGTAACCTTAATAAATATTATATCAAAAATATAAATATTTCACATTTTTACAGATCATATTTCAAATAACTGCATTGAAAACATAATGTGGAGCTTAACTCGTTATTTGAATTTCTACTATTTATTATACGTATGTTATAGATAATGAATATGATTTATTTTGTAAACTATTTTTACCAATTTTGAAACTTTGTTCTTACACTTGTTCTTGTTCAATTGTAGGCTACTGTACCTATCCATGTATCTTTTGATGAGTAAAGAGTTACTCATGCATGATGGTTATTGGCTGTAAACACTGGAAAAACCATACTGAAAAAATGAGACCAAAATGGCAAAGGGATCCTGTACTTCTCTGTAATATCGATGATCGCACTGTGAAAGAACACCAAAAATAAAGATCTCGTCAAGATTTCAGCTGTAGAAAGCTCCGTGAGGAAAGCAGCCGGATTTTCCAGCGCCCAAACCACCCGAGATCAAACTCGAGGGTCTCTCTAGTGAATTTATTTTCTCTCAAACATGTAATGAATTATTCTGGTTAAGTTACTAATAATTTAAGTCAGATATGTATAATTTGTAATTAGCTTACATAATAACCTTCATGAGTCTAACTCTTTAATTTCAAACTTCCCGTGTTAACAAATAAATTAAATGCCTCCCCAACTTCAAATAGGAAAAATTCTACTGTATTAAGTTTTATAAAGCGTAAATAATTACAACTTAATTCAGCAAATACTGTTAAGTGTCATTATAAATAACAGAAAAAAAAGTAATAAGAAGCCTAATAAGACTCTACTCGCTTAATTACAATTGCTTGCTCTGCAGCAATTTATATATTAGGCTATTCAAGATCATTGCTCAAGTACTTTCAACTCTTTTGTGTCCTAAAATAAATAGTTAAGTTTCCATTTCTCAAACTGTACTTAATAGAAAAATTAAGTAGACCTTCTTCATGGTTAAACAAATAAAGTTTTATGAATATTTAAACACTTACAGAGTACCACACTTCCATCCACTTCCTATGATCATTGCCATCTATAATGAGTTCTGGACAGTCAAATCTTGGAACATTGAAGTAATTCATCATTTCTACTTTCCTCGTTTGTGTACCTATGAACAAAACACAATGATCTTAAGTGCATTTTCATAACAATAACACAGCTAAGAATCTATTAGAACCACAACCGCCGGCCTTAGTTATTGCCGGGCTTGGTGCAGGCATTCATTACCTGACCCTACTAATAATGTCCCACAAACTTTAAAGTTGATTTGATCTAATCCTCATCACATGCACAACCAAAGTTTATGTTATTTAAATGTTAATAATATAGCCCAGGTATATCATGTTAACTATAGTTAAGATATCATTTTTATTAACTTATTATATGTCTCCAAACTCAGAGATATTGTACGAGGTTTTTGGTAGCACCAGAGTGAGACAAGAAAAGTCTCAGTTAGCAAACCAAACAAGTGGCAACTAAAGATGGTGGTTCTCGACCGTTTGGAGGAAGAAGCCTCCAAGCTCCTTAAACTTGGTTATTTCTAGGTAAAATTCCTCAGCTGGGAGGTGCATTAGAGGAACATGGACCTTAGGTGCTTCAAGTTCCTGGACTGTAGGCACCTGGACTGAGGAAGAGTCCTCCAAGCTTCTTAAACTTGGTTATTTCTAGGTAAAATTCCTCAGCTGGGAGGTGCATTAGAGGGAGGTGCTATAGGCACCGTTGGAAATTTTCAAAATTGTTTCTTAGTGAGCACATATGAGCAAAGAGGAATGTCCATGTCAAATTTCAACCCCATGGGACCTAGTGTAATTTTTAAAACCAGTGGGGTGGAGTCCAAAAGAATTTAAAAAAATATATATTTGCAAAACAGTTTCTTAGTGAGCACCCATGAGCAAAGAGGATGTTAAAAGTCAAATTTCAATCCTGGAGGCCCTAAGGTAATTTTGAATTCCAGTGGGGTGGAGCCCTAAAGTTCTTAAAAAACTTTATTTGCAATACCAAGAATAAAGAGAATCAATCATGTCATTTTTAAACACAAAGGCTATAGTATTTGTGAGCTTCTGTGGGGCGGAGCCCTGAAGGAGATGAACAAAACACTTTTCTTCATTGAGCCCCTATGAGCAAAGAGGTTGCTCCAAAATTTAACCCCGCAGGTTTCTTCATTCTTATTTAAATTTAACCTTACGGATAACATTATTTTGAAATTAGGCCTTTGGGACGGATCCCTGAAGGAATTTTGCAAAGAAAAATCGTTTCTTAAAGAGTACCTAAGAGGAAAGACGAACCTGTGTTCAAAGTTTCAAGTAAATCCGTTTAGTAGTTCCTGAGATTTCGTGATGAGTCAGACAGTAAGTGGTATTTCACTTTTATACATAGATATATATTGTATATATAGTTATAGATTTAAATGTCTCAAAAACTAAAAAAAATACATATTTGTTTAAGAGGGGGGGGGGGGGCTAGCGTTGAATGCTTAAAGGCTTAGGCCTTAATATATAACCAACAACCAAACAGTACCATACACTGGCAATGCGGCGCACAGAGTGAAAACGGTCTGCACTGAAGTTCAAGAAGATACGGACGGCATGTGAGTGCTTGTGTCACACAATACCGAGTGTCAAGCGCTCTGTAACTGTCACTGCCAGTGCAGCAACTACCCTTTGTTGTGTGTTTATTCTAGATAGTGTGTGTTGTTTTTATGTAACATTAAACACACACATAGACTACTTGATTAAATGTATTTAGCATTATAGTAGGTATGGTTACTTTTAACAAGAAAGCAACAAAAGATACCTTCAGTTATCATTGTACTTATTTTAGTTTATCAGGGATTTTTTTTAAAGCAATCACATAATTTCAAAAATTTTGGTTTAAATTAATAATTAATAAATTATTAAACAAATTGAACTAAAAATACAACATTGCCAATTATAACTACTGTAAAAGTAATTGTTAAATAAATAATAAAATGTTATACGGCATACTTATCTCATAAAATGTTACACTTCCATAAGTCTTAATCTGTCTCTACTTTATACTTTGGTTCCTAGTTTACTAACCTTCAATTTGTTTCCTAACCTATTTAATAATTTACCCCCCATTTCCACCCTATTAGTTGAATTTAACTTTTTATGTAAGGATATACAACAAACGTTTAATGCCTAGCACTCATCTTTCTAAAAAACAAGACGACTATACTGATTTCAATAACCAAGTTTATATCCAAGCGCTTCATTTTTGAGTTTTGTGCTTAATTAATAAAAAAGCACAATTGTAAAATTATCTGATTAATCTGATTTTAAAATTAAATTGAAAACCATGTAAAAATCTTTTGCCTATTACAAATATGTACCTTAATTAACATAGTCTTTAAGCCGGTCTGCACTAGCCGAACATGTTCGCCGAAGATAGTTTGTTTGTTGATTCTTATTCACAAAGTATATCATGTGGTCAGTAATTCTTTGTTGGAAATGTTTGTTGATTTTGTGTTCCCCAAACAAGTCCGCCACGAATGTTTGGCCAGTCCGGCCATGCCTTTAGGTGCTTCAAATGTTTAGGATTTGGGCCGAGTTGTAGCTAGTGCATAGAAAGGAGCTCTTTGCTTTTTAAGACATGGTACAGGTGAATCCCACACAACATGTGAAAAAAGATTCCCACCTTCTTCTAATAAAATAAATGATATCAGATAACTGACACATACTTTCTCCCAACAATAGAACAAATGTGTTAAAAGCCTCCACAGGACAATGTCTTGATGGCTCAGCCAGATGACTACCAGAAGAACAGCACAAGTTTGATTCCACGCATGTCAGTGGCGTTTTGCAACGTACTGCGTTTTTCACTAAATGCAAAATTTAATTTTCACCGCAACAACTTGACCTACTGTACAGCAATAATTTAAAATACTGGATTATTTAATTTTTTTGAGCTCAATTTAATGGTAATAAATAAAATTTATATAAATTTCACTGTCGTTTTAAAAATTTTAAAAATTAATTTTTTACACACTAAGTTCTACGACTTTTGAATGGGAGTTTTCTCGGGGATGCAGGTGGTGTCATTTTATTTGGCTTGTTATACCTAATAAACCACAAAATTTAAATCACAATCGTTAGATCCGTTTTTGAGAAATTTTGATTTTTCATGTTTTTTGGGGTTTTGGGGGGTGAACAGCCCTTAGACATAAAAAAAGCCTGTTGATTGGGAGTACATACTAAATTTATACCAAACATATAAAAATACTAAACATCTCTAAGAAAACCACTTTTTTGGACTAAAGGGAGACCAAAACGGATACATCCACCAACAACTCAAATTTTGATGAAAATAATACTTTCTCCATATACTATGGTATAGGGGGAGAAAGTAAAAAGAAGGATTTTTACTAAGGCAATACATTGAACACATTTAATAAGGTTATTGTAAGAATATACTTACTCCATGCGCTTTAGCGACCACATCTGCTCTTTAAACAACCGCCAGTCTTCTAATTTTTTATCATACTTGGTGAACCTATCAAAGTCGATTCGTTCGATATCCTCAACCACAACTTCAATGTCACCTCCATCCGACCAATCATAAACTAGTAACTCTGCATGAACACTAGAAATCATTGCAAGTCAGAAAATTTTTACAGAAACTCTAAGGAAAAAATTATTTTCAATAAAGTAAGTTATTTAAAATTTAACAAAATAAAATAATCACAATAAAAAATTTCATGAGTTAGGCCTGATAAAGAGTTAAAGCCACATTGGTACTTTAAGCCAGAGTTAACCATTTGAATGTTTATTAATTTTTTTAAACGGGACTGGGGACTGAAAAAGCTCAAGGTGCTAAAAGAGGAAGTGTGGGAGTATTATTTTTGTGTAAGGTGCTCAAAATATGTATAAAATCCTATACTATAGTACTAGGCGTGTCTGAAGGGATGTGTGTTCCATGATCTTGAAATCCAGCGGGTAGATTTTGCCTAAACTTTGCATTTAAGAGTGTTTTGACCCACAAAATAAATTTAGAAACAGCCTTAACCCCAGGAAAAATAGGATTTTGTCTAAAATAAAGTTTGCAAATAGTAATTTTTAACATTGTTTTTATGGGTTGTTATTTTGGTAACAAAATAACAACTAAAAGTAAACAAAAATAAATGAATATTAATTTTAAGCAGTTTTTTAAAACAGCAGTTAACTGTGAAGGGTCTAGTGTAAATTTAATAGCTCAATTACCATGACACTATAATAAAAGTGAATTTAAAAAAAACGAGCAAGGCTCAATTAACCTGATACTAAAACACTAAATTTAAGGCATCAAAGAGCTGCAAGGATTCAAAGTGCTAAACAAAACAAAACAACACAAATAAATCAGGTAAGCTGCACAGGGAGAAAACAGGGAATATTAACTTGTCATGCATATATGACTCGCCAACAAGGATAGAGTCCAGAATATGCACTATATTTTAGTATTTTCCCCTACTTGTAGCTGAATATAAATTATGTTTTTAATTCATAGCTTTGGAGATTCCCAATACTGACATTTGTTCTTTAATAAATCAAAAATTTCAACTTAGAAATAGATCACCTATTTTTATATGTTCAAAAGTATTACAGTTAAAAAAATTTCAATAGCTAGTTCATTACTTCAAATTACTGCATAGGGTTTTTGGAAAACTTTTAAAAATTAAAATTATCATGCACAGGGTTTGATACAATACCTTATTTCCTTCAGATATTGCCGTTTATAGGTCTCTTCAAGGGCAGTTAGAAAAGAGGGCGAATGTGCCTTGGAATTCTGCTCGTGGGGCCGTCCCCTCTGTTTGACATTTTCCAGGACTTTGGGCACTGGGATATCCAGGTAAATAGCGAGATGAGGTCTCATTAGATATGGAATGGTGTGACGCTTGATATCATAGTAGTAACTCTTTGCTGTAAAATAACAACCTATGTCAAATGGTATTACTCAGAATCAGAGTTTAATGGTTAGAGCAAGTTTTGAATGCTGATGTGAAAAACAAAATTTCTAAATCAAAAACAATTTCAAATTTATTTGTAGTAAACCAACTTTTTATGTTTCATATTGAATGGTTCTAGCCTCCGGATTACTTTGAAATACTAAAAGTGGTTTATATACCTGCTTTCTGTAATCCACATTGGTTGCTGGGGCAACTATAAGTTGCCCCAGCAACCAATGTGGATTACAAAAAGCAGGTATATAAACCACTTTTAACTTTATATGGTTGTTATCAGTTTCTGAGCCTATGAAAGACAAAATATACTCTTGATATACCGTACAGTTATTTATAAAATTATTGGAATTGAAGGAGACAGTATTTTTGAACTCTAGCTTATTTCAGCCGTCTACAAAATACTGTATATTTGATGAAGTAGGCCTATTATGGGTAATGTTAAGAATGCCCACTGCCGTCTTTGTCAAATTAACACCTATACAGTAATTTCTATAAATTTTAATCAGGGGCATCTTTGCGCTTTTTATGTCAAAAGTTTGAGTTTTGTAGCCCAAAGAAAAGGGTGGACATTTACTAATTTTTCCCTGGACAAACTTGTCTAAGCTATTCTCAAAAGAAGGGTCTGTATCAATTTAGAAGAAATTAGGACATAAATTTTAATTTATACTAGAGTGTCAAAACACTCATACTGAGACTAAACTTATGTGAAGTTTCCAATCACCCTCTCACTAAAATATATACCCAGTGGTTGAAAAGTGAACGGAACGGTGAAATACATTTTTACCATTGTAGATAAAAGTAATGAGACTTGGTATATCAATAATAGCCATACATGCCATCTTTTTTAAGATATTATATTTTTTTTCATCCCCTAAGGGGGACGGCCCAAAAGGAGTCAGACATAATTCTTAAATAGCAGCATAGGTCGAGTTTGGTATCAAATTAAAGGTCTCTCTTGGCAGAGTACAATCCACTTCAAATGGATGACCGAGACAGAAATGGCAGGCAAACAAAGTTTCCATTAAAATCATGAGGATAAAACTAAAAAATGCAATAACTTTCTTTAATGTTGGGTTTGTGGCTAATTACTCCAAATGTAACGACGTTTAAGATGTTATATGATGTGACAAAGGCCAAAGCAGACTTCTTTAAGACTTCCAAGAGTTAAAACCTCTTAAAGGGTATTTAAATTGAATCTTCTTTGGCCTCTGTCACATCATAAACCAGTTTATTTACTTACTTCTTACTTCTGAAGAGTCGTCCCGATTGACCACGTAGTGGCGTGAGACCAGTCAAGTTTCAAGGATGGGAAAAGAGAATGTAAGGATAAATTTATGAATTTGTTGAATCAAAACTCCAAATCAAAGGTCCTCGATCTTATAAAGACATCTTTCAACGAGGAAAGATTTGAGCCTACCCCTAAAGATGTTTTCATTCTCAACTGATTTGAGTGCAACTGGCAGTTTTTGGAAAAACTTTGCCCCAGCATAACCTGGTTTGGATTCAAAAAGTTTTAAGTTGTGCATTACAGCAGTTCTTACATTTCTATTTCTAGTGTTATAGCAATGAGTTTAAACAACTTTGCACTTGGATCAATAAGCAACAAACCCGAGTTCAAAAGGTTGAGTATTAAGATAGTTATTAAAAAGTTACGGGTATAAATGTAGGGGTAATGAGTATTAGTTACGGAAGCGGCAGCTCAGTGGTAGAACTCTGGCCTCACAAGCCAGCGGTCCCCGGTTCGATCTCGGGCGACTACATTAAATGCACAAACATGAGCGGTCACCTCTGGCTAGCCTATGTGGCTTAATGCCGTGACTGTACCTTGCTGTCTTTAGATCACCTCACAGGCCTATTGGCCCATGGTGACGGGCAGTAAATTTCCATCTCCGTCATCCACTTGAAGTCTAGTTTGCGGCAATGTACTCTGTTGAGTGAGACCTTTAATTTAATACCAAACTCGACCTATGCTACTATTTAAGAATTTCGTCTGACTCCTTTTGGGCCATCCCCCTTAGGGGATGAAAAAATTACAATACCTTAAAAGTGTTGGCATATATGGCTATTACTGATGGTACCAAGAGTTATTACTTTATCTACAATGGTAAGAATGTATTTCACCGTTCCGTTCATTTTTCAACCACACTGAATAAGGATTGTAAAAGGTAATAAGGGGGAATAACCCACAGTCTCTTATATAACTGCAGCTTAATTAGTAAGGAGTGCACTGTACTGTACTAGCTTAGGCCTACTTCCCTAAAGGAAATCTACTAAACTATGATAGTAAACAGATACTAGTTGTTGCCCGTCGATACTCGACGGATACAGCTCCATTAGTGGTAAATGAAACGCTATAATAGTGCAAACATGTAAGGTAGTCTATAAAATGTACTTCTTTGAACTGCCATACTAAGAACAATAATATATTTTACAGAAAATACTACGATTTTAGTTGGAGCGTCGGAAAAGTAGGCCTATTCCTTAAAACCAATAATGTTGCATCCTTGTACTTATAGGCCCTACTCTTTAGTATTTTATAAACATGTCAATTTGATTGTTTAGGTATGCGCAAACCTAATTAGCCTAAGGTAACCGTTCTATTATTTTCAACAACATCAGAAATAAGTAGACCGATATCCACTTGTAAGCCTATTGGATAAATTATTCTTAACAGTTTTTCAAGAATTAGGAAAGGCCTAGGCCTGGAAAAGACGTAGAGAAACCGTTTATAACCACTTTCATATCGCAATATTTATGCTGTAGTGTGCAAGTCTCAATAACTATCCAAATTTAAATAATACAAATTTATTTCACAGAAAATTACATAATTTTAGTTGGAGTGTCTGTCAAAGTAGGCCTATAGGCATATTCCTTAAAAACAATAATGCTGCACCCTCACTATGTGACACAGACACTCTTTAGTATTTTATAAACATAAAAAAATCTATTGTTTACTTAGGCCTAAACCTTAGTAGCCTAATCAAAGCGTAATATTAGTTAAAAACATAAAAAAATAAGCAAGTCTAAACTATCAATTTGTAAACTTGTTAGTTTAATAAATACGTTTTTTGAGAGTTTGAACAGGCCTATAAATATTTTAATGTATCTATTTTGCTTAAAATAAATATCGGTACCATCAGTAAAACATTTATTAGTGATGCCGTTGGACACATTACAAAAAGTATATTTGTGAAAATCGGTCTGGAACACGCTACCGATTGCGCCACAAATACTGTTGCTAAGCGAAGTAAATGTAAAGCATTACAACGTTGCAAACGACAAATTGATTGCACAAAGAATTTCCGATACATCCGTTTCTTTTAATACAAATGTGAGCAATTTATTTAAACTAAACCTTTACAATTTAGTCTTAATTTTAAAACAATCAGCTATTTTACATAATTAAGCAACTTTCTTTCCATTTAAAGGATAATACATTATAATAATTGTGAACGTTTTTAGTTACGGTATTGGCTATAGTAAACAAAATCCTTCTTGAGCTTTTGCTCATCCACTCTGTATTTAGACCAAATACCTCGTGTGTTTACAATCAGCTGATTAAAACCGTGTAAAATAAAATTACTGCAAAGGTTTGAAATTGTTGATATTTTTAATTTAAGGAAGTAAGATAACGTTAATTACATAATTAAGCAACTTTCTTTCCATAAATGACAATACATCATAATAATAGTAAACGTTTTTAGGTACTGGCCATAATAAACCACATCCTTCATGAGCTTTCGCTCATCCACTATTTAGACAAAATACCTCGTGTGTTTACAATCAGCTGATTGAAAGCGTGTAAGAAAAATAAATTGTAAAGGTTTGAAAATGTCGATATTTTTAATTTAAGGAAGTAAGTTAACGTTAAAGTAAATCAAATCTGCTAATATACAAAGGATTACGTTTTATTTGGTACAACCCACATGTAAATCGGTCCAGTAGAAGTCTCAGACAAACTGTCCAAAAGATTGGAAATTTTGGCTTTTTCCCCCATGTTAAATCTCCATAAGAAAAGTTTATTTTTCATTTTTGACCGATTTAACGTAAATATTTTTAAAATACGAATAAAACCTGCTAATATAGAACCGAAAACGTTTATTTTGGTACAACCCGCATGTAAATCGGTCCAGTAGAAGTCACAGACGAACTGTCCAAAGGTTTTTTACCTTTGTGTTTTAAATATATAGATTAGTCTAATAGGCCTATTTTTAAATGAACCAATGAAAAAAATTTATCTTGATTGCAGATACACAGTAACATTTTTTGTCACCACAGTTCATATGGTTATCATGTTGATGACATTTGATGCCATATTGCATATCATATGTAACTAGAGATCGCCTCCTGATCGAAATTCGATCAAAATTTCAGTTGATCTGGACCCAAGAAGTTTAAAAACATTTTATAACTGAAACATCTGTTCTTCCTGTTTTTCTAGCAGTTGTTTTTACAACAGCTGTCTAATGATTCAATCAATTCTCCTTTCTCCATAAGATTGACATTGAAACTTTGAAAGCCTGTGGGGCATAGCCCTGGAGTCCGATGTGAATTAGAATGTGATTCTGCTCATATACAGGACTATACTTTTCTAATGGTATTCACGGATTTCTCCTACGATGCACACGAGCTGAGAAAAAAGGAGGAAATAAAACATGCTTGCGTATTAATATATATAGATGGTTGATCACTGAAAATGGACCAGAATTAACACATTGACTTCCGTTCTCACATATACGTGACATAATGTTTAAAAAAACACCTTTAAAATAGACCATGTCACATATACATTCCAAGTGATTCCAGTGCACTGACGACACATAAACGGGACGCTCAAGTCAAATCCAGTGAACTGAAGGGACACAGTCACCGTTCAGTTAAATTTCAAAATTTAAAAATAGACCTTGCTAATGAAGTTTAAAAAGCCAATTCAGAACAAGACCAGTTTAATCAATTTCATGATATATTTTTGAAATATTTTTACACAAATTATCCTTTTAAAAAAATCATCATCATCGTTTGAGCAGCTCCAGTCTCCCGGGTGTCTCCACTTAGAGTTTAAAACCATTGGTCGATCTCATTAAACTACCTGAAACGATTTCTTTTAATTTTAACTACCTGTAATTTCCAACTATTATTATGTTATAATTTCATTAGGCCCCAATATTTACTGTATATGATATTATATACACCTGCATTTAATGACTCAATGATCAAAATACCAAATACTGTACTCTTTCAATTGAATAGTATGCAATCTGTAAAAAACGCTATTTAATTTTGATAAACTAATTTTACTAAGTTTTTCTCAACATTTTATAAAATAATGGCAAATGTTTTAAGAATAACCATGTATTTGTTTCCCTTTTAAGCTTAGTTGTTCCATTTATACTGGAAGGTTCAGGTCGTCGCTTTCCAGGCATATGGTAGTATCTCATTTTCAGTGATTTTTCAGGAGAGCAGAAAAACAAAAACCACACCTACATTTTGTTTCAGAGATTCTGAACAAATGAACTTAGAAACTTTATTTTTAGGCTAGTAATGCATTATATCCTCAACTTTAAGGTACACACCAAGAGATTTGAAAATGTAGCCTATATATAGTTTGAAAATTATATATATAAACAAGATACGACAGTTTGC
This sequence comes from Neoaliturus tenellus, assembly GCA_030545055.2. Taxonomy (NCBI): domain Eukaryota; kingdom Metazoa; phylum Arthropoda; class Insecta; order Hemiptera; family Cicadellidae; genus Neoaliturus; species Neoaliturus tenellus. Next base: position 226,205,723 of record CM061532.1, read on the forward strand.
CTGAATACATTATGCAAGGTTATATTAGGTAAGGTCAAAATTATAGTTCAGACGAATGGTCGTATCTTGCCTTTTTTGACTGACCTTTCGTCTGATTCAAATTTACAATTTTTTGAGATACGACTCATAGGACATTTCCTGTATCTTCTAGACTAGGAGGGATAGAGATACGACGATTTGTGTGATGAGTAGAGGCTGTCTGGGAAATTCAGAAACTGTCGTAATCTAAAAATCCATTTTTTTTAGATACGACCATATGCCTGGAAGGCGACGAGGTGATCTATTAAGATATAAGATAAAAAACTAACATCAATATTAGTTTTATAATCTTAAATGCCTGACTATCTATTTATAATTTGATTGGTACTTAATTTTCTTTATTTGAACTTTCTTGTAATGAGTTCTTGATGCACAATACACAAAGTATTAATTAATTAAACTACATATTTACTACATATTACTTTTTACTGAATGTCATGCAATCTATAAAAATAATATTTATTTTGATTAAGTTAATTGTATATAGTTTTCTTGTCATATTATCAAATGCCCCTGTCGCAGCAAATCTGTGTACTCAGCGAATTTCCAAAGGAATTTGAGATTTTTTATTTTCCCCATAAACACCATGGGAATGAGCATGTAAATTTGCTGCCATGGAATGTTGTTATAAAATGTTAGTTGTTAGGAAGTGTAATGGTTAGTTAAGGTAAATATCAAATTGTATCAATATTTGGCATTTTAAATTTTCCCTATAAACACCATGGGGGTAATATATAGGTTTGCCGAAATATGGGTGTTGTAAGCAAATATCAGTTAAATAGTACCTAGTGAATGTACATAACAAATTTTATCAAATTATGCTAATAAATAAGCGAGATACAGGGTTTAGTTGATTTCCCATAAGATTAACGTGGGAAACCTATTTTTGGCATTTCTTCATAACCCGTTCAAGCCAAGTTAAAATTTCAAAATACTAAATTGTTTGTTTTTTTAAGCTCTTTCAAATGGTTTCAGTTAAAATTGTTGAATTTTGAAAATGGAGGTCCAAAAATGAAAAAAACCCATTTTTACCCCTTTGAAAGCCATGAATATTTCAGACTTTAAGGCACCGTATCAGCGTTATTAATATTTCAACAAATAATATTATACATGCAATCAATGCACAATTTTAAGGGCTACAATTCTTCTAGGGACTAAAAATATCATAACTGTGATATTAACGCCGTAAATTCCAAAAAAACCAAAATAACTTCCCAAAATTTTGACGAAATATTAAATTTAAGTGCACATATTAAACCTTAAAACATGGTTTATACCAATAAATATGGTTTTTCCTTGAACGGTATTTAATTGTAAACAATATAAACGTTTTTGGGTGAATCTAAGTGGTGTGGGCTTTATGAAAATCCCATTTGAGTAAACACTTACACTGTAATCAACTTTTTCCGCCATTTTCCAAAATGGTGGATGTTCCTGTTGTGGGAAAAGTTGGGAATTTTTACCAAATGATCAGGGACACATACAAAACTCATTCCACTAGGTCTCGTTACCTGGCCAATTTTGTCTAGGTAATTCGCTAAATGTCCTGGACTATTGACAGTGGTGCGATCTCATGCGGCGTACATGGAAGTACACGTAACATATGATGGATAAATGAGTATTACCTTTCTTCTCAACCAAGGATAAAACATTTTATAACTGAAAGTTATGTTTATGTTTTGGTAAAGTGTTTTTGCAGCACTGTAAATTCAGCTGAATAATACCAACATCGATGGCATCGACTCAAACTTTTGCCTCAAACTAAATGCATTGGATGAGAGGTCGATTCACATTAGTGTACATAGTCAATGTCAAGACAGTCTAGATGAACTAAAAAAATGTTGGTTGAATTCCAACTAGGAGGCGATCTCTAGTACATAGTGATTGATATTCATCAATATAGGCCTAATCCTCGTTTTCACCTAAATTTCAGACCTCAACAACTTAGACTAAATATTAGTCAAAATTTACCATGTAATGCTGGTCCTTAATATTTGAGTATATTGGCAGAATGTATAATAAATGAACAAAACTAAAGACTGTTTAAAAAATAAATTTAAAATGTTTTTAGTTGAAAACACCTTTTATAGTGTTGGTGAATTTATGGATCATTGCCAAAATATATTTAAAAAAAATCTTTTTAAACTGGGTTAAACTATATGGCGGGTATTTCAGAGTTATGGAATTAAACTAGGTTTCACATAAATTAGGTCTACTATATTAGGAGTATTTTAATATTGTCATGTAAAAATTATTGTATCGTTAACATTGCTTGTAACTTACTTATGGTATTGTTGTAATAGCAATAAAAAGATTATTATTATTATTATTATTACCATAAGGAACAGTTCTTTCCCTCAGGGGCAGTGGGCTTTCCACTGTACGGGTGTTTCTTGGCGACCCCGGGGTACCTGAGCCAAGCAGTGAGACCCTCCTCACAGTTCTTCCCGAGCTAGGGCCTTTCTTCTCATCTTTCAGGTCTTAGCTCACCGTCTTTATTCTTTCCTGAGCTAACCTTGCTCACCTTCTTGTTTTCGACCCCGAATCAAGGGTGTCTTTCCACCTTCTTTCGACCGGCGCACGCTGGGGGGTCCTGGGAGTGTCCCTGTTGTGTTGCAGGGACTGATGTGTGCCTCGCACTGCCGATGGTCTCCTCCAGTGTGTCGTCAGAAGCCAGCCGCTTCGGACCTTAGTCAGGAAGTGCGGCATGGATGCAGAGATCGGACTCTGCATTGCCACGGTGCGACCCCCAGCACGTCCGGCACATTTTGTGTATCGGTGCTGGGCAAACGGAGGTTTCGGGCCCCAGAGTCCTGGGGTAGGGGTGTCTTATCTCCTACGGGGGGTAGACCTCCGAGGGTGTACCCGCTCCCGGCCAATGAAGGGCCGCCTCTTGCCGCACGATGCGCTGGTGAAACAAAAGTATGGATTTTCAAAACCAAAACACGAAATTAAAGGAGAATGAGCAGGCCGCCTTTAAGCGCAGCTCAAAACTGCAGAGGTCTCCGACCTCGAAGACTGGGACGCCGACGGGGGGAATTAAAGCCTCCCCTCCGCCGATCCCGTTCAAGGCTGCTGGTGTCGCCGGATCGTCGGCCGTAACCGGAAAGGAGAAGGATGAGGTTAAGCTGGGTATGGGGGTGACTGAGCCGGTAACACCTCTAGCCGGGATGCAAGGAATTCCTCCCAGGAAGAGTCCTCTTCGTCCGGCATTCGAGATGCAAATGCTTCGGCAGCAGCAGGACGATGCCAACGAGGAGGAAGACTCATGTCTGAAGAAAATGAACGATCTTTTGAAGGAGATGGCCAAGGCTCTCCTTATTCAGAAGAACGTCAACAAGGCGATTAAGGACGGAATTCCAAAACTCGAGGATTTCCTTGGCGAAATTTAGGAATGCCGGAAGATCAGGCTGAAGGCAGTGAAGCAGGAGCGCGACGTTATGAACCGAGTTATGTCTGCTTCGCCTCAAGCTCATCTGGCTGAGTCCCAGACTCAAGCCAGAAAGCGAAAGAAGAGGCAGAGCGGTTCTTCGCCGGAAAGCCCTGAGCTTGTTGAGGTGGACTCAGTGCCGAGACCGGTTTTTGTCACTGCGGCATCGCAGACATCTCCTGTCCAGGCTACTCAATCCGCCCCGGGCGCTGTCGCGATTCCAGCGGCTACTCCTGCAGAGGTTCCTGCTCCGGCGGCTAATCCTGCCTTGGCAGCAAACTCTGCCTCAACACCTTTGGGGGGCTGGAAGACGCGCCTGTCTAAGAAAGAAAGGAGGAGGCAGAAGCAAGTGGAGGCAGCTTCGAAAAGTGCGTCGAGGGTGGAGCGGACGCAAGTCTCAAACCCGGTGGGGGAGGCCTCTGGCAAGTCTGTCAGAAAGCCTAAACAACCCAGGCCTAAGAAGCCCAGGACGGAGGCAATCTTGATCAAGCCCTTAGGGGGGCGATCTTTTGCTGATGTTCTGGGTCAGATTAGATCGCAGGCCAAACCGGAAGAGACCGACACCGTTATCAAGTCTATTCGGCGAACCCAGAACGGGGATGTCCTCCTCGAACTGGGGAAGTCGAGTGACAAGATCGGTTTTGCCGCTTCCCTCAAGACTGCACTTGGGGACAAAGGCTCCATCAAGGCCCTAGAACCGAAATGTTCGGTCGAGATTCGGGACCTTGATGCCCTCTCCACCGAAGATGAGGTGACCCGTGCGATCCAGGTGGCACTCCCGGAGATACCGGCTGATGGAGTGAGGGTATGGCTGACAAAGCCTAACCGAAGTCAACTCAGGATGGCTGTTGCTGAGATGGGCGAAAAGCACGCCAATAAGCTGCTTAGCCTTCAGCACCTCAGAGTCGGTTGGGTCAGTTGCAGGCTCAAACGGAGGGTGGTAGTTTCGAGATGCTTCCGCTGTCTCGGTTTCGGCCACTCCTCCCGAAACTGTAACGGGCCCGACAGGAGTGCCAACTGCTTCCAGTGTGGAGGCCAGGGCCACAAACGCAAGGAATGTTCCTCGAGCCCATCCTGCTTCCTCTGCAAGGATTCAGGCTCCAGTGCCCTCGGTCACTTACCCGGGTCTGGTCAGTGCGGTGCCTTCAGAGCCGCACTTGAACAGGCAAAAGGCAGCGGCCGGTAATTCGCATCCTCCAGGCCAATCTTCATAGATCCTGGGGAGCTGATAACCTTCTAGATCAGCTGGCCCGAGAACTTGGTGCTGACGCGCTCCTTATCAGCGAACAGTATCGGGACAGAGACCCAAACATTTGGATCTCCGACAGCCTCGGTACTGCTGCATTTTGGGCGCGTAATACACAGGATGTCTTGGTGCGGAGTCACGGGCGCGGCCGAGGATTCGTCTGGGTTCGGTGTAGGGACGTGACTATCTTCAGTTGCTACCTCACACCCAACGAGGCCGTCCAGGACTTTCGCGACAAGATAGATAGCCTAGAGGAGTGCGTTCTCGGCACCACCGGGCATGTCGTCGTTGGTGGCGATTTCAACGCCAGGGCCGTCGAGTGGGGAATGCCCTCTACCAGCTCCCGGGGGAAATACATCCTGGATTTCATCGCCAGGGCCGGTCTTGTCGTCCTCAACCAGGGCGACACACCTACTTTTCGGCGCCCCGGGCAGAGAGGCACGATCCCTGACGTCACCTTTGCGTCTGAGTCGCTCCTTCCGAGGATCTCTGGCTGGAGGGTTGTCGAGGACTACACGGGTAGCGACCACCAATACATCGTGTTTGACCTGCATGATCAGGCAAATCGTCGAGTTTCCGCATCTCGGGAAGGGCCACGCCGGTGGAACACCAACAAACTGGACGTGGTCAAGTTCACCGAAGTCATCTCTCGGGGAGCGCAGGGGAATCCTGGTGAGGCTGGAGCCGAGGCACTAGTAACATCCACGATGGAACTTATCGTCTCGGCCTGCGACCAGTCTATGCCGCGAAGGAAACCCCGACGCGACAAACAACCCGTTTACTGGTGGACTGAAGAGATTGCGGAACTCAGAAGAACATGTTTAAGAACTAGACGAGCCGCCACTAGAGCGAGAATTCCCGCAGACAGAGTTCGTAAGTCGGAGGCCTATAAAGCTGCGAGAAAATCTCTCCGCCAGGCGATCAACAGGAGCAAGGTGAATAGCTGGAGGAGACTTCGTGACGACGTTGATTCCGACCCGTGGGGCCTGGGTTACAAACTTGTAACACAGAAACTCGGCGCCCGCTCTCCACCTTCCATCATGGAGGGCGCCACCATGGGGAGGATCGTCGCTGCGTTGTTTCCTGAACATCCACAGCGACCGCCGGTTGACTTCGGACGGGTAGAGGACGTTCCACTTTTCACTTTCGAGGAGCTGGAAACCTCCGTTCTCTCCCTGAAGAGCAACAAGGCTCCTGGCCCGGATGGGATTCCCAGTGAGGCTTTAAAGAAAGTATTTTTAATCAACGCTGACTTGTTGTTGAGAATGTACAATGCCTGTTTGGTAGAAGGGGTGTTTCCGGCTCCCTGGAAAACAGCCAGGCTTGTACTGATCAGCAAGGGCAAAGGTGATCCCGAGCTGCCGTCGTCCCACAGGCCTCTCTGCATGTTGGACACGGCTGGGAAGCTGTTCGAGAAGCTGATCCGTTCCCGCCTGACTTCTGCCGTGGAAGCTGCCGGGGACTTATGCCCCCGTCAGTACGGCTTCAGAAAGGGACGGTCAACGATCGACGCTGTCACCGAAGTTCAGAGAGCTGTGGAGAGAGCCGAGAGCCACAACCATTTCTCCCGCCGAGTAGTGCTTCTTGTTACGCTTGATGTCAAGAATGCCTTCAACTCGGCGAGGTGGGTCGATATGTTGGATGCGCTTCGCAACACCTTTCGTATTCCTGCATATCTGTTGCGGCTCGTCGAGGATTATCTACGCTCTCGAAGCCTGATTTATGACACGAGGGACGGAACGCGGACGATGGAAGTCACTTCTGGTGCCGCACAAGGTTCAATACTCGGCCCGGATCTCTGGAACGTTGCCTATGACAGCCTCCTGAGGTCCGAGATGCCTGAGGAAACCACTTTGGTTGGGTACGCCGATGACGTCGCAGCTCTCATTGCTGCATGCAACGTTGAGCTGGCCCAACTGAAGTTGAACCGAGTTATGCGGGTGGTCAACAACTGGATGTCCGATCACGGTCTCTCACTTGCTCTCAGTAAGACGGAGATCGTGATTCTTACGAAAAAGAGGATCGACACCGTCGTCCCGTTTCGAGTGGGAAGGGAGGTGGTCACATCAACTCGTGCCGCCAAATACCTCGGGGTTATGGTGGACACCAAGTTAAGCTGGAGGGATCAGATCTTCGGTACGGCGGACAAGGCCGCTAAAGTAGTGACTTACCTTAGTAGGCTGATGGCCAATGTCGGGGGTCCCCGATCCAGCAGAAGACGTCTGTTGATGTCCGCGGTCCAGTCCGTGCTTCTTTACGGGGCAGAGGTGTGGGCAGGCGCTCTAGATAAGGAGTGCTACAGGTTGCGACTCGCCCGGGTTCAGCGTCAAGCTGCGCTCCGGGTGTGTTCCGCCTACCGGACAGTGTCCGAGCCTGCCGTCCTGGTGGTCGCCGGAGTCATCCCTGTCAAGCTCTTGGCAGGGGAGAGGAAAGCGATTTATCAGAGACAAGGCGAGATCGGCAAGGACACGGCAAGAACAGAAGAGCGCTCCCGAACCTACCAGCAGTGGCAACACAGCTGGGAGCACGACACCCGAGGACGATGGACTGCGCGACTTATCAAGCAGGTCCAACCATGGGTGGAACGGCGGCATGGGGAGGTGGACTACTACCTGACCCAATTTTTGACAGGTCACGGCTATTTTCGGTCGTACCTGAACCGTATGGGAAAGACCGGTTCACCGGACTGCATTTATTGCCCGGGTGTTCCCGACGATGCGGAACACACATTCTTCCACTGTCCCCGTTGGGAAGGGCCCCGCCTGGAGGCCACACAAATCTTTGGTGCATTTTCGGTGGACTCGGTCTGCCAAAAGATTTTGGAGGATGAGGGCAACTGGGATTGTTTGTCACAGTTCGTCCGGGGCATCCTCCTGGAAAAGAAAACCGATCTGGACCGTGAAGTGGCCTAGATCCCTTGATCGAGTGGCTGGATAAGGAGCGAGCCCCACGGGCGTAAGCCAAATTTAGGCCTAGCCTGACGTAATGTGACAAACAATTCCAGGTTAGATTCCTAAAGAGTAGAGGAGGTTTTTTAGTGGGTAAACTCGTTTTTAGGGGAGCCCCACACTACAGGCTGGCCACCTGTGTGCGTAATGCATTTTTCCGCCTCTCCCTCAAAAAAAAAAAAAAAAAAAAAAAAAAAAAAAAAACAGTTCTTGGACCTTTGTTTTTTATATAATACATAAATCAATTGGCAGATATTCCTAATGAAGGTAAAATTATATTGCAGATGATACTAAATAACTCAAATATGAAAAATATAGATCTGGACATATCAAATTTTATTCAAGTTCTAAATATTATACAATGGTTCAATGACAATAATTTAAATACCCCCGTCGCAGCAGACCTGCGTACTCAGGGAATTTCCAAATTAGTAGTTTTAATTATGACCAGATAAAACATGTCAACCAAATATCATCACAAGCTCATAAATAGGGGAATAAATGTCTATTCTCCTTATGATAAATGTAGGGAAAGAGTATGCAGGTATGCTGCCATAGGGAACACTAAAAGTAGGTTTTTAGCATAAAAAAATTATTTCGACCATATGAAGCCATATACTAAGTTTCATCAATATCTGTCCATTGCTAACGGAGTTTGCCCATTCTCCATATGATTAACATGGGAAAAGAGTATGCAGGTTCGCTGCCATGATAAGCACAAAAACCAAGATTTTTTATTACAAATGGATGAATCTCAACCAAATGAAGCTGAATGCCAAGTTTCATCCAAAAACATTGGTTAATAAGTGAAATATTAACACATCCTTATTCTCCATAAGATTAACATTGGAGCCTCAAAATACAACGTACTGTCTTTAGACTTTTTAATATCTCGGTAACCAATAGAGATAGAGCAAAGCTTCAAATACTAAATTGTGTATTTTTTTGAGCTAAATCCAATGGTCAAAATAAAAATTTAAAATTTTTAAAAATTACATATGAAAAATGCAAAAAACCCATTTTTGGGGTACAAAACCCCCCAAAACTACCCCTTTCGATAGGTCGATATGTCTGGTTTACGAACTCATCCGAATAAACGTAGCATTACACATCTCTACCACATTTGGTGTTGATCGGACCATTTTTACGAGAGTTATCGTGTCTAGGGACACATATACACATATATACATATATACATATATAAATTGTAATGACTATTATTTTTGGTTCCTGGGCACCTCAAAACGAAAAAGTAACATGGTCCCGGGCTTAGGTCTTACCATGAGACCTGCGGTAATAGCTTATTCCCTATGGGAAATTCGCTAAAATGAATGATAAGGTTTAGACAACCTGGAATTGCAGATATCATAAATGAATCAACTCACCGTCACTGCAATCCAAAAGTTTTGTCCTTGTGGACAACCTCAAGATCGTGCTGAAGATGACCCTATATTAAAGGGGCGAAACAATTGTCCACAAGGATAAAACTTTTGGATTGCATTGACGGTGAGGTGATTAATTTATAAAAGTGAATAACATTTTAAAAAGTCATGTAATTTAATACAGTAGATTCCCTCTTAACCGGCCACCTTTTAACCGGTCTCCGCTTTAACCGGCCTACCCTGACACAAAATAACATCTTTTTAACCGGCCATTTTTTATCTCAACATCGCTTTAACCGGTCGCGTTTTGCCGGAAACTAAGTTTTCTTATCTAATGTATCATTCAATTAAACTTTATTTCATATTGACGTTCTCAAACCAATGAAACTATAACGTCCTGGACGGAAGTGACTGTCACCAGAAGTCAATGCGTTTGGACCTACCAGTAGACCACAATAAAGATATTATTATTAATAGTGTAAGTTTGTTGTGGATTTCATGGGTGGTGGATATTAGCTGTAAATCATATACAGTAATGTAGTTAAGGTTGTTTTTCAAGTAATAATTATATTTAGGTCATATAAAATTGTGGGATGGCGTTCTTAAATGAACATCGGTTTAACCGGCCAATTCATTATCCGGCCGCGGCCTGGTCCCGAGATGGCCGGTTAAGAGGGAGTCTACTGTAAAGATAAATATTTAATGTTAGAAGACACTGATGTAACTACAAATGATGAAACTAAATTTCTTAGCCTGAAAATTACAAGTAACTTGTCTTAGACTCCACATATAAATAATGTTTGTAAAAAAATCCACAGCGACATCTTCATGATAAAAATCCTGTCAAAATATTTCAGAACTAACATTAAAAAATTAATATTTCATTCTTATATACACATTGCTTATGGCTTAATATTCTGGGGAACATGTAGTGACGCAAAAAGAGTTTTTAAACTACAGAAAAGAGCATTACGATCAATTTTTTACATTCCATGAACAAATTCCTGTCGCCCATTGTTTCAAAGTCACAAAATTTTAACACTTCCTTCTCTTTATTTATAAACATCCCTACATGCAACACAACTTTTTACCAAGAGGGGCCAAACAATACAATGATCAAAAATTATAATAATCTGTCGGAAAACTCAGAGAAATTTAGAGTACCGGTAATAAAACTTTTAAGAAGATTTTGAAAGAAGACCTTATTACAAAATTGCTATTACAAAATAGCAGCTTTGTATAACTGGCTGGGTAGCTGAGTGGTTATAGTGCTCGCCTTTGAATCCAAAGGTTGTCGATTCGATCCTAAAAAAGTTAGTAGATTTTAAAGGTTCGATTCTGGACCCAGTTGCCATTTGTCATTGGACTATTAATTAATGATGTTTTCTAACAACTGGTCGATGTTAGATAGTAACAAGACTGGGGTTTGGACTGTTCCCCGTCAAAATGTTAAAAAATGCCAGATACTTCTGTCAGAAACTTAAAGAAAAAATACATTCTACAGGGAACCTATAAATTTAGGCTGTGAATTTAATTAGCAACCATATTAAAAATAAGCTTACCAGTTTGACTGATGAACCCTTCTCTGGCCATTGCTTCTATGTACACAAAGTCACTGTAAATGGACTTATCCATGACTATTCCCTGACCTAAAAAAACAACAATATATTGTGCATTAAATTTTATTGTTTTCGGTGCTAACAGATTCCAAAATAAGATGATATAGTAAGGTGACTAGTGAAAGACTCCATGCAAATAAAGCAAGAGCTATCGATTAGACAGTTTGGGTTTGTATCAAAATTAATACAGGAAATTGTTTAATAATAGCTTAGTTTAAATTGGTTAGAAAGGATTCATTGCTATTAGCTAACTCACAGGGTCTCTTTGTGGTATTTTTGGAACAATGTTGCAAAGGATGAATATATACTTTGTTCTTCAATTCACTGCTGCTTGAGAAGATAAAAATATTATTTCCACCAATTAAAATTATTTTTTGTATTTAAAAAAATATTTACTTTAATAAAATTTAAAAATAGGCCTAGCATAAGTTACATATATTATTTTTGTTACCCATTCCCATAGCTTTAGACACAAAAACGCAAGGAATCTAAAATAAATAAAGAGAAGGTAGGGGTCAAGACACGCTACGCTCTCTATGCACTGTAGACCCTATACAAAAACTAATTTATTAAAATATTTAGGCTACATAAAAGTAGGAAAATTAAAAATATAGGCCAGTAAATATTTTATATGTTCTTGTTAGGATCATTAATTAAGTTAGACTATCACAAATCTTTTGTAGATAAAACAAAATGTTCATTAAAAATTTGTTGAGTATGCAGGTCTGCTGCGATGGGGGTAGGCCTTATGTTTAGTATTTTTGATAAAGAACAAGGAAATAAGGGTTTTAATGATTGTAGGTCTAAGAAATAAGCATTTGACAAATTAAACCCCAAAACATTATGGTACTGTACGGTACATAAACAGCGTATAATCTCTAACAATTCATGGGCACTGGAAGAGAGCTTGGAATCTCCTACTTATTTATTTATTGTACACAGCATATGCCATTTTTACATAGAAACATACAATTCAAGATGGATACAATGTGAGATGCTTGTTTAGACAATGTGATGCTACATTAGTATCAAACAGTTTTTAAGCTGGGGAGAATTTTCTTGGAGCAAAAATGCTACAAGCTCTTGGATACTTGTAGCAAAATGAAAAATGTTGTAGCATTTTTATCGCACGTCGTATAATTTGTCACCAGTTAACAATACCGTAAAATATTTTTGTTTACGCTGTTGTTTTTTGGGTCAATCCATTAGAAGTGATCCAGAGCATGTTGCTTGACCATTTTAAAATAAAATGAAACTTTCCAGGTTGTTTCCCTTATATCTCAAGGCTTTGAAACCATATATAAAAAAATTTTATCTTTGTTGGTTTACCTTTAGCGGCCATTTTGGATGGGCCGCGCACGCCCATTTCTGTGATTGCAAGGGTTTACAAGAATGTTCATAACTAATTAAGTATTTGTCCTAGAAAGATGAAACAAAAACCATTTTGTTTATAATTTTACAATGTAAAAAAAAGGTTCAGTACATTATTTGCATATCTCTATTATTTCTGTAAGAAAATCTTAAGACAAATTCAACCACAAAATCGACTAAATTTTGCTTTTCGTAATTTTTTTTGGGGTATAAGGGCAGTAAAATACAATATGATTTATTTTTTTATTTAAAGATATATGTTGGTAGTTTTACCATAAATAATATGGAGTGTGATATCCTAACCCTTTAGTTGTTATAAATTTTCAAAAAATGAATTTTCGGAAAAATTTGCGATTTTGGCTTTAAATAACTTTTATGGGGTTGGCGATAGAAATCTGAAATTTACCCAAAATGTAGGTCTAATGTATATGTAACAATAAAATAAAAAAAAATCTTGTGTATTTAACTTGGTAAAAAGTTATAACTTCTTAAAAATGTCAAAAAACTGCGTTAAAACGAAGATTTCTGCTGATGTTGTTTGCTGTAGAAGTGGTAGAAAAGATTTGATATTGTACTTTTATATTGTAGTATATCATTTATGAATATATTTTTATAGTTTCTTTCAATAAAAAAATCATCTTAATCATGTATCTTTTTTTAATTGACATTGTGGCGTTAATTGCTTTGAACTTTGAAAAATAGGAACTATTGATCTAACTATTTAAACTCAGTCAAAACTTTTTTCTGCTTTCATTACATTCGAGTTGATTTTACCCTTGTGGCCAGAAATAAATAGAAGCTAGTCAGTCATTTAAAGGTACTGAAATTTATTTTTACAATTTAAAAAAGCCGAAAGTTTAAACCTTTTGATAACTCTCAACATTATAATAAAAATGAAAGTAGGTTTGTACATGATCAAGTACATCAATCATATTTGTACATAGTGGTCTACTTACATTCATAAGAATTAGGCCCTACTTTGATGATACATGTTTAACTAACATAATTATTTCTTCTGGTAGTTCTTTAGCAATTGTGTGCCAACGACCAGTTACCGTTGTAAGTTCTAAAGGAGTTAATTTCCTTAAAACATTGCTGATCGGCACCCACACTTTGTCATCTTGAGACTTTCATCATCATTTTCATGACTTATATCCAACACCTCTCCTTACCACCACTCATTGTCGTAGACACAAGCGATTGAGTCATTTCTTTCAATCGAGAGGGGAACACTGCTTTAACAGGATGAATCAATGCTGTTAGTTAAACATGTATCATCAAAGTAGGGCCTAATTCTCATGAATGTAAGTGGACCACTATGTACAAATATGATTGATGTACTTGATCATGTACGAACCTACTTTCATTTTTATTATAATGTTTAGAGTTATCAAAAGGTTTAAACTTTCGGCTTTTTTAAATTGTAAAAATAAATTTCTGTACCTTTGAATGACTGACTAGCTTCTATTTATTTCTGGCCACAAGGGTAAAATCAAACTCGAATATGAAAGCAGAAAAAAGTTTTGACTGAGTTTAAATAGTTAGATCAATAGTTCCTATTTTTCAAAGTTCAAAGCAATTAACGCCACAATGTCAATTAAAAAAAGATACATGATTAAGATGATTTTTTTATTGTAACAAACTATAAAAATATATTCATAAATGATATACTACAATATAAAAGTACAATATCAAATCTTTTCTACCACTTCTACAGCAAACAACATCAGCAGAAATCTTCATTTTAACGCAGTTTTTTGACATTTTTAAGAAGTTATAACTTTTTACCAAGTTAAATACACAAGATTTTTTTTTATTTTATTGTTACATATACATTAGACCTACATTTTGGGTAAATTTCAGATTTCTATCGCCAACCCCATAAAAGTTATTTAAAGCCAAAATCGCAAATTTTTCCGAAAATTCATTTTTTGAAAATTTATAACAACTAAAGGGTTAGGATATCACACTCCATATTATTTATGGTAAAACTACCAACATATATCTTTAAATAAAAAAATAAATCATATTGTATTTTACTGACCTTATACCCCAAAAAAAATTACGAAAAGCGAAATTTAGTCGATTTTGTGGTTGAATTTGTCTTAAGATTTTCTTACAGAAATAATAGAGATATGCAAATAATGTACTGAACCTTTTTTTTACATTGTAAAATTATAAACAAAATGGTTTTTGTTTCATCTTTCTAAGACAAATACTTAATTAGTTATGAACATTCTTGTAAACCCTTGCAATCACAGAATTGGGCGTGCGCGGCCCATCCAAAATGGCCGCTAAAGGTAAACCAACAAAGATAAAATTTTTTTATATATGGTTTCAAAGCCTTGAAATATAAGGGAAACAACCTGGAAAGTTTCATTTTATTTAAAAATGGTCAAGCAACCAATTATTTTTTTTCTGGATCATTTTAGATGGAATGACCCTTTTACCTAAAATAAAAGCACTGAAAAGCTCAAAATGACTTTTTTATTTTATTTATAAAACGTTAAAATAGGCTATGTTCATATAAAGTTACAGATTTACATGAGTACTTAAGCCTATACATAAACTTCAAATTGTCTCCAGATTCAAACATCAACATATGAACATGGCTAGGTAGATGTAGGCCTACTCAACAATATATAGCCTATAGTCTAAAATTCTTGGTTTTAAACCCCATTTTGCAAAAAAAAAAAAAAACTGCTTCAAAGTAAAAATCCTTTCTCTCTGGACCATCAATGGTAATTATAAGCAAATCATTTAAAATGTTTACACCACGTGAGCTTTTTTTCACACGAATTTACTATTTAATACTAGCTTATTTTCATGCTGCTTGAATTTATAATTCAATTTTCAATATAAGAGCTACCGTACCCTTCTTTAATAATTATTAGGAATATTGAGATTATGAATCATCATTTTCATTGATTATTGTCTTTATGGCCAAATCTGCTCCAAACAGACAGACGACAGGTGAGTGCGGGGTGTCACGTGGGCATGCACAGGACGCTTTGACTGTTAAGTGACTGTCGCAAAACGAAAATGCTGCACTTTTTGACTAGACGCCTGTCCGCGTCTTTGCGCCTCGCCTCGCCTTTTGAAGTGTGTGGGGCTCCATAAGCGCAGGTGCTTTCTTTGTCGGTCAAGACGCCTTTAGTCAAAATGCCTCGCCTTGTCTCGCCTCGTCTGTTGCAGTGTGTGGCCAGCCTAGCAGCTGTGTAGTTGCAGTTGCGTGTGCGTGCAGTTGAGTTGAGATTATGACGCTATAGATTGAGGTTAACTGACTAAACCTGTAGTTTACTTTGATGTAAATAACAAGTTTAGACATCATTTTATGACAGAAAACTTAAAATTTGAATACATGTGATTCTTGAGGTAGGCCTACTTGTTATTAATTACAGTAAAATCTTTGTAGCAAAATCGCGACAGACTGTCCAAATATTGTCGCATTTTTGTGGCGGGTGTCGCAAAATGCGACCGCAGCTTAAACCCTGGTATCAAAAGTAAAAAAGTCAAGGTGCAACACAAAATACAACGATATTAATATTACTAAACACCATGAGGAGGAAACTAGGAGAATGCTTAGTCTTACAGTGGTATAGGGGGGCCTTTACCAAATTCGTTCCCAGTCAGAGTGAACTGGAACAAGATTAAACTGATTCCATACTTCCAATCAACAGTCGAAAAATCAAATCTAACATCTGAGGGAAGGTAGGAAATATGAGTTGAAAACAACTAATAACATGCATAGGGCTGAACACTTCGGTGTAGCCTAAATTATATTACGGTAGGCCTAGGCTTAGGCTACCTACCTGTATTCAATATGTGAACAAGTGCATCAATGTATTGTGAATACTTGATCTTATACAGCATTAGTTGAAGAAAGGCAACTTGGAAATGCTTAGGATCTTGGCAGAAATTCTTTACATCAAATGATCGCACTGACTTTGGCATCTTCGGATCCAACTGCCTCAAGTCATATCCGGAGGGACTAATATAAAACATATCCATGTCAGCTTCTGGCATGTATAACATATCTAATTCTTCTGCAAGCTGTTTGGCAAATGCAGTTTTTCCAGCTGCAACAGCACCGTCTACAACAATGATCTTAGAATTCTCGTCAAACCTGTAAGTGGTACGATCAAACCAACTTCTAATCATGGTGTACTTCTTCTCTTTATAGGGAAATGGAGGTATTCGTTGATAATTTGGGTCTCTGTTGGTCTTACCAACTATAGTTCTGCTTAAAAGTAAGGTTACATTTGAATTTCCTTGAGAGGTCAAAAGCTTGCGACTCACTGGGGAAAGGCGAGCTACAGCTTTGGGAATGCTTAGTCCCATTACGACTGTCGCCATTTCATGTGTTTATAAAAACCAAACAAAAATTGAAATAATCCAAATAATTATTGATACCCCACTAAATCAATACTTCAACGAATTTAATATTCACTCAAAAGACACAAACCAAATACTTCTCTACATTTCATAGAGAGGATTCAAGACAAAACGGGCCATACACCATACACCAATACCAAACACATAGCAGCAGAAGAGAAGAGAAATTGCAGACTAATTATTGTTCTTGTAAGATAATCATATGTTTCTTATACTCAGACCATCAGCGAGAGCGAATGAAGAAAGGCCAAGCATACATAACTTGGGATATCGAAAAGCACGGCCATCTCTAAAAGTCGTCGGGTCTCATAACGACGATGGCATAGAAAGGCCATACAAAAACCGTGGGGTCTCATAGTAGCTACGCTCATAGCAACTACAATTTGAATGTTAACGTAGCACCTAAAATGGCAGTGTGAATTAGCGCCTACACTTGTAGGCGCTGGTAGAACATTTCAAATTTGTGTAGGCGTTAACGAGAATATGACCTATACTTTTTAGAACATTGATTTTGACTGTTATATTGGTAAAATATATTTCTCTTGTAGCATCTAAAAGTAAAAATGACTTTTAACTCCGACAAATTGCTGTATTTCTCGATTAGCAACTATTCTACATAGCCACTAATATCGAATTTGTAACATAGCGCCTACAGAGTCGTTCGGAGTGAACAGCTCTTTTAAAGAACAGCTCTTTTGAACGACGTCCCGGCCAAGACCATCTATAGCCACCAGTGCTGCCAAGTGTTCAACACGTTTGGGGATTTTATGGGGCTTGCTGGGATAAGCAAGGATTATTAGGAGGTTAACGGGATTTTTATGTAGGGATACATTGAAATAGGGTATTTCGGGTAAATTAAATACATCCCTTTTTCTCTCGACGACCTTAACCGATTTTTAAGATTGAGGTGTCATCTTCTTAAAGGTCTATATATAGCACGTGTGCGAAAGGATTTATGATCTGAATTGATTACCTTCAGATTAAAATCTCCAACACCCAGAAACATTCCCTATTATTTGGTAGAAATCCTCCACAACTGGCAACACTGAGTGAGCTGTTGCTCTCTAGAAGGAATGTAAAGATAATGAACGAACCATTATAAAGATTCGTTCTTTTACCTACCGCTCATTATTGTAGGCGCTATCGAGAAACTGATATGTTCGGTGCTATCGAGAATTTAAGAAATCTTACAACAACTACGTAAAAACGAAATAGTCTACTAGCAACTACACTTTAGCGACTGCGATATCGTAGGCACTAACGAGAAATTTTAATAATTGTGTAGGCGCTAATCGAATATTTAAATTTTCATTTTTCCCGCCTTTTCGTAGCTGCTATGAGAACATTCAGTTTTAGTTGCTACGTTTAATTTCACTTTGTAGTTGCTACGTGCGTAGCTACTATGATACCCCACCAGAAAAACAATCTATATCTATAAAAGAGGAAGTATGTATATATATTTGTATATAAATATATATGTTTGTTGCCTATAGACTCCGAAACCGCTCAACAGATTGCAACGAAACTTTCGGGCAATATTAAGCATTATTCAAGGATGGTTTGTGTGAAGTTTAGTGCAAATCTGTCCAAAGGGCTCTGACCCAGAGGGCATACAATGGTGAAGTGTCAGGTTTTAGAAATTTAGTGTTTACAAAATGAACAGCTGTAATTAAAAAATTTGAAAGTTTCATTCAAGCAGATGCTTATAATCATAGAAGTAACACGTTGTGAGGTATAATGTTGATGTTTGTGTTGTCTTTATGGCTCCGCCCTACGGAAACTCACAATATTACACTAAAAGCCTACAGGTGGTGAAATTTGACATGGACGATTCTCTTTGTCCATAGGTGCACCATATAGGTCCATAGGTTTTGCAAATATAGTTTTTAAGCTCTTTAGGGCTCCACCCCACTGGACTTCAAAATTACTTTAGGGCCACCGGGGTTGAAATTTGATGGACGATTCTCTTTACCCATAGGTACACACTAAGAAACGATTTTGCAAATATAGTTTTTTAAACACTTTAGGGCTCCGCCTCACTGGACATTGAAATTACTTAAGGACCTCCGGAGCTGAAATTTGACATGGACGATTCTCTTTGCTCATAGGTACTCACTAGGAATCGGTTTTGCAAATATAGTTTTTTAAGCTCTTTAGCGCTCCACCCCTCTGGACTTCAAAATTACTTTAGGGCCACCGGGGTTGAAATTTTATGGACGATGCTCTTTACCCATAGGTACTCACTAAGAAACAATTTTGCAAATATAGTTTTTTAAGCACTTTAGGGCTCCGCCTCACTGGACATTGAAATTACTTTAGGACCTCCGGAGCTGAAATTTGACATGGACGATTCTCTTTGCTCATAGGTACTCACTAGGAAACGGTTTTGCAAATATAGTTTTTTAAGCTCTTTAGCGCTCCACCCCACTGGACTTCAAAATTACTTTAGGGCCACCGGGGTTGTAATTTGATGGACAATGCTCTTTACCCATAGGTACTCACTAAGAAACAATTTTGCAAATATAGTTTTTGAAGCTTTTTAGGGGTCTGCCCCATTGGACTTCAAAATTACTTCAGGGCCACCTGGGTTGAAATTTAACATGGACGTGCCTCTTTGCTCATAGGTATTCACCAAGAAACGGTTTTGCAAATATAGTTTTTGAAGTTCTTTAGGGCTCCGCCCCACTGGACTTCGAAATTACTTTAGGGCCACCGGGGTTGTAATTTGATGGACAATGCTCTTTACCCATAGGTACTCACTAAGAAACAATTTTGCAAATATAGTTTTTGAAGCTTTTTAGGGGTCTGCCCCATTGGACTTCAAAATTACTTCAGGGCCACCTGGGTTGAAATTTAACATGGACGTGCCTCTTTGCTCATAGGTATTCACCAAGAAACGGTTTTCCAAATATAGTTTTTGAAGTTCTTTAGGGCTCCGCCCCACTGGACTTTAAAATTACTTTAGGGCCACCGGGGTTGAAATTTCGATTCTCTTTACTTCTTTACTATTAGGTGCTTACTAAGAAACAGTTTTGCAAAAATAGTTTTTTAAGATCTTTAGAGCTCCGCCCACTGGACTTTAAAATCACTTTAGGGCCACCGGGATTGAAATTATATGGATGATTCTTTTTGTTCATAGGTGCTCACTAAGAAACGGTTTTGCACATATAGTTTTTAAGCACTTTAGGGCTCCGCCCCACTGGACTTTAAAATTACTTTAGGGCCACCGGGATTGAAATTATATGGATGATTCTTTTTGTTCATAGGTGCTCACTAAGAAACGGTTTTGCACATATAGTTTTTAAGCACTTTAGGGCTCCGCCCCACTGGACTTTAAATTACTTTAGGGCTTCTGGGGTTGAAATTTTACTTGGACATGCCTCTTTGCTCATAGGTACTCACCAAGAATGGTTTTGCAAATATATTTTTTAGTAGGGCTGTGCTCCACTGGACTTTAAAATTAATTTAGGGCCTCCGGGGTTGAAATTTGACTTGGATGTGCCTCTTTGCTCATAGGTACTCTTGCATTTGCAATTACGATCAATAAGATACAAGGCAAACTTTGACTATTAATTCTGGGTTTAAATTTGCAAAATGCCTGTTTATCCTTTGGCCTTACAGTAATATTAATATACTTACTTTCTATGCCATTGACTTTTTTGTTACAGTAAAAAACTTAAAACTTAACTTATCTTTTTTTGTTATATTAAAATAGCTTTATTGAATTTTTTACTATATGGAACATAGAGTATAAAATTCTTTACGATCGACTTTAAATTTCTCTTAGGCGAATTTTTGACCCCCAAAAGGCTTTTTTATTACTAATTTGATTACAATGAAATTCTCAGGTTAGATTTTAAGTATTTTAAACTAGGTAATAAACTATAATCGAGCAATTATTTTCAAGTATTAAAAAAGCTTATTTTCCGGAATTTTTGACAGAACTTTAGTTGTTTAGGCTACATGGTTTGACTAATGTAGTTGCTATGATCAGTTTATTTTCCCCCATCGCAGCTGAGTTTTCTTTCGCTGTATGCTGAAAACAACATAACATAACCTTTTCTTGTTTATATTTGCAAGCCGTTATGTTACGTTTTTAAATAAAATTTAATTGATATTTTGACAGACCTATTTGTTAAATTAAATAGATCATCACTGATGTTTACTTGTTGAAGTTTTATAGTCTACCAAAAGATATAGGCATGTTGATGTGGAATGAATTGGTGTCGTACGGAATTATGCGATTAACTAATTTATGGGATACAACTAATATCTATTTGGGAGAAAGATTTAAATTGAACAACTAATTAGAATGTGTAGTGCCATTGTAGCCTATGTCTCAGGAAACAAAATATGCATTAAGTGTTAAGTAAGCGTAATTCTACAATACTTACATCACTTGATTTTAATTAATTTTGATTATTTAATCATGGATTTTATATTGTATTGTTTTTTCGCTCTACAATCTATTTACCTTTAATATTGTAAGCATAACTATTATTAAGTTACTTGCTTGTTTTGAGGTCTTAGCTAAAATCATTCTTTGTATGTATTTATTTGTAGGCTAGGCCTAGGATGTACGCCGGTTGACTTCGGACGGTTAGATGACGTTCCACTCTTCACATTCGAGGAGATGGAAACCTCCGTTCTCTCCCTAAAGAGCAACAAGGCTCCTGGCCCGGACGGGATTCCCAGCGAGGCTTTAAAGAAAGTATTTTCAATTAATGCTGACTTGTTGTTGAGAATGTACAACGCCTGTTTGGTAGAAGATGTGTTTCCGGCTCCCTATAGAAAACCGCAAGACTTGTACTGATCAGCAAGGGCAAAGGTGATCCCGAGCTGCCGTCGTCCCACAGGCCTTTCTACACGTTGGACACGGCTGGGAAGCTGTTCGAGAAGCTGATCCGTTCCCGCCTGACCTCTGCCGTGGAAGCTGCCGGGGACTCATGCCCCCGTCAGTATGGCTTCAGAAAGGGACGGTCAACGATTGACGCTATCACCGAAGTCCATGGAGAGCTGTGAAGAAAGTCGAGAGCCACAACCATTTCTCTCGCTGAGTAGTGCTTCTTGTTACGCACTCCCTCGAAATTGAGGGAATGCCTTCAACTCGGCGAGGTGGGTCGATATGTTGGATGCGCTTCGCAACACCTTTCGCGTTCCTGCATATCTGTTGCGACTCATTGAGGATTATCTCCGCTCTCAAAGCCTTATTTACGACACAAGGGACGCTCCGGCACCGGCCGGCCGCGATGGAATTAGACACACAATCGTCACCGATTTTGGATTTATTTCGGTACGATCTGTTTTTATCTTCAACTTATGACCTATACAATTGTCATTCTGTTAAATATACTCATAATATTATTTTTGTTAAATTATTTATTTATATTTTTTAATCAATGCGTTGGGGGGACGGCGTCCGGGAGTCCTTATGGGCGAGCCGCCACTGGCGTGTGGTCAGCACATGGATGTCCAATCACGGTCTCTCGCTTGCTCTCCGTAAGACGGAGATTGTGATCCTTACGAAGAAGAGGATAGACACCGTCATTCTGTTCCGAGTGGGAAGGGAGGTGGTCCAATCAATTCGTGCTGCTAAGTACTTCGGGATTATGGTGGACACCAAGTTAAGCTGGAGGGATAAGATATTCCGTACGGCGGACAAGACCGCTAAGGTAGTCACTTACCTTAGTAGGCTGATGGCCAATGTCGGGGTTCCACGATCCAGCAGAAGACGTCTGTTGATGTCCGCGGTTCAGTTCGTGCTTCTTTATGGAGCAGAGGTGTGGGCAGACGCTCTCGATAAAGAGTAGTACATGTTGCGACTCGCCCGGGTTCAACGTCGAGCGGCGCTCGGGGTGTGTTGGGCGCACCGAAACTGCGATCCAAAACCCAGGTAGACGCCGAAACTGCGATCCTTACCCCAATGGCGACCCCAGGCAGACGCCGAAACTGCGATCCTGGCATGTAGGCCGCCCCCGGGACGATACTAACGATACTGTACGTAAGACGACACTGCTGCCCTTGCTCTCAAACTGAGAATGACTGATATATTTGTGGGGGGAAATAAAGAAGGAATGTACACCTTGAAAGTCTTCGTTTATTGGTCCAGGTAAAGAGACATCTTCACCCCGGGGCCGGTAGCACATTGTTGCGCAGTGGGCAATTTTGACTATGTATACGGCTTTTTAATTGATTCCCCTGTTTCGGACGCCGTTTTTCAACAGATTTTCTTTAAACTTGGTAAGTGTTTAGTTTAATAGTTATATTAGGTCCCTCATTCCTCGAAATTTTTAAAATTTAACAAATAATACTCTCTGTGACGTCGCAAAGTAACTCGATTTTCCTTAGTAATATTTGTCAAATTTTCAAACTTTTGAGGTATGAGGGACCTATAATATTACCATTCAACTAAACACTTACCAAGTTTAAAGAAAATCGGTTGAAAAACGGAGTCCGAAAAAGGGGAATGAAATACCATGTTTTGCATTAAAAGCCGTATAGTTAACATTGCCGACTGCGCAACAATGGGCTACTGGCCCAGGGGGGAAGATGACTCTTAAGGGGGTGGTATGCACGAGTAAGTACAACTTGGAAGTCCAAGTTCATTAGCATTAGTTGAAAAGTGACTTGAGCGACACGTCGGGCGGCGAAAGATTCCAGAGCCATTAGCCTACACCGGACGCTGGAATCCCCGCTGGACCATCCGCTACCTGCTGATGGGCCGCTGTGCCAGGATCGCAGTTTCGGTTGTGGGATTAGCAAACCCTTTTGAGGTTTAAAACTAGGATCGCAGTTTCGGTGCTCCGGGTGTGTTCCGCCTACCGGACAGGGTCCGAGCCTGCCGTCCTGGTGGTCGCCGGAGTTATCCCTGTCAAGCTCTTGGCAGGAGAGAGGAAGGCAATTTATCAGAGACAAGGCGAGATTGGCAATGACACGGCAAGAACAGCAGAGCGCTCCCGAACCTTCCAGCAGTGGCAACACAGCTGGGAGCACGACACCCGAGGACGATGGACTGCGCGACTTATCAAGCACGTCCAACCATGGGTGGAACTGCGGCCAATTCTTTATTTATTGCTCGGGCGTTCCCGACGATGCGGAACACACATTCTTCCCCTGCCCCCGTTGGGAAGGGTCCCGCCTGAAGGCCACACAAATTTTTGGTGCATTTTCGGTGGACTCGGTCTGCCAAAAGATCTTGGAGGATGAGGGCAACTGGGATTATTTATCACAGTTCGTGCGGGGCATCCTCCTGGAAAAGAAACATGATCTGGACCGCGAAGTGGCCCAGATCCCTTGATCGAGTGGCTGGATAAGGAGTGAGCCCCACCAGCGTTAGCCAACTTTAGGCAATCCTTAAGGTTAGAGGCGAGGTTTTTTAGTGGGTAAACCCGTTTTTAGGGGAGTTCCACACTACAGGCTTGCCACCTGTGTGCGTAATGCATTTTTATTACCTCTCCCCCCCACAAAAAAAAAACATAAAAAGCGTCACCTAATAATTAAAAAAGTGAGTAAAAAATTCTTGTACGGGACGGACATCGGAGCGTATTCCTAGTTTATGTTAACAACTTAATTTGAGCGCAGCAACGCGCGCCGGGTAACTGCTAGTTATTATTGTTTCTAAACTTCGACGTTTTCAAAACTTAAATTTTAAGTCTAAATTTTTTTACTTCAATGTTCAAACTCAGGAGAAACTTCGTTATCCTACTCCGACAGATGTTAAAATTTCTACAAGCGTCTAAAGCCAACACCTGCTACCAAGGAATCTAAAATAAAATAAAGAGATTATATTTTTTATTTTTTCCCCTTTATATTATTTTATTATTTTAGCATTTATTATTTTATTATAGCCTTTATTATTTTAGATTCATTGCCTGCTGCTAAGTGCAACTTATTACAAAATTATTTCAACGTAATCTACAGTAGACCAAGGGATAAAATTATACAATAAGTTGCCAAAAATTTTGAAAAATGAAACGGATATTAGAATTTTTAAGAAGAAAATTAAATTAATTTGGTGGAAGAAGTATATTATATAAAATTGAAGATTTTATGCAATGCCGCCGAGAGAATTTTTGTGGCCCGGGGCAGAGTTCCGATGTGAGGCCCCTCATCCCTCCCCCCTCCCCCGGCCACGTATTCAATAGGCCTACATGAAATATTTATTTAATTAAACTTTCACTTTGACTGGGTTCGAGAATCCTTATTGGAGAGCTACCACGTGGTTTTAGGACTAACTTAAGTATAGCTAAACTTACAGGAAAAATTATAGAAATGCAATTTATTTAAAAATGGTTAATTAATAACATTATTTTGTTTATAACTGTACCTTTTGAACTGTTTCTTTTGCTTTATAATTAATCTATAAAATTGAAAGAATACGTAAGGTTACAGTCCTATTTACTCAAGACTAACTCTCAACTTCACTTCTAAGCCATTAAATAATTCAGTGTTGGTTCTTAAGCAAAACGAAATACCGTTCACAAGAACTACCAACTCGCAAACGTTTCTTTCTCGCCTTCATTATGGCAAACTCATTTATGAAATTATTAAAAGACACTTTTATCTTTTATACCTCTTCTATCTTATATACTTGGATCAACCAAAGCAGACACGACAATAGTAGTAAAGTCCGTGAAGGATCGGTTGCAAAATAGAATTTTTGCAATTGTGTAGCTGTCAAATACCGGCACAGCACTAGGCAGCGCATCGCCGCCGCGTCGTCTGTTCACCGACACAGAGCACGGAGACTCATACAGGCTGATAGGCCTGTGTATAGACTCAGGTCATAGGCTATACTTTGTTACGGTCTGAAGATTTTTATAGGTCTTCACATATAAATGGTGTTACTACATAGCCTATGCAGAGGTAAAACTTTGCTACCATAGATAGAAAAAAAACAAAAAAAAACGCCTGAAGTTGAGGCCCCCTGTCTCCTGAGGCCCGGGGCAATTAGCCTCCCCTGCCCTCCCCTCTCGGCGGCCCTGATTTTATGGGGAAAAAATTGATTACATTAAAAATATATTATGAACAAAATTAATATTATAATATATGTTAAATTACCGTACTTTAAAATTATTTACATAAAAATCATGTATTTTGCAATGCAACTTATTGTTATGCGATAAATATTATAGATGCCGCCTGCTGGTCGAAATTCGACCAAATATCCAGTTGATCTTGAGCCAAATATAGTTTTTAAATACTTCCTAACTGAAACACCTGTTCTTTATGATTTGCTAGCATTTGTTATTACATTACAACAGCTGACTAACAAATCAATCAATTATTTACCTTCTCCCCTTTAAGGCTGCTTTCACACTGGCGACATTTGTGGCAGCTGCAATTAATTTTTGCTGTCGTTCAGCTGCATTTTAGATTATTGAGACAAGATTCTACCTTCGGTTGCGTAGCCAATGTAGTTGCTTTTCTTACCACCGTCGCGTTGTTATCGTTCATATGTTTTAGTAAAAATCATAAATGATTTTACGTTGTAAATCATAAATATCCAAAGACCAACAAATATTAAAATGGCTTTAAATATTGTTTTATGGAATGAAAACATATTTTTTTATAAAAAAAATAGACGCTTGTTAAATAATTTTAGTATTTAATAATTATATGACAATTATAAACTAAAGTGTTTATGCCAAAGTTTGATATTTTGAGCAAAAACAAAATAATTTAGGATATTGTTTAGGCAATCTTTTTGTCATTATCTACGAAATAGATATGCTTAAAATGCCTTCTGTGGGGCTTTAAAATTCTTTAGATGCTCTTAAAAATATTCCATGCAATTCTATACGTTATATGGCCTCGTCATAAATCGAATACTGTACTTTTGCAACATCTAAGTCCTCTCTCATGAAAATGTTGTTTTTCAAAACACCGTATATCACAGATCTTACAAACTAAGATGGAAGTGAAACCCTTATGACTCAATGACTCTGGTTGAAAACCTTTGCCAACAGTAATTAATTCTTTCAGTGTTAAATTGATAATTAAATATCAAATCAAAATTTTTGAATACTTATTTTGTCAGTTAACTTTTTTTTAACAATGGGCTATAGGTTGTATAATTAATTATGGAAAATACTTATGTTTTACACAATGGAAAGTACCGGCGGTTCTCTGTTCTACAGAGTGAAATAATGTGTTATCAACATAAAATTCAAATAATCTAAAGTGATTTTTGTCCGGGTTGGTGGTTAGAAAAACTACCTAAGAAAAAGAGAAAAACCAAGCTGCAGGCGTCTTATTTATCAACTTTTTAAGGCTATTATCATTTTAATATCAGTTAAAAACTCTTTTAAAAATGTCCTGGCTATTGAATAACATATAGATGGTAAAGCATTATTTTATCATGCAACTCCATCAATTCTTGATTTTATGGATTTGGATAGCTTCTCTTGATAATTGTGAAATTTGTAACCCCTCTTGTCCATACCTCACCCAACCCATCCTATATAGTGGCTAACGACAGATGTGGCACTTTGACCTGTTCAGCGCTTCGAAGGAACCCTATACGGACGGAGACCATAAGTGAAGTAAGTAAGTAAGTCTTTATCAAACTTTTCCCTCAGATTTAAGTATCTTCCTATAAGTCCATCTCAGTATCTTCCGGCATTCCAAAGGTCGTTATGTTTATTTGGAATTGACTTTTTTACAATCTGTTTTTTCACTACAAACCCTTCTTATTTAATGCGTAAACTTGATTAAAATTTCCTCTACAACAAATGCATAGATTTAAAAGATTACTGCCAGGAACAAACAAATACTCATTTTCTATTGTAAGGCTTAAAACTCTTTTAAACTTTAAAAAACTCAAGGCATTTGCAAGGCATTTCACGGATTTAATGGCTATAAGAACTTCAAAAAGAGCTCCGGTAAATTATCCAGTTGATTTTTTTTACTTATTTAACGGACTTGCTGTCTTTTACAAGGTCCTTTTTAAGGAAACGTTAAAATCATGAAGATCAAAATGGTGCCAGCACATGCATTAATTTTATATTGTAATAACATTGACTATGGATACTTGTCAATTGGTTTTAGTCAATGATTAAACGTAGCAACAATATACAATAGAGTTTTCTCATAGCGACTACAAAAAGATGGGATATCTAAAGTTTAAATATTGTATCATTCTATCATTAGCAACATCGTAGTGTCCATAGTCAACATCATTGACTTTACATACTAAAGTCAATTCATGGTCCATTAGTATGTAAGATCCATGGTCAATATTAATAGATTTTAATAAAATCTTTGATTTTACATATAAAATCAACGCTGCAAAGCCCTTCGATTACTCTATACACTACTGAATTTTACTCCCTGGTTGTCGCCATGGCAACCACTCTCGATCTGTCTGTTCTGTCGTCTGTTTGTTGTCCGTCGTTCGTTGTCGTCGTTGTGGGGTCCATTGAATAAGTGTGAATTATTCTTGTGTGTTGTATTGTATTTCCTAAATTGTCATAATCAGAATGGTTTATAATATTTCAACCTTGTTTCCTTGTTTGTGCGTGTTTTGATTCTGAAATGATCTTTCTATACGCCTTAGGTCCATCGGTCTCACGAAAAATAAGTAGAAATAATACCAGGGTACAATTTAGTAATATCATAGATTAAGCATACTCCCTATGCTTAATCTATGGTAATATACATCTGCGGGAAGAAAGTTATACTATATTTGCTTTTTGCTTACAACACCTCTACATCAGCAAACCTAAGTCCTTACTCACTCCTATTGTGTTTATGGCGAAAAAAAACTACCGGATTTTGATAGCCTAAAATAGAAGACTGTTGTCGAAAATGGACTACCATTTACTAACTAATTTGAATAAAAACAGTTAACACTAAAACTTAAAAGACCATGGCAATCCCAATATTTACGTTGCATTTGAACCACCATATATTACCAGGAAGGTTAACTTTAGGGAAATATAATGGAGCTGATTCTTGTTTGACTGCAGCAACAACCAGTGACAAGGTTAGAATATCAAAATTTCAATTGTTTAAAGGTGTCTAAAGGTTGATAATATGTTTGCTATTTATCTACAGTACCATGTTTAAACACCCGTTAAACAGTAATATTCTTTATAGTATAATCAATTACAGACAATGCGCTAAAATACCCAGTGCAAAATGGTTTATTTCTTGTTCACTTGGAGCTTGTTCGCTTCACCCACTCGCCTTTCAGACTGTTTCAATATAGGCTTACGGGTGCTGCACTCTGGTGTATATTTGTTGAAACACAAGTTGCATCTGTAACATGTGGATTCTAGTTATTTAGTGACCTGGTGCAATTTTGATCATAGATCGCTGATGCTGTCAACTTGACGGAATCCTCGTTGCACATTCGTAACATTTTCAAATAAAAGAAATTCCAAAATAAGTTTATAAACATTAATTTTTTCCTAAAACATTGTATTTGAACAGATAAAATATTAATTAATTTTTTATTTAACCATCCCGTATTATAAGGAACAGTGGCGGATCTAGAACATTAATAAGGGGGGGGCTAACCGGGGGGTCTGAGCCCCCCCCCCCCGATCGTCGGGCCAGACCGGCGGGGGGTTCGGGGGCCCTCTCCCGAGAAGTTTTTGAAATTTAAGTGTTAAAAATAGCAGTTTCATGTCATTTCTTCACCCATCGCTTTGGAAAACAATACTAAATCGTCAATCAATTTTTATTACAAACAACAGTTTGGCCAATGTACCAACTTTCATTGCTCTTATTATCATTAATATTTAATGAGAATTTATTTTGCATCGTGAAGTACAATGCATACACTAACCTTAAAAAATTTGGTTCGTTTTTATAGGCCTATCACTGTTGCTATCTAAATTTTCATTATCTTTATTTCGTATTGAAATTGTACATTCTCGTTTTACCACTTTTAACTTTAATATACTAAGTCGGTAATAGGTAGGTAGGTTAATATTTTAAAATGCTATTAATACAGTACATTTCATCATGGATTAGCAACTAGATCACGTATAGGCCTGGCGCACATGTTATGTAGATCACATGTGGTGAACTTATAGCAAAAGAGTGGTTTACAATATTTCTGCTCTGTCTAGTGATCCGGATGGGTTATAGTTTCATTACCATGGTTTTGGGTCTTTTTGACCCATTATAAAGTGTTTACAGTTACAATTACATTAATCCTTCAATAGTGAAGTTGTCTTAGTATTAAAATTAAATAGAGACACAGACTCCAACACGGACACGTTACATTTCAATGAACAAAAACTGGCCATTATGGTATAATAAAATCACGTGCGTCGGCAACAAGTGATGAGACTCGGCCTTTCAGACTGTTTTAATGTAGGACTGCCGTTGCAGATGCTGCACTCTGGTTTATTTATTGTCGGATCAGATATTCTAATTCTTTTGTTAACAGATAATTTCATTATTGTTACTATTTATTAAGTTTTAAATTCAATCGCAACTCTAAAAGTGCTTAGCTGTATTATCCATTTACTGTACTTTACTTTTATTTATCTAAATGTATTCATAATCACCAATACAAAGTACAATAAAAAAATTATCGTTTTTGTTATAGTACCATCCGGCAATTAAGTAGCTGGCTATAATGCAAAACCACATGTCAATTTGGACACTTGGTTTGTACTTTGACCGCCGCGATCTCGTGCGGCGTCCATGGAAGTACACGTAACATATGATAGATAAATCAGTATTCCCACTCTTCTAAACCAAGGATGAAACATTTTATAACTGAAAGTTATGTTTATGTTTTGGTAAAATGTTTTGGCAGCACTGTAAATTCAGCTGAATAATAACAACATCGATGGCAGCGACTCTGGTGTGGCGTCCACCGAACTTCCAAATTTTTGTCTCAAACTAAATGCATTGGATGAGAGGTCTATTCACGTTAGTGTACATAGTCAATGATAATATACTTTTTTTGTTAGTAGGGATCGAGTGCCGATATATACTATAATTAGTTTATAAGTAGCCTATTTTTGCAAAAAATTATGATTTTGATTAGTAATTATTTTAACGAATTTTACCTCCAGTTAAAAACTTGGCTTAAAAAACTCTGGCTTTGATAAAAACTTGAACATCAATTTAGACTGCTTTTCGTCGTCTTTTATTTAATCGGATTATCGTTTTCTTTACAATGAACCAGTCTTATTTTTTCAGACAACCTTCTTTAGAACTACTTTATTTATTAATGAATCTTAATAATTAATTAAGTGTTCTCGTTTGACTTAATATGTAGTAGTCATCACAAAGGGTTTATCAGACATTACACATACAGCATTGCGTTTTGCTCTGCACTGTCTGTTGTTCTTGATTTCGTGTTGTGACAGGAAAAGTTTGCGCGCGCAATGCAACCAAACATTAAATACAACATCTAGTTGTAATTTTGATTCCCCTTCGCCTCCACCACTTCCACTTAGGCCCCTATTATATATCTCATCTTTCAAGGCACGTAAAATAAGTACATTGCACTAGATGGGAGCATTTATACCCGGCGCCTGACGGTCGTCTGTCGCGCGTCATCCAATAAGGTATAGGCCCTACAGCGATTCGAGCGTCACGCGGCGGGTGCAAGCCCTCGCGGCGTCGCTCGACGCGATGTAAAAGGGCCCTTAAACTTGAGGATGGAATACGTTACTCCCCATCTCCGCCTCGTAACTATACAAAGACTCGACATACACACACAGAGGGACTCTGGAAGCCTCAGAATTGGTGACCCACCGATTGAGATGGCGTACCAATAGAGACACTGACGGTGTCGTCTAGTTGAATTCCAGAAAAGGACATTATAATATCATTTTTAAGAACAAATATTTTTAGGGGTGATGTTTTTATTTCACAGTGTGCATAACAGACACAAAGTAGTTTACATTGAAAAATATCGGGAAAACGTGCGCTGGTTTGCCGGCGCCCCATCACCCGGCCTGCGCCCGACACGGGCCGGCGCCCGCTCGGGCCGTCGCGGCGCCCCACCTTGGCCCCCAAGGGGGGGGCTATAGCCCCCTTAGCCCCCCCCTTGGATCCGCCACTGATAAGGAAAAATATCAAATAATATAAAGAATTTAAAGTTTACGGGCTCATGGTTGGAGCAAGAGGAACCATACCTGCCTTTTTACAACATTTTTGGAAAGAATTTAATCTGGAAAGAAATATTTTAAACATGATTTCATTAACCGCAGTCAAATTCTCAGTGAAGATTTTAAAAAACCACCTTTATACTCTTAAGTTAAGAAAATTTTGTAAATAGTATTCTTTGTTCTACAGCAATTTACAATGTGTAAAAAGATGTTAATTTTTAAATAAAATTATCTATATATATATAATACAAAAAAAGTCTGTAGACAGTTAACATTGTAACAAATTGCATGAAGTTGAGTAAAACATTTAGAATAACTATAGGCCTAATAAAGTAATATTTTTTATGAAAATGTTCAATTTTTAATTGTTTCAGTTGTGTTAAATGTTTAATTGCCCCTTTAAAAAGGCAATTAAATATTTGAATTAATTGTACCACAACAACAATACAGACTTAGGTTAGGTAGGCCTACCAAAATATATTAAATTTTGTTATAGTCACCTCCTGATGCGGCGTTAGCGATCTGATGGTCAACATAATGAAACAACGTCCTCTATTCAGGCTATTTATCTAAATTGTTCTAAATACTAAAGGGTAGTAGGGCCTAACTCTAAATAAAATAGCCTAATTGTTCAAAAAAATGAGTTTTTTAACAAAAATACTGTTTTTGGTTTATTAACATAATCAATTAATAAATGAAAATGTTAGCAATCTGATGGTCATGCATTTTTATGAAACAATGCTTTCCTTACCGAACATTTAAGCCTAGTAGTGCAGGGTCCTAATATTTGTTTATTAACAGTTCATTATTGCCAGGATGGAAGGATTCGACCGTATGATGTCAAGGGTGAAATTCCTAGAAGCGCTGGGGGAGTAGGGGTGGGTGAACTTTGCTACCTTTACATTATGTGGTTGAGTGTGTCCCACCTGTAAATAATAAACTGTTAATAAACAAATATTAGGACCTTTCCCAGCATTACCTGTGGCAATACTAGGCTTAGTTTATACCTAAGGTAAGGAAAATGATGTTCCATTGAAACGCATGACCACCAGATCACTAACGTTTTTCATTTATCAATTATGTTAATAAACCAAAAACATTATTTGTTGAATAACTTTATTGAACAATTAATTATTTCATTTAGAGTTGCTTTTCTTTCGTATTTAAGATAATTTACATACCTGGATAGATTAGTTTCATTGTGTTGACCATCAGATCGCTAACCCCACATCAGATCGCAAACTCTAACAAAATTGAATATATTTTGTTAACCTAACTTTATATTACTTTGTAATACAATTAATTCCAATTATATATTTAATTGCCTTTTTAAACGGGCAATAGCCTTTTTTCATAGAAAATGTTACTTTATTATAGTTCTGTTAGGGTCTAACTATTTAAAATTTTTTACTCAGCTTTATGTAATTTGTTACAATGTTAACTTTCTACAGACTTTTTTTATATTAAATAAAAATATAAAATTTTTTTCGTTCTAATAAATTATTTAAGAACAAATTTAATGTTCATAAATTTATTTTTGATTTTCTGTTGTTTTTGAGAAGTTGTACACTCATTTAAGAAATGTATCAAAAAAATTTAAAATACAGTAAACAAAAAGTAGCTCTGCTGAGGTTTGTAGTGTATTCTACATAACTTAATTGATTATTTCGTAAATATATTATGACTTTAAAAAACAAATATTTTTTCATTTTCCTTTTCCATTTTTCTTCTCAGTTTGAGAATCACCCAACTGGCTATGCAAAACCACATGTTTATCCTGGGACATGGTCTGCACTTTGACAATTGAGTCAGCGGTTTTCATTATTTCTTTGTTTTGATTTTTAACTCCATAATTTTTTAAAATTTTAATTAAAGATTATAAAGCAATAAGAATTTTCCTGTCAGAGAGATCTGTAGTTATAATATTTTTATCAAAGAACCAAGTTATTTTCAAAGTGTGAAGAAAATCGTTAGAGCCATTTTTGAGATCCGTATGCAAACATACAAATATACCTCACCCGTATTAGAGTAGGCCTATAGAATATAGGCCTACCTTTCATCAATATCGTGTAGCCTAACTTATATGTTGTAGAAAATTTCTACTTGCATGTTTACATCAATCCACACTTTATGCTTTTTAACTGTTATATTGCGAATGACTCCCATATTTTCTACTTTCTCTATTCCCTTTAGATATGAGCCCAGCATATAGTAATTAATGGATTGCATTAAAACTTCCAAGTAGGCTTATTAAGAATTTTTTCAGGTACTCATTCATAATCCACACAGGAAAGGCAATCAAGTGTCTTTGCTGAATGTGAATCAGAATGTTAATGCTGTTTGTGCTGGCCGGTTGAATGAAGATGACGATAAAGACATCCTATTAATTGGAACTGCAAGCAACATACTCGCATATCATGTGGAAAACAATAGCGATATATTCTTTAAAGAGGTACGTTACTATTAGATTATTTATACTGTATAAGTTAAGTTTATATTTATTTGTTTGCTTCATTTAAAAATATCTTAAAAGGTGAGTTAGCCTCCAGATTACTATTAAATTCTTGAAGTGGTGTAAAATACTTGCATTAAGTAATCCTTTGGTTGCAGTGTGGTAACCATAGTTTCAACTCCATGGAGTCATCTTCAGGCCGTACAAGGATAATATGTTAAAATTATCTCTTTATTTAAAGATCGTCGAGGTTATTTAAATTCTTTACACATGAAAAATTCCCCGGTACACAATACGAACATTAAAAACATAAAACAAAAACTAGTTTGAATATGTTTTTAATACGTGCGTAGCGTGTGTGCTGTGTATCGTGTCATGTGTTAAGAATTTTAATAGTCTCGACAATCTTCAAATGAAGAGATAATTTTAACATATCCTTGCACTGCCTGAAGATGATTCCATGGAGTTGAAACTATAGTTGCCACACTGCAACCAAAAGATTACTTAATGCATGTATCTTACACCACTTTAAGTACAATTTGTAGATGTGTCCAGTTTCAAGAACTTTTAAACTTATGTAGGAATATTTACCTTAAATTGCCTAAGTTCTTGAGTTGATGTTTTCTCTCCTATGTACATTTCACCGCAGGTGCGGCATCTTCAGGGAGATTCTTCTTAAGAGGGAGATTCTTCCCTCGCACCACCTCGGACTCGGTCTCCGTCTACAAACAGTTTAACCGATGAAGCCGACAAAGGAACGTCGCCCGCGCCGCTGTCACCGCCACCCGCGCCGGTACCGAGAAACAATGTCCGGCACACACCTCCACCACCGCGCTCGTCAAGCCGTCGCCGCTACCGCACGCGCCGCGCAGTATGCGAGTGTTGTGAACTTTTAAAGTAATAAGAAGAACTTTGTAAATTTTGTATATAATGTGTTAGTATTATTAATGTAGTTTAAGAAGCCAAGTACATTCCAATAGATTATATTGACACAGTAACTGGTAAAATAGGTAATGTTTTCAAGAAATCTGGATACACTCCTGCCTACAGAGTCAAAACCAACATAATACCAAGTATTGACTTCCAAAGACTTCCACATCAACATCAGATGATAAGGGAGTGTACAAAATAACTTGCCCTTCCCCGTGCAAAAAACAATATATCGGATACACCAACAGAACCTTTTCCCAAAGATTTAAGGAGCACAACAGGGGACATTACAACAACCCTGACTCCATAGTTGCCAAACATCTAAAATCTAATCATGGACATAAAATTACTTTTCCAGATTCATTAACCATTCTGAATAGAACATACTCCAAACCAAAAGCCAAAACACTAGAGAGTTACCAAATATACAAACACTTCAATGGCAATGAGCCACACCTACTTCTAAATAAAAGGGAAGATTATAACAATTCAGTAATTTTCAAAACCATCCATAAAATAGAAAACATGTTAAACTCTACACCAATAGGCAACACCGCATCAATCCGACAACGCCGGGAAAGAGAAAGCTCATTGAGTACGATGGGGAATCCCAAGCTCCCACAACCCCACGCATCCCTCGCACCACCTCGGACTCGGTCTCCGTCTACAAACAGTTTAACCGATGAAGCCGACAAAAGAACGTCGCCCGCGCCGCTGTCACCGCCACCCGCGCCGGTACCGAGAAACAATGTCCGGCACACACCTCCACCACCGCGCTCGTCAAGCCGTCGCCGCTACCGCACGCGCCGCGCAGTATGCGAGTGTTGTGAACTTTTAAAGTAATAAGAAGAACTTTGTAAATTTTGTATATAATGTGTTAGTATTATTAATGTAGTTTAAGAAGAATCTCCCTGAAGATGCCGCACCTGCGGTGAAATGTACATAGGAGAGAAAACATCAACTCAAGAACTTAGGCAATTTAAGGTAAATATTCCTACATAACTTTAAGTACGGTATCGCATTTAAAAATACTTAGTTGCACAAAATTGCGAGCTTCGAAATTAAGACAACTGGTTACTGTGTTCTATTATCATTCTTACCTAACGATGTTGCCAAGTTTTGTTATGTTTTTTTGCTCACTTTCACAATGGTAAGAAACATGCCAATATCTGGATGAGTCTGCACAAATCGGCAACACCATAGGCATGCGCAGAGCTTTTCATTAGGTAGTGCAAAACAAAATTTAACATTATGGTACTTAAAGAGTCATGATGTAGACCACTGTTTAACAAAATTTAAAACATATAAAGATTTATTTTTTTCTATCTGTAATTTAGTTTGAAATCTGACAGATAGTTAATTAGTTATTAGTTTCAAATACGACAGATTTCACTCTTTGAGCCTAAAGTGAAAATGCACACTAATTGAAAAATCGTATTCCGCACTGGAATATACCGTTGGACTTCGGTTATCAGCTGTATATCTATCTGCCGTTGATGAACTCTAACAATCCAGCCTGTTCAAAAGTAATGTGAGTACAAAGGGCAGATTTTTTTTCTTACCACAGGAAAATATTCCCTCCCATCCGTCCTAAAAATTCCTATATTTTTCTTCATTTAGGTATTATCTTTATGTATGTATTATTAATAATAGCACTGATTGTGGTGCTTTTTATTGCCGTTACAAGCGCTTCTTTTTATCTCAAGTTTAAAAACAACCATATTTTTATGTAAAAGCAAATCAATGGTATAAAATTACTTAAGACAGCTGTAATAACGTTCAGTGATTGTGATTGATTGGATTTTTGGCAGCAGGAGGAACGGGATAAATTGGAGGTATTTAAATACGCAATTCAACTAAGTGCACCTTAATTTAGAACGGTCTTTTCCAGCCTGTCAATTAACTATACTTATTATAACAATACAAACAAAAACTTTGCAAAACAACTAAAAAATAATAACACTGGCTGACAAATGCGACATAGATAAATAGTTATGGTGACTACTGTGTGTTATTGCCGGGACGCACTTAAAAAAAAATCAAACATAGTATCCTCCTGCAAACATAGTATACTCCTGCATGGATTTTATCCCAGGTAGGTTATCGTATGTGTTTTTAGCCTGCTGTTAGTATTGTTGGGCATTCGGCCACGAGGCAGCGCTTGTTTTATTCAAGGGAGGTTGAACCGTGCATTAGACATCACCTAGCGACTAGGCACCCAACTGCGTGCAGAATATTTGAAATGGGATTGGTGATACAATAATAAAAACTAGAGATCGCCCACTGGTCGATATTCTACCAAACTCTCGATTGATTAGGACCCAATTAGTTTATAAAAATATTTTCCCAATGAAACATATGTTCTTCCAGTTTTTATAGCACTTGTTATTATAACAACTGTATAATGATTCAATAAGTTGCCCTTTTTCATTTGATTAACTTTGAAACTTAAATAACCTCTAGGGTATAGCCCTGGGAACCGATGTAAATAAAAATGCGATTCTACTCATCTACAGGACAACACCTTTCTATCGGTATTTGCGGTTTCCTCATATGATACACAAAAGCTGAGAAAAAAGGAGGAAAAGAAACATGCTTGCCTATTAATATATAGGCCTAGATGATGTAATTGTGTATCATTTGATGCACAAGATTTGATAGTATGAATACAATTTTATCATCAAATCCACAAAATACAAAAAAATATACCAACCTCATCTTATTAGAGAGGTAGTGCATTGGCACTGGTGGCACGACCATTGCGCATGCCTATGGGCAACACTGCTGTCAACTTACACTCACAATTGTGTCGCCTATATATACATAAGTTATTTATATGCATCACGGTTTTTTGTACAAGGAACTCCCCATACAGTTTTCAACCAATTTTAATGATTTTTGTGTCATTGGATGGAGGTCGGTGAGAAGTTGTTTCTTAAGTAAATTGGTAAATATTTATCCAAACGGAAGAGCCTAAGAAGCCCTTAAAGTTCTAAATTTCCCCATTTATTGATGAGGAAATTAAAAAGATTTTAAGTTAACAGGTTTAACGAGTAACGAGTAAACATAGTATTTACACCAGTGAGAACAAATGTTTATTCATACCAAAGAGGTTATGATTTAAACCTTGGAAGATGCACTGGTTAACGAACTAATTGAAAATCATAAACAGTAAATACCTTTTCTCACCAAGAACAGGTTTTGCGAAATTCTTTCAAAGCCCCACTCACACCACTTCATTGTTTCAATGTCATTCTTAAGGGAATAGATTTTGTTGCTCTTTAAAAAGATTTTATTACCTATAAAATAAATTCAATCACAGGCGAAGTCGTGCTAGGCAACAGCTAGTAAGTGTATAAAGGGAGAAAGAGAGATGAAGATAATAAGGTGTCTGTTCTTATGCTGATCAGCTGTCTTCTGCATTTGTCTAATTTGGAACGTTTATGTTTTGGAATTTGTAAACAGATCATTCATTTTGCTTGGTAGCTTAAATATGCAATTTTATGACTGATTTAAAAAATTAATTTATTGCCTTATAAATAATGATATATAGATTATTAAATAAAAACTAGTATACGTGTTGCTCGAAATCGAGCAATTTATTTTATACAGTACACATTTACATTAGTTACTTTAGCTCTAAATCAATGACATCCGACCAATCCCATAATGTGAATATCTGTAATCACCAATAACTACACGTATTTACAGCTGATTATTAACAGAAGTTTAAAATGCTTTATTCAATCCCAATGTTATTTTAATGGGAAATTTTGAAATTTCAATGGTGGATAGCGCCTTTATTTTCAGTCCGATTCTTATCAGTTTTTGGCGAAAACAACTACAGACCAAGCCCTATCGAACGACACCAAAAACTTGAAAATCGGTTGAAAATTGTAGGAGGAGTTCTCAAGACAAAAAAGCCCTTAGCGTATTAAATAAGTACTAGTAAACGTGTTGCTCGAAATCGAGCAATTTATTTTAATACAATACAAATGTTACTTTTATCTCTAAAACATTGACATCCGACCAATCCAATATTGTGAATATCTGCAATCGCCAAAAATACACGTATTTCCAGCTGATTATTAACAGATGTTTAAAATGCTTTATTCAATCCCAATGTTATTTACATGGGAAATTTTGAGATTTCAATGGTGGATAACGCCTTTATTTTCCGTCAGATCCTCATCAGTTTTTGGCGGAAACAACTACAGGCCAAGCCCTATCCAACGACACCAAAAACTTGAAAATCGGTTGAAAATTGTAGGAGGAGTTCTCAAGACAAAAAAACCCTTAGCGTATTAAATAAGTATAGATAGATAATTAACTGAGAAATACAATGCCATTAAATATGTTTCATTTCCTTGTAAAGATTGGCAATTATCTATTATCTATCTATCTATCTATCTATCTATCTTCTATCTATATCTATAAAAGGCAAAGCCCTCACTCACTCACTGACTCACTCATCACTAATTCTCCAACTTCCCGACTAGCTAGGGTGCTGAAATTTGGTATACTCATTCTTTAGGCTCAAAATAGGAAAGTCTGACTATTTTCATATTAATATTCACAAAGGGCTACGCCCCAGACGTCCTCAAAGTTACCATGTTATTCTTATGGAAGCAACATTTTTGTATTCTAACATATGATTATGGAAATTGAATTAGGTTTGTTTACATCTGCCACATGATGATTCATTCTAGAAAATACTTATAAGCATAGAAGTTACCAGGTGTGAGATATTATGTTTATTTATGTTTGTCATTGTCAAGATTAGAGTGATGTACTATTACTTTTAGTGTGGTGTACTTTGGTTATATTAAGTGCAGTTTCCTTTATTTTGTATTTTATTACTATATACTTTTTTACTGTTCATAGGTACTAACAAACGTTTTTGCAAATATATTTTTTGAAGCACTTAAGGGCTCCGCCACACTGGATTTCAAAATTACTTTAGGGCATTCGCGGGGTTGAAATTTTTGACATGGACGTTCCTCTTTGCTCATGGTTGCTTACTAAGAAACTGTTTTACCATTATAGTTTTTGAAATTGTTTAGGGCTCTACCTCAAAGAAGCTGACAATTACCATATAGCCTACGTGTTGAAATTTGACAAGGACGATTCTCTTAGCTCATAGGTACTATCTATCTAATCTAAGAAACGTTTTGCAAATATAGTTTTGAAGCCCTTTAGTTCTCCGCCCAACTGGACTTTCAAATTAGGCCTACTCTAGGGCCCACGGGGTTGAAATATGATGGAGGATTCCCATTGCTCATGGGTACTCACTAAGAAAAGGGTTTGCAAATATTGTTTTTAAAGCACTTTAGGGCTCTACCCCACTGGATTTCACAATTACATTAGGGCCTTCGCGGGGTTGAAATTTGACATGGACATTCCTCTTTGCTCATGGGTGCTTACTATAAGAAACAGTTTTGCAAATATAGTTTTCGAAGTTCTTTAGAGCTCTGCCCACCAACAGGACTTTAAAAACATTTTAGGGTCTCCGGGGTTGAAATTTTTTATGGACGTTCCTCTTAGCTCATAGGTAGGTTACTCACTAAGAAAAGGTTTTTCAAATATATATTTTGAAATTCTTTATGGCTCCGTCCCACAAGTCTTGAAAATTACTCTGTGCCCGAGGGGTTGAAAGTTGACATGGACCGTTCTCTTTGCTCATAGTTGCTCACTAAGAAACAATTTAGCAAATTTACTTTAGGGCTCCACCCCACAGAACCTCAAAATTACCATATATGCTAAGGGATTAAAATCTAACGTGGATGCTCCGTTTTGCAAGTAGGTGCTCACTTAGAAATGGTTTTGCAATTATAGTTTTCGAAGTTCTTCAGGGCTCCGCCCCCTAGGACTTAAATATTAATCCAGGGGCTTCCCCCCACAAATCCTCAAAATTACCATAAATCCTACAGTGTTGAAATTTAACGTTTATGTTCCGTTTTGCTAATACAGTAGACTCCCTCTTAACCGGCCACCTCGGGACCTGGCCGCGGCCGGATAATGGATTGGCCGGTTAAACCGATGTTCATTTAAGAACGCCATCCCACAATTTTATGTGACCTAAATATAATTATTACTTGAAAAACAACCTTAATTACATTACTGTATATGATTTATAGCTAATATCCACCACCCATGAAATCCACAACAAACCTACATTAATAATAATTCGTTTCTTTTTTGTGGTCTACTGGATAGTAGGTCCAAACTATTACCGGCATTGACTTCCGGTGGCAGTCACTTCCGTCCAGGACGTTATAGTTTAATTGGTTTGAGAACGTCAATATGAAATAAAGTTGAATTGAATGATACTTTAGATAAGAAAACTTAGTTTCCGGCAAAACACAGCCGGTTAAAGCGATGTTGAGCTAAAAAATGGCCGGTTAAAAAGATGTTATTTTGTGTCAGGGTATAAGCCGGTTAAAGCGGAGACCGGTTAAAAGGTGGCCGGTTAAGAGGGAGTCTACTGTAGGTGTTTACTAAGAAACAGTTTTAGAAATATAGTTTTTTATTTTCTTTAAGGCTCCGCCCTACATGATTTTAAAATGGCTGTAGGGCCTAGGGGGTTGAAATTTGACATGGTTGTTCTTTTTTGCTCAATGGTTCTCATTAAGAAAATGTTTTGCAAAATTCCTTTAGAGCTCAACTCACAGTACTTTGTTGTTTCAATGTCATTCTTAAGGAAGAAGATTTTTTTGCTCTTTTAAAGATTTTATTACCTAAAACATAAATTCAATCACGGGCGAAGCCGTGGCGGGAAAGAGCTAGTATAACCAAAAAGTTCTTTGATAATGAAACAAAAATATCTTTAAAATTCGCTGAGTATGCAGGTCTGCTGTGACAGGGGTGTTTTGTAATTAACTTACTTGAAAACTTAAAATCCTCAATATTTAGAGACAATTTACTGTCTGCAATAAACTTAACCGGATCTTTTTTCGACATAAAACTTTTTCCTATACAGTATATAATACGAGGTGGCCCGTGCGCAAATTGCGTATTTTATGATTCTGTATGAGTGAAACTCACCTATAGTACGTGAATGTTGATTATGTAGTGACAGAGATCTATTTTTGTTTACTATCTGGCATTTGAAATTCATCTGAAAGTAATCAGCTGTTTAATTACAATGCACATTAAAAGAACTTGCAAAAAAAGTTGGTCAACATTTTAAAGCGCACTCTAGAAATAAAGCAAATGCGAGGGGGTCGAAGCCCGAAACAATATGACCTTTTTAATTACGATTCGTCACTGCGGTATATCCTAAGCTTTAAAATGACACCTCAATCTTAAAAATCGGTTCAGTAGGTCGAGAGAAAAAGGGACGTAACAGACGAAACCCTTACAGAAATAAGAAGATAGATAATGGTAAATTGCATACTTTTGGTTTAGTGCTGGGATTAGATGATATGACAAAGTTCCTACTTCAAGTAAAGATGAAATAGATAAAATAATAATAGTGAGCAAAAATGTGATTAGTAAAAACAGTGACAAAAATAATTTATTATCTACAATAATTTTTGTCATTTATATTATAAAGTTTTTATAATCAAATTAGATTAAAACCATATTTAATTTTAAGTCACTGAGAAGCTATACCCATATCAAAAGAATTCTTGCAAATAGATTTTTTAACATGTTGCAATGAACCTTGAACAAAAACTAACAATTAAGAAATAACCGTGGTAATGTTTTCATTTCAAACATTACTTGGAACAAGTATAAAAATGGTTCCTGTAAGTGCCGTATCTGGTCTTCTAATTTTTGTGGGATGCTCTTGCCTTAGTATTGGCAAGTGGCTAAATCAACCCATCCTACAAGACACCCGACCTGACGAGGTCCAAGCAACTGTACCAGTTAAAAACAAAGCATCCCAGGCGTCCCCCACAACCTCCGACAAAGCGACGCAGTACCGACTGGCGGACTTGAAGAAAGTCACTTGGGCGGACCAACAGTAAATACTCGCCGCAATTCTCGTCCCAGACAAGAGGAGCACAACCACCAGTGAGGTGGTAGCCAGAAGGAAGCATTAAGAAAGGAGGCATCGCAAAAGGAGACAGTCAGAAGGAAGCAGGCCGAAATGAAAACGCTCAGAGGAGCCAGCCCGGAGGGGAGAGCCAGCCCGGAGGGGAGAGCCAGCCCGGAGGGGAGAGCCAGCCCGAAGGGGGGAGCCAGCCCGGAGGGGGGAGCCAGCCCGGAGGGGGGAGCCAGCCCGGAGGGAGGAGACAGCCCGGAGGGAGGAGCCAGCCCGGAGGGAGGAGCCAGCCCGGAGAAAGGGCCAACCCGGAGAAAGGGCCAACCCGGAGAAAGAGCCAACCCGGTGAAGGGGCCAACCCGGAGAAAGGGCCAACCCGGTGAAGGGGCCAACCCGGAGAAGTTGCCAACTGGGAGAAGGGGCCAACCCGGAGGAGGAACCAGTCCATTGAACATCAGTCCCGGGTCTTGGCCGTGAAGTTAAGGATGCAGTTTGGTCACCCAGTACGCTACAAAGTACACAAAGACTTAGAAAAATTCAAGATCCACAGGAGTATCCTGCACAAAACCATGGCTGCAGAGGGGAGTGGTCATCAATCATGCACCTTTGTTGTTTTTGGTACAGATAACAACTTCTATGAACTGGAAAGGAGGCCTAGCAGGAAGAAAATAGATGCAGAGGCAACAGCCAAGTTTCTATGTTAATGTAATACATTGTGATTTATGTATAGAAAGCTGGGTTGAAATAAAACAATTGAAAACAATATTTTTGTATCATAAATTATTTTGATTGGTATTCCAATGAGTAAAAAAAAAAAAAAAAACCGAAGTAGTTGGTGAAAAAATATAGAAATTTGACTTAAAACAAAAATTACAAAAATTTTAATGTCTGATTATAATTTTTGTGAGATACAGATAACATTTTTGATAATCATGGTAATACTACAGCTTTAAAAATATAACTAGTCAAGAAATTTAACAATTTTGAAAATGTTTACATAAACAAAACTCAAAAATTCTAAATGCAATCACATGCAATTTTGTATATCATCTTAAAGCTCTTGTATATACAGATATAAATTTTAGTGACTATTATTTTTGGTCTCTGGGCACCTCAAAACAAAAAAGTAACATGGTGTCAGGCTTAGTTTTTACCATCAGACCTACAGTAATAGCTACTTCCCTATGGGAAATTCACTAAGAAACTGAATTGTGTTAGAAATTTTCTGAGTACGCAGGTTTGCTGCAACGGAGGTATTTTCATTATTACTTCAGTTTCCAAGTCACTTTGAGCTAAAAATAAAAGGTTATATTACCTTGTTGCCATCTTTGTGTCTTTATAAAATCCTTTTGATTTTACGCGTTTCGGCACGTTATTGTGCCATCTTCAGAAATCTATACACCAAAACTAAAACATCGCTCGTGAAGAGGTCGTCATATT
This sequence comes from Neoaliturus tenellus, assembly GCA_030545055.2. Classification (NCBI taxonomy): domain Eukaryota; kingdom Metazoa; phylum Arthropoda; class Insecta; order Hemiptera; family Cicadellidae; genus Neoaliturus; species Neoaliturus tenellus. The sequence goes on from CM061532.1 coordinate 226,250,048, forward strand.
GGTTTTAAAAAATAAATAACAGTTTACAGACATTTAAGTAAATTAAGTTCACAAAACACAAAATACGAAACATTTAACACATGCAACGAGTCACTGACATGAGGCCTCGACACGCACCGGCATGGAGCAAGTCTAGACTGCGGTCTTCTTGTCAGGTTTAATTGATGTTTATCTGTGTGGGTTCAAAGGTTGTCACCGTGTCAATGTTTCTCCTGCAGTCTCATCAATGTCTGATATAGAGAGATTGACTGGAACCGTACTTTTTTCATTTTTAGGATGTCATCAGGATGTTTTACTGAGGCTTTATATATTTCAAATTCCTCCACTGCGTCCAATGAAAATAAAAATGTACAAAAGTAAATGTGGTTAAGTATTTTTATCCCTAATTTAACCACTTCTTTAAGTCTGTCAATGTTTGCAATAATTATTCACATTAGGAGTACGAAATACTTCTACAAAAGCTCTGTATTTAGTGTGATAAAACCGTGCAAGCGCTACCATCACGTGTCATATTTTGAGCCTAGTGCAGCAGATAGTGGGAATGGAGTTTTACAGCACTATTTACAGCCAAAGGAGAAAACGAGTTATAAATTATACCTCCAGTAGATTTATTTTCTTGCATGATTTGACAGTAAAATTTCTTTTTAAAATGACTTGAACTTTTGGCTTGACTTATTGTGTATGCATGTTCAGGTGGCTAAGTGGTTAGCGTGCCGCACTTCGGGACCATGGTGGCAATGTCCTGAGTTCAAATCCGCGTTCTGCCAATGACTTATCAGTACCTTTCATCAGTACCACCTTTTTATGTACTGCAGCGGCTCACCCCCTTACTTTGTCTTATACGATCCATGCACAGATCTATAGTCTACATGGACGGGGCAAAATGAGGCCTGCCAACCTCTTAAAAAAGTTATTATCGTGTCACCAAAGAATCTGTGTCTTAAACATATTTATTTATTTCAACACTGTTCCAATCTGTTCCAAGACTGTTGCCTTTTATGTTGTAGGAAATTTAACATAGTGGCTACATTTAGTTTGAATTATTATTATTAACCTATTTTACTTAATTGAATTCCATAACAGCATTTCATTGCATTAGGTTACAAAGCTTTCAAAAAACTAAATGTCTCAAAGGAACACTAAAATTAAGTGACCTTTTAAAGGGTAAACATCTCTTGGCATACGGAAGAGAATATCTTTTATTTTCTATTAACTATAGCGTACATTCTGTGTCAGGAAATTTTATCATTCCAGTCAGGGAATGTCATAAAACCCCCGTCGAAGCAGACCTGCGTAATCAGCGAATTTCCAAAGAATTATTGAGAATTATTGTTTCAACATCAAAGAACTTTGTGGCTATCTTATATAATTAATAATCTTTACAAGGGAATATAATATATTTAATGGCATTGTATTTCTGAGTAAATTATTTTTATTAGTAGAGGCATTATGGGAGACCTGGGACAAACGCAAATTCAGCGGTTTTTAATCAGTGGTTACGTATTAGTGACGTGTGATGACGTATGTGTGACGGCATACGGTGACGAGGTGGAGTGTGTGACGTCACGGGTGTGACGTGGTGGTGTGACGTCACTGATTCGTAATCGGACGCCAATGCCACGTTATTCTGAATGAAAACCAATGTTTAGCGTTGACCCCGTGTAGCTAAATTTGACGGCGACTTCAAACATGTCCAAACATGTTCAAGGTCACTCAAACGAAGTTTTAAAAAATATTTTTAATTATAACTTACAAATATTGAACAAAAGGTTGAAATTAATTGGACTCGTTAGAAACTCCATATTCACTCTCGGCTGTTATCTTCAAATGCAGCGGAGGATCACGACTCACGAGACGAAACAGTAATCCATGGAAGCTTTCCAAATCAGCCAAGTTTGACAGAACCAGTTGGATTTTTTGTGAAGGATGGGTGGAATCGGACTGACCTAAAGTTTCATTGACAAATTCGAGTGTTATATATAAATCTTGCGGATCATCACCACTTAACAGACGATAAAGTTGTTGATAGCATATTACTGCATCCAGAATGTCGAATTCAGAGGCGTCAAGTTGGAACTTCATGTTTCTGTGGAGTATGTTGTTGTAGAGGTTGAGTGGATTTAGCTAGTAAAATACCATGAACCATTAACGTACCCTACCTACGTACTGCACAGAATACGGTGGGAAGAGAGTTATCAAATAAAACAAGTTCAAACATGTTCAAGGTCATTCAAAAGAAGTTTTAAAAAAACATTTTTAAGTATTAGACACTTTAGTGGTTAGAAATCATTTAATGTTTTTCCAGTTTAACATAACATCACGGAGATACATCATCCCCCGGACTTCGAGGACTCTTGCTCTGTCTTCACAGGTAGCTGATCACTCGAAACATATGGTGAAGATGATGCTATCGGAGATCCTGGCGGTGACTGTGATGAATTTGGTTCTTCAACCGTTATATCGTCAAACTCAATTGTAATGTTTAAACGGAGAGGTGGATCACCACTCATCAGACGAAACAGTGTTTCATGAAACATTCCCAAATCCACTTCGTCCAACAGAACTAGATGAAACTTCATGTTGATGTGGTTGTAGGATAGCGGAGTATATGAATGAAGCTTGTAGTCAGTACTACATATACAATCTATAACGTCCCCTACCTACGTACCGTACAGAAGACGTGTATATCCTACGTACCGTACAGAAGACGTGTATATCCTACGTACCGTACAGAAGACGTGTATATTTTTGTAAGGTTGCGGTGATGGGCTGATTACTTATGATGAATAAATTTAAGTGGGAGGGGGGGCTATAATGTCTTGAAGAAACTATGTCAAGGTCATTGGTTGGAGTTTTTAAAAAAGATTTATTTACAAATAACAGTAAAACGTAAGACATACATAATATGAGAACTAACAATGCTAAATAATAAAGAATGAAAGAATATTTACAAAGCTATGAACTTAGATCATTTTACAAAGGTGTGTTCAAATGGATCGTAATTTCTGTAGAGTTGTTTCCAGACGGTCCATGGGAAACTATATAAAAAATTCCGGGTTTGATAGAGTCCAGGTCTTCGTTCATGAGCACATTGACAAATCGTCTCGGAAGGTATACTTGGAACTTGGGTTTGTCTCCTTCCTTGTAGGGCGAATCTCCAAGAACAGCGACGACAGCTTCACCAACCGATGTGTCCATTTTTTTCATTGAATGTACTGCATAATGCTTCTTCTCTTGAAGTTCGCTGCATTTCTTTGTTGTTAGAAGGTCAGATTTAGAATGTTGGTTGAATCTGTCCGCAAGAGCTTGCAATGGAGAACTTGAAGCCATAGTGGAGATGATGTTTACTGGATGAGATCCTGTGTTAGAATGATAGTAGGATGGATCTACACCGGTATATAAGGATTTCCCCCTCCACTTGATATAAGTCGACCAATCCTGTATGCTCGCGACAATGCGCAGTTGGAGATTTTGTGTTGAGGATTTTTCACACCGATACAAAGACCATTTAAGTCCGTAGCATAAGTTTTATCCAAACTAACGTTTGTTATATCAGACGTAGTGTACATTCTGATCCAATTAGATTTTTCTTCACCAGCAGTAAAAATTTCGTCATACTGTTGACAATAATGATACATTATGTTATCCAGCTCTTTGTATTGTGTAAATCCTTCGTTCCATGTGATGTGATGAAGGTATTTCGTTAGCCACGAATTTGTTCTAGCACCTTTTTGGTTTAGTTTCTTAAAAGAAAACGGTGGTTTAAAAAGAAAGTAGTTAACGACATTTGTATTTATGTCAAAAAATGCTAGTTCTTTTATGATAAATCTGTCATCGTTGTTTCTGAAAGCTTGGAATTCCACCACACACTTCTTAGACATGGAAACATTATCAACAAAACGAACTGTTCGGTCCATTGTTCGTGAGTAACTAAAGATTACTGAGAGAAAATATTAGGTTGCTTGACTTTTATGATCATGTCAATTCTTAGTTTCCGTTTGTATGTGCTGGTGGTGGGGGAGGGGTGTTTTTAAGATTCCCAATCTTTCCTGTTTTTACAAAACCTTAATACACATTCACAGAATGCTTTAGGGTAGCACATTGAACATGAGCGGGTAAAATCATGTACATTAAACTTGTAACACATGTCCATACAACAGGTGAAGTAGTGTCGAGTCTTGTAGATTTTTAACATCTGCAAAGTTGGGGGTGAGATTGTAAATGATTTGCAATTGCATCTACAGTAACTGAAGCACTCACATATTCTACATGCTATTCTGTCAACTTGTAAATTTGGACATATAAAACATTTTTCGCTGCAACAATAATTATTCATTTTGCGAGTGTTCTTCAATGTGAATCTTACAATCAACTGCATCCATGTAGCAACATTTGTTTAATATATAGTTGGTGAAAAGAACAATAACATGTGTAAACTGGAGCTGTTTCAAGGTCACGTAATTTTGTTTTAAAAAAAGTATAAGTAATACCTACATTAGCACCTTTGCAAAACTGAGCTTTTTCAATGTCATATAATTTTGTTTTTAATAAAGTGTAAGCGCTACAAATATGTGCAAACCTGAACTGTTTCAAGGTCACGTCATTTTGTTTTAAAAAAAGTATAAGTGCTACTAATGAGGGCACTTTACAACACAATCACTCAAATCATGCTACAGATATGTGCAAACCTGAACAGTTTCAAGGTCACGTCATTTTGTTTAAAAAAAAGTATAAGTGCTACTAATGAGAGCACTTTACGACACAATCACTCATATCATTTTTACGACTTTTCTTGATTTACAATGTTCTCCTGCTGGTTCTTTGTTGGAGAAACTTTCACTGTGGTTTCTTCACTTCGACGATTATTAAAGAAGAATACAGTTTTCCTGTAGAACGACACCTCTTGAGGTAATCTGTTGTATATAGACTGGTCTATCGGTCCATATAGCAGTGGCACAGCTGGGTTTGTGTTCACCGAAGTGTTCAGATAATCAAATATGAGAGGGGAATATGTAGTAAGTTGCTGGATGTACCGGATTATTACAGGTGTTAGGTTTGACAGAGTTTGAAATTCTTCCAAAGTCATGAGGATCTTCTTGTTGTGTTTGGAAAGATCTCTAAACCTCACAAATTGGGTACCTCGAAGTCTTATATTATCGATTTCCAAATTAGAATCTTCGAATCCAATTGCAGTTTTTCTTCCTGTCAAGTTGTTAAATAAATAGGCTTCAATGATAGATACGTATTTAGTAAATTTATCCCACATATCCAACGTGAGAAGCAACGAGGCTTTTCCGCAGTGATTAATAAGTACTGCAGGATTGAAGTTTAACGATTTGAAAACCCCAACGGTGACAGATTTATCCATGTTTTGATTCAACGGGTACATTAAGCGTAAAAACACATCCATCAACACTTCCATATTTTCTTCATCATCATCTTCATTGTCACATCGTTTCTTTTTTCTTTGATCGTTTCCTTCCAATGATAAAAAATCAGACAGTTCTTTCTTAATCTTCTCGGTAGATGTTTTGGAGTTTTCAGTCGGTTGTTCTTCGTTTTGTGCTGGCTTTGTGTTAGTAATCGGTACTTTGTCAACCGGTAATGGAATATGTTCTGTTGGATTAGTAGGTAAGTCTTGAACTATTGTTGACGAAGATGGAGATTCTAGTGAGTTTTTGTCAGTTTCAAAAGAAACATCTTCAGTTGTTTTAGTAGAGTTCTCGCTAGTTTGTGAGGATGCTGGTAAATCATGTGCCGATATTTCAGACGCAGATGTCATAGCTGGTGGCGTGGTCTCGAGTGCTTTATATCCTGTCGTTGATTCATCGTCAGGAATAGTAGATAGTACACTGTCCATGTTAACCATCAATGTTGACTTGCTGGTGTCAGGATGAATACTAATGTTTTCTCACCGAGCAATCTCTCTTTTATAATCTGTGGTGGGGGTAAATATGTGTAAGAGCTGCATGCTGTCACAAAAAAATCTAAATTATTCTTCTAACCACGCCTGTTAGTGGTGTGTATGTTACAATTGTATCATGTAGTATCAAACAATAAGCTGTAGTTTGGTCAGGAATATTTTCTTCCAACTCAAATTCGATGCGAATGTCTACTGTTGACGACTTTATTGATTCGTTTTGTTTCGAACAATCTATGACTGCTATAGGTGCAATATTCTTGAATGAATCAGGTTGGAGGAGAGGTGAGTTTGTCCTTCCATAGTAAGATGACTGAAATCTTGCATACATATCATATAGAATCCCAAATCTGTCCTTAGAAAACATAACATTGAGGCTGTCATATGGAAAGAACTGTGAATTTAAAAACAGTTTAATGTTTGTAAGTTGACAGTGGTCAAATTTGCTTGCGTTAGCCGTAATGTTAGATCTTTTATTTGTTTGTAGAGCGAAAATAACATATCTTGGTTTTTCTAGGTTACTAGATGTTTTCACAGCCCACGTTTGACGCTGAGTTGTTGGCAAGACTGGCCATTCATGCATTTCCCAGCTTCTAAATGGAACCACAATATCCCTATCAGATTCCAACATCCGCAATAGGCTTACTCGCCTTTCATCGGCCAACCGTACATGAGGTACCCTCCAAACTATTTTATCCAAATTCAATTTCCATTCAAGTTTGTCAGGTGTTGTTTCACTATCGGCTTCTATAACATCTGTATCATAAGACGATCTCAGTAAGACCAATTCTTGTTTGACATTAATGATTATTCTTCTGTAGTCCTCAGCGAATCCTAGTAAAAGCCGCAACGGAATGCAAAAGTCAAAATAGCCACTTGCATTAGGTTTTACTTTGGTTGCACTAGGTAATATCCACCCGGCTGTTTTTAATGCGTTTATTTCATTGGGTGATAAGGATACCAAACCTTTAAGCGTACTGCTCACACCGACTTTTTTAGTCGAATCCACTACAATGCCTGATATTTCATACCGAATTTCTTCAAACAAAAAGGCCATTGCATTGTTAATAAATGGCACTTTAGATGGCGTAGATCCATTTTTTGCCAAAACCCTTCCTTCAATATAAATATAACTTTCAGATGGTAAGGTATAAGCATCTTGATGTTGTATTGGAATTCGTATCTCATCATTATTTCCTAATTTCGATGAAGCGTAGGGGTTGTGTGTGTGAAACTCTTTCTCCCATAGTGTTTCGTCGAAAACCGGTCCATGTTTTATATCCAGTATGTCCATTTTCATTAACTTTAAAACCGAGTCCTTCTAAGAATTTAGTGTTCTCTCTGGTTAACCTCTCCGCGTTAGGAGATATACTGAAACTGTTCGAATGTTGTTTGGTGCTATATCCAAATTCAAGTCCCATCGTTCTTTTATGGTGCTTGTCTAATGTGTAAGCGCAATGTAATAACTTCTCCTCTAAAATCCACAGTGTCACCGTCTTGATCTAGTACGTTCAATACGATGTCTGAAATGTGAGTGGTGTTTAATGGAAGATATATCAGATTATGAGGCTTTTCAACAATCTTAAATCCCGGCGGAACGGTTGGATAGAATGAATGTAAAATATGTTGGTTTGAACCATCTTTGTAGGCCCCTTGAACAATATTACATGTAATATTAATAGTATTAACCTTGATAATGTTTACAGTTTTTGGACTCGTGTGAAACATATTTGGTTCAAGGATTGTGTCTTGGGATGGAAAACCAAGTAAAGGGCCAATCGATGCCGGTTGAGTTAGATCCAAATAAAATTTACATTTTATTTCACACTTTAAATTGTTGTTATTAGCCCTTAGTTCAATTGCATCCTTTCCCAACTTATTTTGGAGCTCTCTGTTTATGTCAGCTATTTCATAAGCACCAGTTTCAATCGCAACAAACTCAGGTAGCTCAGTAAGATCCTTAGCCGTTTTATTTTTTGTATAGTGTAATTTGTTGTTGACACCTTCTATTATGTTTGGAATTGAGTTATAAGTTGTAAAATCCAAAAGTGCAATCTCCCACTGTTTATCTTCTCTTAGGTGTAATGGTGGAAATAGTGAACTCCTCAAAGTTGACGATGTGCCTGTAACTGTTACAGTACAGGAAGACATCTTATAGTTGACTGACGCTTGTGGCTAGAAAGTCCAAACATAAATGTCCGCATACTGATGTTTCTTCTTTTTGTCTTCTATCGTAATTAAAATACACTTTAGGCACTGAACCGAAATATTCGTACAATTCTTTTGGAGGTGGAAGGTTCCCAAAACTGTCAAAATAAAACACAGAATCGGATAATTTCTTGTAACAAACCCAATGGGTAGCAGCACCATGAATATCATCAAGATTTACGATTGCGGCTTCATTTTTCCAGATTTTTCTCGGCAACCCGTTCCGCATAAACACACCTCTGAAAAAAGGTATTTTCAAACATGATGCATAGCGTTCAAGCTCCTCGTTGTTCAAGGCTTTATTTGGCAAAATTAATTTGTTGTTATTTAATATGCACGGTATGGTCTTAGGTATAATCCTTTTCCGTTTGACTTTTTTTAGAACATGTTGAACACCTTTTCCTTTTACGATTTACTTTCTTTTCCTCCTCCTCGACCCTCCTCCAACTGCTGTTTTGGCTTTCATAGCTGCTGTCACTGCTAATGCAGCTGCTCGTTCCCCAACACTTGCGTCACTAGATTTTACTCTCTGCCAAGCTTTTTCAGCAAGAGCTCTATCAGCGATTGATCTTCTTTCCGAATCTGAGTAATTTGAATATGCAATGTCATGCGCTTTGCAGGCTTCGTCCAATTTGTTTATTCCAGGATCTCCACGGGCTAAACGCTTCCGTAATTTCGTACCCGGACCACAGTATTGATAACCTCCAGGTAAATGTAGCTCTATTGGAAGTGCGTCGATAGCTGTATTTATTAGTGCACCTGAAGGTAAAGTCGCAAACGCTTTCTTAAAAAGACCTACTGCTGAACTAGTGAGTCCACCTCCTCTTCTCATGAGTGACGGATCACTACTAAATGGCTTCCTCCTATGCATGATAGTTTTAACGTGTTAGTTCCTTAGTGGTCAGCAATGGTAATGGTTTTTCTAGAACGCTCTTCGTATTATATATTGAATTCACACTGTTTGTAGGGGTTTCACTGCTGCCTCCGCGTGAAAAGGCGAAAGGATTCCTCCCAGACTGTAATTTATCTATTTTTTCATAAATATCTTTCTTTAGTTTGTATATCTCTTCCAAAACAAATATTCTATTTACAACATCAGTATCATTTTCCGCATTCGCCACATTTATAATTTTTTTATATTTGGCATCAAACATTTCTTCACCATTCTTGCAATTTAACGTTAATGTATGAATAATCCCAAGATTTACTGCTTCATCCTTAGAAATGGGATTCGCAATGTTGCACAAACGTTTCCCTCTTAGATCATAGTTTCCATCTCTAGTCAATTGAAAACCTTCACCAGGTGGACCCCTCAAAACCTCTCGGGCCAAAGAGCTTTCATGACGACCGAACTTGTCAACACTCATGTTTAGACTGAACCCTTAAGCTATGTATCCTCTACTTTTTAATTCTTCAGTTAAGGCAATCATTTCGTTATTTAGCCCGTTATGTCCAGCCTGAATAGATTCATATAATAACCGCATTCTGTCAACGAGCTTATTCACATTATTATAATATATGATGTTTGTATCATAGGCAGATTTCATAGACATCCCTTTACCTTTAGCTTTCGAAGGTTTTCCTCTAATATTAGAAAATAGATTTGCAATTACATCCTTGTACATATCTGATTTATTTCTATGAATAGGTGCATTAGGAGAATAACCTTTTCTATGGGAATTAGTTAACAAACATATATTTTTAAAATTATTTAAATCCCTCTTGGAATATTTATGGGGAGACGACTTAAAGATCAACTCAAACAGTCCAGCGGTGCCTTTAAAAGTTTGATCTTTTACTTTAATATTATCTTTGTCATCCACCTCTATCACACTATCTCCCATTCGAAGACCATCTCTATCCATGCGAGCTCCATATACATGGTATCTTGACGGTTTCCTTGCCCCATGTAGCATTTTTAAAATATATTTTCGTGAAAGAGGTCCTTTGTTCCCAATTTCTTTACTTAAAATGCTGATATTTGTAGGGGAATCTGCTTCTTGTAAACTGCCTACATCTTGAGTTTCTACATCTGATTTACTGCTTGCTTCATCTTCATCTTCATCCTCTTTTTCCAATGAATGCGTTGACCTACTAAATAATTCTGAATCGATCTCTGAGTTGTCGGTTTCTGAAGATGAGTTTGCTTTAATTACTGGTTTTTCTGTTTCTATTTCTTCTTGATCCGTAAACTTAGATTTGTTAATTTTTTCATTTATTTTATTCAGAGGATCTACAATGGGTTTGAATGTTTCCTCTAAATATTTATTTCTAGCCACTAATCCTTCTTTTAGTAACAGGTGTTTCTTCCGTATAGAGTCACTGAGAACTCTTATTTCACTAAGCAACTCCTCCTGATTTGGCATTATTAGTTTCGAGTGTTCTCTACAACGTCACAATAAATACTGAAGATTATACATTTAGATGTTAATGTAATAAGACAAATTTATCGAAACCTAATCTATAACGACCGTTATTCATAGCCCTCTCTTTATCCACAACTAAAAATCCAAACTTTTCTTTCCATGCTCTCCCACACAATTCTCTAAACATTTCAAATGTCATATCAGCACCAACGTGGTCGTTGTATATGTGTTTGAGATTTTTTTCATCCTGTTTGAAAAATATTAAGAAGTTAACATTGTCCCTAATTAACTGTTTTGGGATTTTACTGTAAGTCTGACCAATGTAAATAGAGTCGATATGATTATGCCTTCCCATAGAAAAGTATGTTCTTATTCGGTCATGATTTTCAGAAGAAACATCGTCAAAAATAAAAATTGAATACGGCTCGGCATTGTTGGGCTCTATTATCTCACTACTTGCATCAAATTTATACAATGAGACATCGGGCACATCATTCATAATCTTTTCCAATAACAGATATTTTGGTTGATTGAGAGACTTGGAAAAAATATATACATTGTTAAAACTTAATCCGTTTGGCTTTGTAATTAAATTGAAAACAACGTTGGTTTTCCCACAGTTTGAAGGTCCACTAATAATACATCTCATTGTGTTGGGCAATAAAGTTCCATGCTTACTTACTTCCTTATCAAAGATATCCGGTGTCAAACAATCAATGTCATTGACGTCAAGTCTATCCTTTTGACAGATTACTTCCATGATGTTAGTTATACTTGAGCAGTCTATCCGAATGCTGCGACCTTACTGGTTTTTCCATTTCAAAGTAAGTCCTTTTGATCTATCCAAGTATCTTCGGTCTTATCAAATCCCAACCATCTCACTAAAAGCTTATTACCTCTTTTCCTTAAAATCTTCTCAACCAAATAAACACTACCAGTTTTAGATTTTAACAATTCGTGGCCATAAAATCCCCCCCTGCAATATTTCTCCTTTACTATCCTTTAAAATGTATGTTTCTGGAAAGGTTGGTTGCACTCGATGCACTGTGAAAACTTCATTTGTCCAATTGGGTAGGTATCCTTTGGTGAATATCTGTTTATATTTACTTATTCTCACATGGTCTCCAATGGAAAATTTAAGAGGAGGCTTCTTATCTAACCGCGGCGTAGTATTTTCCTTTATGCGTTTCAAAACTAAAGATTCATTTTTTTTGTTCACCTGATTTGGTTTCATACCTATAGTACGATGTTTTGTATTGTTGTAATCTTTGATTAGAGTTGGAAGAATATCAAACCACACATAACTTCCTCTTTCTGAAAATTTCTTGTACATCAATGTTTTCAATGTGCGATTGAAACGTTCTACAATGGAGGCTTTCTTTTCACTAAAAGTAGAATAGTGATTTATTTTATTTTTCTTCATCAGATCAGAAAAATCTTTGTTAAAAAATTCTTTGCCGTCGTCTGTCTGTAGATGCTTTATACGTTTTCCTATTGCTTGCAGTACCTTTCTCATAGCTTCAGTAACCGAAGGCCCATTTTTATTTTTAAGGGGAATAGCACTGGCAACCTTTGTAAAACAGTCAATAACTGTTAAAATGTATTTGAAACCTTTGTTTATTCTACTGTATGGTTTCATTTCTACAAGGTCAGCTTGATATAAGTCATTAATACCCTTCACGACCGTTGATCTTCTGGGAAAATTTCTTCGAACTGGTTTGTGAAGTTCTTCAACTATAATTTTTCTCTCTTCCATTGTTCTGCTTCATTCTTCGTCCATTATACAACTGAACGATAATTGTAATTTATTCAATTATACCTGTATGAATTTCAAAGGTCAAATTGATATAAAAAAGATGAGTTCAAGGTCATCCAATTCAAGTTTTAAAAAACTTTACAGTTTTAAGTCAAATTGATATAAAAACATGAGTTCAAGGTCATTCAATTTAAGTTTTAAAAAACTTTACAGTTTTACAGTTCTTCTTTACAGTACAATACAGATTTTGTGGATGTCCGTCACTTTTTTGAATGTCTTATTCAATCCATTTCTGTTAATGAATAGTGCCCATAAGGGAGTGTGTGGATCTTATTTTGAAGGATCACACGCTTGTCGTCTCTGGCTGACAATGACTTCTTTTTTACTGTCATACTGTACAAATTATGCTTAAAACTCCGGATGGTGTTGAAAGTTGCATTGTACTCAGCCCCTCTAAATAAACAGTTATAGTAATGTTCGAATCTCATGTTCTTCATTATATATTTTTTTTTAATTCCTTTTGCCTTTTTAATGATTCCGGCTTTGTTTTCATCCGCCGTGTCATTTTCTGTTCTGCCTGTAAACATCCTTAAGGCATACATCTTTGACATAAGTGCTACAATTTCTTCTAGGGGCACACCAGAAGTTTCATCTTTAAACTTTCCTATCACCTTTTTGTTTACGCAGTTGTCATAGGTTGGATGATCAATGGGGTAGTCTGAGAAGTCAAAGGAATTCCTGTGAGGAAACACTCTGAGGTCTTCATACATGTCGAGTGTCTTGATCCAGTAGACGATCCCATCAGTGTCCATGTAGCATATTCCAATTTTATCCCGTCCGTAATAGGAAACCATCTTGTTGTAATGGAAGTCATACATATGGGTCTTCGAGATGTCTAGTATACACATTCCTACATATAGAGGTCGATCCATGACAACATTGGTTTTGTCCATGCAGACTGCTACAAGATTTTCATTAATTACAATAGAAGTTTTGAAGTTAGGCTTTTGAACTAATTTTAACATTTTCTTTTCGTCAGAGACCAGTTTCAGATTCATGTGATTCCTTTTGTTTTCCAGACATTTTCCATTAACTGCGTTATTCATCAGTTTATAAAATTCTTTGTGGAAATTCGATGTTGCAGCAGCTCTTCTGGCAGTATTAGAATCAATATATTGTTTCAACCAAGTCTTTTGTGTAAATTGGAGTACCCGATTAATTCTAACAATTTTTATGCCCAGTTCAATCGCTTGTTGTACAATCCAGTAATGTGCTATATAGTTAGTTTTATTTTCGAGTGTTGTCATCAATTTGGGATGTTTGCCTCCAGGAGGAATCTCGGTCCTTGGTAGTAGAGGGAGATCGTAATGATGGTCGTGAAGATTTTGTGGATACTCAAAGTCAAAGTCCAAGATGTATCCAATATCATTGAACTTTGGGATGTTTACGATGTCTCCTAATACAGTAGGTTCTACCCAGCAAAAACCACCGTAAGGCAATGGCATGGACATGGCATAACCATATAGGTTATTGGCGTCAAAGTAGCCCAGATATACTGAATCTTCTCTTGGATTATAATTTGGAAGATGTTTGTTATTGGCTTTTACATAACGTGTAACTGATTGTGTTAGCCCTCCTCGAACACCATCTTCAATCATGAGAACCATGTCAATGTCCGTCAAAAGTTGGAGTTCACATTTATTTTCTTTCATCATTGCCTGCCAAGCTAATCCCGGAGAGGTGAAATAATAAAAACAGTCGAGTCCATAAGCTTTCAAACAGGAATTTCTAAACTCCTCCATTACATCACAAAGGAGAGTCACATCAAGTTTCACATAGAAATCACTGTAATCTCCAAGCGTAGACATGTTAAGTTCTGTCCATACCTTAACAGCATGATCATAATCCTCCGGATCTACTGGTGATTCATTGAGTTTACTATAAAACATTTCTGGTGGAGGTAGTTCAGTCTCGTCAAATCGGGCAATGGAGTCTATGTAGTCGTAGGGAAATACTCCTTTCCTTAATACAAGCTCCAACTTATCTTCTGAAACAAGCTTCCTCGTTTCAATCAGGTCTCCTCTTTCTAAATTCTTTGAAAGTGTCATCAAACTGAAAGGCATAAACCTTAATGAATCTATGAACCTTAATTTTATGTTTTTTACTTTCTTTGAAAAACTGATGAATTTTTCGGTTGTTTGTGCCAATACGTCAATTTTACCTTTGTCTCGACCCAGCTCTGGGATGATAAAGTGAGCGTCGTAACCACTTAGGTTGTGTAATACGACGGGTATAAAATTGGGTAGCTTGAAGTTGATGTTGCAGGCGTTGCATGCAGCTCCTCGGTAAGCGCCTGTCAAATGATCATGGTCACGCACTTTAATGTTGTCTTCAGTAAACTCGTTTTTACACAAGTAACAAACGGTCTCCATTAGATGACAAAGTTCTTGAAGTGGGCTCAGAGTTTCCATTGGAACGATGTAACTATAGAGGGTAGATACCTTTTCAGCAATAATGTACAAATCGTCAACAAATCGTTTTGCAGCTTCCTCTCCTCGGTAAAGTTTTGGAGATGTTGGAATACCATAGTGCTGAAGATGTTCTTCGGAAAGTGTCGATTTTACCAAAAGACAATAGTTGTTTGGTTCATGTCTTTGATATTTTCCACAGTCAGGTGCGTCTGGATCTACATTTTCTACCGGTATCAATGAAGATTCAAAATCCGCGTAAATGACTATTGGGATTCGATACTGGTGATGTATGTTCCTAAACTTTAGAACGGAATTCCTCATGGTAGGCAGGATAACTTTTACTGCAGCATGATCTCCACAAAGCTTAGAGTGTTCCATGAGCCAACTATGACCACCTCTATTAAAAGAGATATTTTTAAAACAGAAACATCTTTTACACACCGTTATTCGATTGTTCCTTTTGGTAAGTTGTTTGTGAATCAGTTTAGTAAAATCTTTTATATACACATAATGTGAAACATCACCATCTGTTAGTAGCAATAAATCTGTATGATCTGCCAGTTCCCGAGTCACTACCTTCAAAGGGTACACATTGTTTCTACTGTCGAGTCCAAAAACATTAATAGATACACCTGGATTGCGTTTCTCAAAACGTCCTATCTCGGCCAATGACACTGGGTAGTTTAGTCCATTAAAATTATACCTACAGATTAGTTCTTGATATCTTCTATTTGGTCGTTCCGGATGTTGGACACCTTCATGCACAAGATGTTTTGCTAACATTGAATACCTGAAGCACTCATTGTCATTGTTTTGAACATTGATACATGAAAAAGTATTTTTTATCTTTGCTGGCAGTGGAATAAAACTGCTGCCACGATCACCGTATCCACGTTTATGAACGCGTAAATCCAGACTGTTTATGTTGAGCAAGGACCATCCAGACCCACGAGCTTCATGTTCAGTTATTTTAAGTACCAATTCCTGCAAACATTCCTCAACAATTTCATCGATGTTTGACGTCACCATGATACTGCGGTTTCTAGAGAGAAACCCTCTGTTGGACAGTTCTCCTTCAACATTATTAAAAGTTGTATCTAATAGCAATCCAAATTTTATGAAATTCAATCGGTGGAGTTCATAATTTAGTTTTTCAACTATGACATCTTTTACAATAGTCAGGAAATTTTGTAGTTCAAGCGAATTTGTATTGTTTATTCTATAATGTCGGACAACAGCTCTCTCAAATGCTTCCACTAAAACTTCCACTCCCAACGTAGAATCTTGACTCGGAGTTCCTGTAGTCGAAGGTTCAGACGATTCATCAGCAGAATCCATCACATCTTCTCTTGGGGGTGCAGCTTCACTCGGTGTTCCTGTAGTCGAAGGTTGAGACGATTCATCTATAGGATCCACCACATCTTCTCTTGGGGGTGCATATGCGATGACACTTGGCCTATTCTGCTCCGTAGAATTTTCGGCAAGGAAGCGCACAAAATCCGGATGGTCTTCACAGTCGGACGGTGTATTTTCTGTAGCATTATGATAAATTTCACAATGCAATACATACAAATCTTCGTTAGAGAAATCTTCATTACAACGATGGCAGTAATACATCGTAGTTGAATTGCTGTTCCATGCGCTGTATGCAGATCCAGAAGTAGGAATGAGAACAAATGCTTGAATTTTCTACTTATATATCAAATGCTTACCTCAGCACTAAATTCCTATTGGTTCATTTTTTGCTGACATCAGCACCTTTAATCTCATTGGCTCATCAAATTAACCTGTGAACATGAATGTATTTTAAAATCATTATTGCACGAACCTTTCTAGCGACAACATCGTAATGGAGCAGACTGTACAGGTCCCTGAAATATCCTCTACTACACCACCTTTTCAAATATTGCCTACGGGGAGGCAAGTCACCGGTGAAAATCAACCCGTACAAGTTCATTCTGTAACAAGCAGAACTAGTATAACATCAAGAGAAGTGATTGCTGCGTTGGAAAGATTAGTGGGAGCAGATTATTTGTCCGATGAAGATGCCAACGCAGAGTAGTTACGCTCCATAAGGGTTTACTGTGTAAAACCTATACAAAACAGCCGTTTTCACGGCTACCAATTTTTCACTCGTTTGTAGCAGCAGCTTGTAGCAAATATAAAATTAAATAAAAATACAAATTAAGTTAGCTCTGCAAAGTCTTTAAACGATTGAGTGTAATGGTGGCCTTTAGAAAGGCCGTTTTGAAGTAGACTAAAAGTCTAACTATCGCTTAAGTATGCGACACCATCATCATCCTCCTCATCGCTGCAACCGTCAAATAGTCTCCGTCTGGCATCAGGAGCATCAGGTAGAACAGGGGTCGTGTCTCCCTCGCCATCTTCGATCGGAAGGAAATATTCAATGCTGTCGGCTTCGGACTCTGTGACATGGTAAGCAACGGTCAAATCAATGAATTCATCAATGTCCGATGCGAAAGATGATGTTTCAGCTTCATCGAAGTTGCTGAAAACTTCCATGTCAACATGAGGATCGTCGTCTGGCATAGCAATTACTTCCTCAACGACCACACCAAACTCTTCATGTAGCACATCTTCCATCGTGTCTTGCAGTCGCTTCCAGGTGGGAGGCATGTCAAGTGGTGCCATGGTGAGTAGGATGAGAATGAAAATGGACCACAACATGCGCTTAAGTGCGACCCAACGTACCGTACAGAATATTCTGGTAGCTTCTTAAATCGCATACCATTTTATTTTGCTGACCTACTCAAATAACTAATGTTTGGTGATAAAATTAAATAAAAATACAAAATAAGTTAGCTCTGCAAAGTCTTTAAACGATTGAGTGTAATGGTGGCCTTTAGAAAGGCCGTTTTGAAGTAGACTAAAAGTCTAACTATCGCTTAAGTATGCGACACCATCATCATCCTCCTCATCGCTGCAACCGTCAAATAGTCTCCGTCTGGCATCAGGAGCATCAGGTAGAACAGGGGTCGTGTCTCCCTCGCCATCTTCGATCGGAAGGAAATTTTCAATGCTGTCGGCTTCGGACTCTGTGACATGGTAAGCAACGGTCAAATCACTGAATTCATCAATGTCCGATGCGAAAGATGATGTTTCAGCTTCATCGAAGTTGCTGAAAACGTCTATGTCAACATGAGGATCGTCGTCTGGCATAGCAATTACTTCCTCAACGACCACACCAAACTCTTCATATAGCACATCTTCCATCGTGTCTTGCAGTCGCTTCCAGGTGGGAGGCATGTCAAGTGGTGCCATGGTGAGTAGGATGAGAATGAAAATGGACCACAACATGCGCTTAAGTGCGACCCAACGTACCGTACAGAATATTCTGGTAGCTTCTTAAATCGCATACCATTTTATTTTGCTGACCTACTCAAATAACTAATGTTTGGTGTGAGCAAATATCTCTCAATAGAACAATTCATTGGGAAACAGAACACAGAAACTTTTAAAAAAGTGGTTATTAATGTTAGTTTGTTTTGAGTTCGTTAAATCTTTTAATTCAATATAATAATGTATTTTGTTGGTCGAAGACTAAAAGAGGTGGCACTGATAGTGTCAAAACGAGTGAATGTTGGTTTGAGGAAATATTTCTCAATAAAACAATTCATTGGGAAACAGAACACAGAAACTTAAAAAAGAAGTCATGAATGTTCGTTTGTTTTGGGCTCGTTAAATCTTTTAATTTAATATCATAATATACTTTGTTGGTCAAAGACTAAAAGAGGCTGCACTGTTAGTGTCAAAACGAGAAATGGTGGTTATAGTGTCGAAACGACAAATATAAAATTAAATAAAAATACAATATAAGTTAGCTCAGCAAAGTCTTTAAACGATTGAGTATAATGGTGGCCTTGAAAAAGGCCGTTTGTGTCCGCCCTCAGATGTTGTGTGAGGTGGTGCCGTCGGTCCGCAGACTGTGCCCTTACGGGCATTTGATGATGACGATGACCCGGCCGCTGATCTTAAGTAGGCGCCGAAGGTCTTTCAGCACCGCGGACTTTAGAGGCATGTCATCCTCCAGAGGAGTTGGCGGGACCCACACCCCAGGTTCCAACAGCCGGAGCCGGACTGTCTTCCCGCGGGGGTCGGCCGCGATGCTGTCCAGGTCCTTGGCGACCAGAGCGATGTCCGATCGGTCCCGGACTTCTCTTTGCAGGTTGGCCCGCTGGTTCCATGGCCATTCTGCGATGTGGTGGCTCCTCGCCGTCTGGTGGTGGACGATCTCGTAGGCCATGTTCAGCTCATGCATTTTCATTTGAATGGTACGCTTAAGTGCGACCCAACGTACCGTACAGAATACACTGGTAGCTTCTTAAATCGCATAAGCTATGCTGATTCATCATTTTATTTTGCTGACCTAATCAAACAACTAATATGTGGTTTGGGCAAATATTTCTTAATAAAAAAATCATTGGGAAACAGAACACAGAAACTTATTTTATAAGTTCCTTAAAAAGAAGTTATAAATGTTAGTTTGTTTGGGAGCTCGTTAAATCTTTTAATTTAATATCATAATGTACTTTGTTAGTCAGTCTAAAAGAGGCTGCACTTATAGCTGCAAAACGAGTGAATGAAATGGTGGCCTTGAGAAAGGCCGTTTAGGACCAGCTCCTCCAGCTTATTCGGACTCCCACATCGGCGTTGCTTTTCGTCCCTCTGTCTTCGTTACATTCTTTTTAAACATTAAATATGACCCAGTCTTGGGTATTGGCATCATGAATTTAGGCAGTCTTACCTTTATAATTTTATGTTCATCTAGAAAGATGACCATTCTAGGATCTTTGGTCTGTTGCAGAAGTTTATACTTCTTCGACACCTTCAGTCTTTCAAATTTTGTACCCTCAGCGAACGGTTCCAAGTCGAAACTTGCTTTGGGTCTTGCCACTCGGTTGTGTGTGGAGCACAAATCCTCGCCCAGCCTGCAGTACTTGCCACATGCCTCGCCCTTCTTCGCTCCTCTCTTCAACTCGTAGGTACACCGTGGAGCGTTCTTCACCCTGGGCGTCAACCGTATTTTCGGTGTACCGGAGGTCGAACTTCCCGTCGAAAGCTTGGGGTCAGTCCTTCTGATGTAGTCCCTGGTCTCTTCATCTGACGACTCCGAGAGGTCGGGACCAAAGTTCAGCGGACGTGCGATGTACTTCGGGGCGCTCGATGTGGGAGCCTCGTCTGCCGGATCGAAGATGGACTTCTTTGGCAAGATTGCTTGCACAGCTGCAGTAGTCTCTGAAGGGTCCATGTCTCCTGGCTTCAGTGGAATCAAGAGCGAATGGAAAATACCCTAAGGTACAACACCAACGTACCGTATAGGAAACAAGGATAGTTAAGTTGATGAAAGACTTGTAATTTTCTTTACTCAAACCTTTAGCGCATTTAAAATAAACTATGTTGACCGAAAAATTAATGAAATTTACGGTCAAAATACATTACTTTGAGCCGGTATCTACTTGGCGTTGTGATTATTAACACATGAGGTGCTGCATTAAAATAGTAACGTAGCTACTGCATGAGTGCACAAACGACTTGAAAATTTGGTGGCCTTTAGAAAGGCCGTTTTGTCCAGGGTGGAAACTAGATCCAGTAGGCGAATCCCTTCGGATAGCGAGGGTCCTGGCCTGGCTCGTCCTTCTTCAGGAACCTCGTAGAAGTGCTGGGCCACTCCATTGATCTCGGCAGCTGGACCCTCAACGTCTGCGTCGAATCCCTCACGAAAACCAGTCGACCTGATGTCTCGGTGTACAGCACTTCGTAGAGGCCTGGATCGAGACGCCACAGCCGGTGAATTGGAGGAGTGGAGGAGCTGAACTGAGCCAGTGGAGCTGCAAACCTCCGTTCCAACCTTGCCAGCTTCTTCTGCGGAGTCTCTGACAGTATTTCTGCCCAGGTGTCTTGGATAGGCGTGACGAGCTCCCACTGTCGAGTCATCTCAGCCAGAATCTCCTCCACGGGCGGCAAGTCTGCCCAAGTCACCCGCTTCTTGTGGACCGCGCCGTCAGAATTCTCGCTGGCCCTCTTCAGGATCGGGCGAGGAGCAGAGGTCGTTCCAGTCTGGTCCATCTTGGCTCTTCAGCGGTGCAGGAACAAGTGAAGGGAGCTCGACAAGCTCTCGGGTTTTGTCAACTCGCTCTGGCTTCCTATTGGTGCGCATGAATTACACTTACTCAGCATTTTTTCCGTGGCCTTTAGAAAGGCCGTTTCAAATGTCGGGAGGAACGGGAACCAAATACATTAGCCCAAAAGTTTTAATCGTTTAGGCCAGAACATGTTTAGCCCGATGAAAGTTATAAAACAGTATTCTGTACGGTACGTAGCTAGGGGAAAGAATCGAGTAATTTTGACCGTGATGTTTAAACTTTTTCCGCCAATCTTTATAGAACATGGTCGGACATTGTTAGGGGAATAAAATAAAGTAGTTTGACCACGACGATTAAATATTTTCCGCCAAATATTTTGTGTGGATGCGTGGTTGTAGTTAGCGCAGTAGAATAAAGTTATTTTGGTGACAAGGTTTGAAATATCTTGCCAGCTTCATCGAGTTCATTCATTTTGACACAAATAATTTGCTTTGAGTACGGTAAGTAATGGAAATGGCCCTACAGCAGTGAAGTATCCCGCCAAAAGATCTTGTGACCGGTGAAATTTACAAAACCGATTTCTGTACGGTACGTAGTAAGGGGAACAAAATAAAGTTGTTTTGACGGCGAAGTTTAAAAGTTTTCCGCCAAACGTTATTTACTACGGTCGGGCATCGTCAGGGGAGCCAAATAAAGAAGTTTGACCGTGAGGTTTAAAAACTTTCCACCAAAGGTTAAGGAGACACATCCGTTTGTGTCACTATGATGCATAACAAATTTCGGTACACTTTTGTTGACTAAAATCTGTGGTAGTTAGTTGATAAAAATATAATGTGTTTAGAGCTGAAGACTTAACATTATTAATCCAAAACTTTGTGTTTTAAGTCGGTAGCAATTAGGGGACCGATAAAGCGGTTTGACCGAGACAATTAAAAGTTATGGGCGAAAGTAAGTGAGTGAAGTGGCGTGATAAATAAGGAAAAAGGATTGTATTTTATATTCATTTTTGTATAATAATAATATATTGCACATCGAATAGTCCATTAGTTTTCGGATACGAATTAGTTCAGCGTTCGACTTGATTGCAAAACGATTAATATTGGTGGCCTTTAGAAAGGCCGTTTTGTGGTATCAATTAAATTAAACTGATATCCACTTAGCGGTGACTCGCTGGCTCAGTTGTCCATCCGTTGGCACCCCAATCTCCAAGTACGTCTTCTTCGGACTCCGATGTGGAAGAGGTACGCCAGTGGGTAATGGCGTTTGCACGACGGTTCTCCCCAGAAGCAGCAAGGCCACTCTCTCTTCCGCATTGAAGTCCAGGAGACAATAAAGCCCGGGCTTGAGCTTCCACAGGCGGTGGGTCTTGACTCCCGGAAACGGTGATTTGGGCCGGCATCGTTCACTGGGCGTGATGGGTGAAATCGGCCTGCCTTCCGTTGTTGGGACGACCCCGGGAGCCGGAGCTGAAGTTGGTCCCGCCTGCAGAACACATTTCTCCGCGTAGTCTCTCTTCCCCCCAAGAATTTCTCGAAGAAGACTTTCGGCTCTCACGGCGTTGGAGGAGATGACAACCCGCTGAGGCAGAACTGGAGTGGGTGACGCCGGCTTGGTCCTCGTTCGATTCCGCACCGGAGATTTGGGGTTTTTAGTGGGCAACTGAGCAACGGGGTCCCTCCGAGGCATAACCATCTTCTTGGGCCGAGTAGGTTTCCTCAGAAGCATCGGTGGAGTCTTCTCTGTGGCTGGCATCCTCGGGATCTGGCTGGAGTGATGAATAATTCCGCAGCGTGGCCGTGGGGTAGTCATAAATTCTAGCTCGCTTCTTATTGGCCCAGCCGCTGAGCCAATGAGAGACGTCTATTTCTCGCTGAGTCAGCGGAAAAGTTGATAAAACCAGGAGCTGCTCTCGCCACAGCATCACTCCGGATCGAGCCGTCACGGGACCATCCAAGAAGCAGCTCCGACCTCTCCGGCCGACTTTTGGGACTCGGCGGACACCATCGGAGACACCGGGCATTCGGCGTTGTCTTCGGAGAAGCGCATCCCTACGTGGTATACCGCCTCGGAGCCAAAGCCAAGCGTGCACCCAAGCAGGTCAACTCGCTTGCGCCGCTCGATGTCTACGGAGGTTGCCGTCGAGTCACCGGGGTTGAGCGCCGCCCCTGTACCGAGGAATGTCGCCGTGCCTGGGAAAGACTACTCCGTACGAGGGCGAGAAGTTTCGGAGCCGCTGTGAGACGTTCCCTGGGCGTCAAGATCAGTTTGATCACGGGACCATTAGGTCCCTTCCCTCGTTTGCACTTGGCCTCTGCGCTTGCCTTCTTTACTGTCCTTTCTTTGCATGGCTTTTGCGTGGGTTCTTTCTTATATTTTTACTAACTAACACTCAAGGGTACTTAAACTATGTTCCCTTACCTGATTCCTATCACACCCCCCAAAAACAAACATACCCGGGTGGTTCGCGCAGTGCGGTTTCTGCGGTCCCCCACGCCTTGGTTCACTCGGTCGGCTGGCCTGCCCAGCTACGATGAACTGCCCCTATACTTGGCTGGTCGGCTGGCATGTCCGCTACAGTCAAGTTCCTTTTTTTTCTAAGTCCCAAATGACCTTGAACATGTTTGAACCTGTCCGGGGTAAAAATATTAGTTAAAGTCCGGGGAAACAAAATAATTATTAGTGGCGGACTAAATAATCTAGAGTGTCGGAGACTTACAGATGAAGCCCGCAGTAAAAATTTTGAGAGAAAGCCGAAACGGCCTTTCTAAAGGCCACGGTAGTAAACAGGATAAATGAAATAATTCAGAGAGAAAAGTGAAATGATGGTGTATAAAAGAATAATGAAACTGGTCAGAAATAAAAATAGAGTATTTGCATCAAATAATTGTGGTTAAGCGGAGTTTGTAGAGAAATAGAAAGGGGAAGAATGTTATTTATTGACCGGGTAGTTAAAACGGCCTCTGTGATTTGTTGAATCATAAAACCGGTTGAATAATTGTTCAATAATAAAATTTGATGAAATAAACTATGTTTTGATAGAAAAGTGTAAGTCATAAACGAAGAAAGAGCATAAAAAAATAACCCTTTAAAAATAATCCCAAGTAAACGAATTATGTTGAGATCTAGTCTTAAATTAGTAGCAATTACCGCCGTTTGCAAGTTAATGGGGGAAGGAATTAAGCCTTACTGGCCTGATCGGCGCAACACCCGGGGGGGTTTGGGGGGGCGAAGCCCCCCCAACCGAGGGGGGGGGGTCTGGGGGGGCCGAAGCCCCCCCCCAGCGCGCTTATCTTATCTTATCTAAGATCTAAGATAAGATAAGAGATAAGATAAGATAACAGATAAGATAAGAGATAAGATAACCTCCCAAGAGGGACCACCCACGTCGAAATTATAAAAACTTCGTTTTTCCTCTTTTATCTTCGTTTTTTTTGCAAAAAAATTGTAAATTCATGTATATTATCATTTTAGACAATTATTTAACACTTTTTCATCATAAATAAACGTAAAATAAAATGAAAATTAGGCCTCTCTGGTCTCTGCTTTAAGTTCAATAGCGTATTAGTGACGTCACACCACCACGTCACACCCGTGACGTCACACACTCCACCTCGTCACCGTATGACGTCACACATACGTCATCACACGTCACTAATACGTAACCACTGATTAAAAACCGCTGAATTTGCGTTTGTCCCAGGTCTCCCATAATGCCTCTACTTTTATTTAATAATTTATACAGGGTGTTCGGAAAAAAAGTTTCAGGAATTAAAGAAGTTATTTCCCACATCAAAATAAACAAAAAAGTTTCTATAAACATATGCCCTAAAATGCTTTGTTAAACCGCTAGCCGCCATTTTGTGTTTTACACTAAATAATTTTTATTTCCGTAATGGATCATTGTATTAAGTTAATATTTGGCATGCACCTTTTTCATAGCAATAGCCATTTTCAAGAAAAAAGTTATTTTTTCCCAATGTGTATTTTCAAAATGGCGGCCATTTTAAAATTTTAAACTAAAATATCTCAAAACCGGTAAATTTTATAAAAATTTTATTAGGCACAAAAAGTTGACGAATTTAATTATCTAACCAATGGTACCAAGTTTGTAAGGATCTGACAACAAATAACGGAGTTATTGAGATTTTTATGCATAAAAACATTGATTTTGCATAGTAATTAATGCAAATTAAGGTAATTTTAATTGAAAAATCTCAATAACTCTGTTATTTGTTGTCAGATCCTTACAAACTTGTTACCATTGGTTAGGTGATTGAATTTGTCAACTTTTTTGTGTCTAGTAAAATTTTTATAAAATTTACCGGTTTTGAGATATTTTAGTTTAAAATTTTAAAATGGCCGCCATTTTGAAAATACACATTAGAAAAAAATAACTTTTTTCTTGAAAATGGGTATTGCTATGATGAAGGTGCATGCCAAATATTACAGTAACTTAATACAATGATCCATTACGGAAATAAAAATTATTTAGTGTAAAACACAAAATGGCGGCTAGCGGTTTAACAAAGCATTTTAGGGCATATGTTTATAGAAACTTTTTTGCTTATTTTGATGTGGGAAATAACCTCTTGAATTCCTGAAACGGTTTTTCCAAACACCCTGTATATTAATATTTATGTTGCAATAAATGATTTTTTTTTAACAGTAATAAAACTGCATATCCAAAGCTTCCATGCAAAAGGAATGATTTGTTTACAAATAACAAAACATAAACATTTCAAATTTGACAAATATGCAGAAGACAGCTGATCAGCTGATTAGGAACAGGTATCTTATTATCCCCATCTCTCTTGCACCCATTATACACTTATTTTCCATGAGAATACCATGGGATTTAGCATGTAGGTTTGCTGCCATGTGGGTTTTTGATCAAATCTTAATTACTTTTTTTACCTAGTGAAGGTTCATAAAAATTTTTATGAAGATATGTTGATAAATAAGCGATATATAACTTTTTAAAGATTTACCCATAAGAATAACATGGGAAACTTGATTTCAATTTTCTCTATAATCAGTTAAGCTATTTTAAATATTCAAAATACTGAATAGTTTGGTTTTTTAAGCTCTTTTAAATGGTTTTAGTTAAATTTGAAAATTTAGGCCCAAAAATGCCAAAAACCCATTTTTGACCCCTTTGAAACCCCATAATACCCCGTTCCCATAACCCGACAAAGCTGATTCGCGAACTCATGAAAATAGACCTGGTCTTACACCTTCATACCAAATTTGATCAAAATCGGAGGTTCGCTTCAAAAGTTATCGGTACCACGGACACATATATATATATATATATATATATATATATATATATATATATATATATATATATATATATATATTAAGTAACAGTAAACTGAGTATCCTTCTCAAACATTTTTTATTTAATTGCGACATGTTTCGGCACTAAGGCCATTTTCAAGAAAAAAATATAAAATAAAAAATAAAACTAAAAAATTAAAATAAATCTTAACTTAATACAATTTAGATAAACAAATAAAATAATCATATGTTAAATTTATCTTCATGAAATTTGTCAAATGAACCAGCACTTTGGGACCATTCATAATTATGACATTTTATATATCTTGTATTAAATTCTTTTCTTATAATGTCAAATATCGGGTTCTCGTTAGTAAGTTGGCCATTTAGTAACAGTTGAGGGGTGTCTTTTTGAGCATTATATTTATGGAATTGTTACTTGGAATCCATATCTCTTCCTTTTTTAGAGTATTCAATAATTTCCATATTTTCTTTCATACTTTGGTAGTTATGGTTTTTATGGAGAAGATGGTCTGCAAAAGTAGATTTCATTGATGTTAGATTGTTACTTTTGAGTGCTTGTATATGCTCACGAAATCTTGATTTAAAAGATCTTCCCGTTTGTCCGATGTAAAAACTACTGCAGTCTGAACATTTAAGTTTATAGATTCATGCTTGTTCATATTCATTTCCTTGCTCTTTTTGAAGTTTTATTTTCTTTTCGATCAAGTGGAATGCATTATTTTCTGTTCTGTAACTGACTTGGTAGTTTGTCTTTTCAAAGGTTTTTCGGACTGCTTTGTTCAAGCTAGAATTAAACGGCACACTAATATATTTCTTTTCATTATCTTCTTTTGGATGGCGTTGTTCATTCTTCTTTTTCTTTACATTCGTTATCATCTTGTCAATAATTTTATTGTTGTATCCATTTTTTAGAGCTAAATATTTAATAATATTTCTTTCATTTTCAAAGTTTTCTTTGCTCATAGGTATATTAATCAGCCGATTGATCATAGATCTAAATGTCGACATTTTGTATTTCCATGGGTGATGGGAATCTTTGGGTATGATAAGATCAGTTTGAGTTGCTTTTCTGAATATTTTGAATGTATGTTTATTTTCTTTCTTTCCAATTGTTAAATGTAGGTAGTTAATTTGGTCTTCTTGACTTTCCTTTTTAAATTTAATTGAATTGGATAGGGAGTTTAAATAGGTTAATAAATTTTCACTTTCAGTGGCATTTCCTTTATAGAGACAAAGAACGTCATCGACGTATCGAGTCCAATATTTAATTTTTTATTTTATATTTTTTTGCTAGAAAATGGCCTTAGTGCCGAAACATGTTGCAATCAGATAAAAAATGTTTGAAAAGGATACTCAGTATATATATATATATATATATATATATATATATATATATAAGTAGATAGTAATATGGGGTTCCTGGCTCACTTTGGATACTCAAAGAAAATCAAACAAATTTCACAGTTTTTTATACAATTATGCAATATTTTTGCCACTTTTGGCCAATTTTTAGCTTTTGTCAAATTGTCATTAAAAATATGTAAATTTAATGAATTTTTTAACAAATATGCCAAAATTTTTATAAAATTTCTTACTAAATAAAATTTTTAAAAAATAAGTAAAATTATCACATTTTATAGAGTATTTTTTCAATAGTTGACTTTTCATAGGTCAATTTAAGTTTTCTAGAGTATTTTTTCAATAAAATCAACAGTTGAATTTTTATAAGTTAATTTAAAATTTTAATAGTATTTTTTCAATAAAATTTGACTAAAATAGTGATAATTTTGATTATATTTTAATTAATTTGTATAATATTATTTTTGATTATACTCAAGTAATTTTTAAATTTTATGAATATGAATTGAAAAAAATAATTTGTATATTTTTTTCTATATAAATGGAAAAGAAATGTACAAGATGTAAATTGTATAAAAATGAAACTCAATATTATAAATGTAATAACAATAAGTTACATTCAAAATGTAAAGAATGTGATAAAATTTATGAAAAAGAATTATTTGATAATATTAAAATAGAAGAATCTGAAAAGAAATGTACAAATTGTAAAGAAACAAAAGATATATCAAATTATTATAACAAATATTGTAGTAAAGATAGAAAACAGGCATTTTGTAAACAATGTATTAGACAAATGTTGTTAAAACCACAGTTGTGTGAATGTGGAAGAGAAATTAAATATTTTTATCATTATCCAAAACATTTGGAAACTAAAATTCATAATAAAAATATTGAGAAATTAAAGAGTTAAATAACTAAAATAATAAAAAATTTACTAGTTTTAAAAAAATTTAATTTTATTGAAAAAATACTCTAGAAAATTTAAATTAACTTGTGAAAAGTTGACTATTGATTTTATTGAAAAAATACTCTAGAATATTTAAATTAACTTGTGAAAAGTTGACTATTGATTTTATTGAAAAAATACTCTAGAAAATTTAAATTAACTTGTGAAAAGTTGACTACTGATTTTATTGAAAAAATACTCTGGAAAATTTAAATTAACTTGTGAAAAGTTGACTACTGATTTTTATAAAAAATTTTCCCTTAATAAATGGCGAATGAAAAAAATAAAAATTATTGTCATGACTGTAATAAATATATATCTGCTAATATGTTTACAAAACATTTAAATTCAAAACTTCATTTAAAAAATAAAGAGATAAAAATTAGAGAATATAATGACTTATTATTATGGGCTAAAAGTAATAATATTTATGATTATAATAACAAAAATATTGATCAATTAATTGAAATTAAAAATATATATGATCCTACAAATTATTTATTATTTAATATAGAAAAATTAAATGAAATTGCAAAAAAATTATCTGTCAGAAATTATGAAAAATTATCTAGAGATGAACTAATTAAAAGATTAAACAAAATTAAAGAAAATCCAAATAATTTAGAATATAGATCATTAAAATATATTCAAAATTTAGCAATTAAAAATAGTATTAAAATTGTTAATAAAACTAGAAAAGAATTGATTGGATTATTAAATGATTATTTTAAAAATAAACCAATTCCAAAAGAAAATATAATAAATATTCAAGAAGCTTTGTCATTAAAAGGATATTTTCAAGATTATATTTTAACAAATTCAAATGATGATTTAGATATTAATGATTATTTAGAAACTCAAAGAAATGAAATAAAAAAATTGATAGAAAAACAAAAATTCAAAAATATTAAAGGACAGATGGCTTTAGAATGTGAATATGAAAGAAAATTAATAAATGGTGAAATTCAAAATAGTAATATGTATTTTTGTATAAAAAGTTCAGATATTTTAAATATAGATGATTTTATTGATGATCAATTTAAGAAATTAATAGTTAGAGAACAACTAAATCAACCATCAAAAGGCTCTGGTTGGTCATTAAAAAGATGTGTTGAATTAAATCTAAAATTATCTAAAAATAATTCATTAAATGCTGGATCATATATAGAATTACCAAATGAAATTAAGAATAAAAAATGTTGTGTAAATTTTAAAAATAAAGATGAATATTGTTTTATTTATGCAATTAGATGTGCTATTGATAAACCAAACAAAAATGCTGAAAGAGTTAAACAATATCAAAAATATATAAATGATGATATTTTTAAAGGTTTTGATTATCCAATAACATTAAAAGATATTAAATTATTTGAAAAAAGATCATTTGATTCTAAATATAATTATCCATCAATGTCAATAAATATTTATAGAATTGATGAAGATGAAAAAATAGTGCCATTACAAATATCTGAACATTATAATGTAAAATTAGAAATTGATTTATTATATTATAAAATTGGTAATAATTGTCATTATATATTGATAACAGATTTAAATAAATTGGTATATTCTCAATTATCAAAAATAAAACAAAAAAATATATTTGTAGAAGATGTTTGACTCATTTCTACAAAAATAAAGACTTGAATAATCATTTAGAAATATGTAAATCATTACAACCTTGTAGACCTATAATGCCATTTCCTGGTCAAAAAGTAAGTTTTAAAAACTATTACAAAAAGTTTCAACATCCATATGTAATTTATATGGATTTTGAAAGTATATTAGAAAAGATTGATAATTGTAAAAATAATCCAAATTGCTCATATACAAATAAAATTCAAAAACATATACCATATGGATTTACAATCTATTTAGTATCTAGAGTAACTAATAAAATGTATAAACCTATTTGTTATAGAGCAAAAAATGAAGAAGAATTAATAAATGTACCAAATAAATTATTTGAATATTTAGATGAAATTTCAAAATATATAGCTAAAAAATATAATTCAAAAAATAAAAAGCCTATGAATTTAACTAATGAAGAAGAAATTAATTATCAAAAAACTAATATTTGTCATATTTGTGAAAATAGTGGTTTTGATGATGATAAAAGAATGAAAGTAAGA
Organism: Neoaliturus tenellus; assembly: GCA_030545055.2. Lineage (NCBI taxonomy): Eukaryota > Metazoa > Arthropoda > Insecta > Hemiptera > Cicadellidae > Neoaliturus > Neoaliturus tenellus. The sequence goes on from CM061532.1 coordinate 226,280,617, forward strand.
GATCATTGCCATTTAACAGGAAAATTTAGGGGTGCTGCACATTTAAATTGTAATTTAAATCTAAAATTCCCTCAAAATATTCCTATATTCTGTCATAATAGTTCAAATTATGATACACATTTGTTTATAAAAGAATTAGCTAAAAAATATGGTAAAATTGATTTGTTAGCTAACACAGATGAAAAATATATAAACTATTCAGTAAATTCTGGTTATGGTTATGAATTTGAAGGTGATAAACCTAGAAAATTTATAAAATTCTCATTTGTAGATACATTTAGATTTATGGCTACATCAATTGAAAAATTAGCTAAAAATCTTAAAGAATTTAAGCATATAAATAAATTTATAAAAGAAAATGATATAATTGAATATGATAATGAAACTTTAAAAATATTAACTTCTAGAGGTGTATTTCCATATGAATTTATTGATAATGTCGAAAAATTAAACTATGATAAAATATTAGAAAAAGATCAATTTTATAGTTGTTTAACTAATGAAAATATAAGTGATGATGATTATAAACATTATATAAAAGTTTGGAATAAATTAAAAATAAAAACATTAGGTAATTATTCAGATTTGTATAATATTCAGGATGTATTATTATTAGCTGATATATTTGAAAATTTTAGATCTGTTTGTTTGAAAAATTATCAATTAGATCCAGCACATTATCTAACATCACCATCACTAGCTTGGGATTCTATGTTAAAATTAACAAAAATTAAACTAGAATTAATAAGTGATTATAATATGTATTTAATGATTGAAAAAGGTATTAGAGGTGGTATTTCACAATGTATAACTAGATATTGTAAAGCAAACAATAAATATACAAAAAATTATGATAAAACAAAACCTGAAAATTATATGTTATATATAGATGCAAATAATCTATATGGATGGGCTTTAAGTCAAAAATTACCTTATAAAGATATAACATGGATAAATCCTAATACATATACATTTTTTTTTTTTTTTTTTTTTTTTTTTTTTTTTTTGAGGGAGAGTTGGAAAAATGCATTACGCACACAGGTGGCTAGCCTGTAGTGTGGGGCTCCCCTAAAACGGGTTTACCCACTAAAAAACCTCCTCTACTCTTTAGGAATCTAACCTGGAATTGTTTGTCACATTACGTCAGGCTAGGCCTAAATTTGGCTTACACCCGTGGGGCTCGCTCCTTATCCAGCCGCTCGATCAAGGGATCTGGGCCACTTCGCGGTCCAGATCGGTTTTCTTTTCCAGGAGGATGCCCCGGACGAACTGTGACAAACAATCCCAGTTGCCCTCATCCTCCAAAATCTTTTGGCAGACCGAGTCCACCGAAAATACACCAAAGATTTGTGTGGCCTCCAGCCGGGGCCCTTCCCAACGGGGACAGCGGAAGAATGTGTGTTCCGCATCGTCGGGAACACCCGGGCAATAAATGCAGTCCGGTGAACCGGTCTTTCCCATCCGGTTCAGGTACGACCGAAAATAGCCGTGACCTGTCAAAAATTGGGTCAGGTAGTAGTCCACCTCCCCATGCCGCCGTTCCACCCATGGTTGGACCTGCTTGATAAGTCGCGCAGTCCATCGTCCTCGGGTGTCGTGCTCCCAGCTGTGTTGCCACTGCTGGAAGGTTCGGGAGCGCTCTTCTGTTCTTGCCGTGTCCTTGCCGATCTCGCCTTGTCTCTGATAAATCGCTTTCCTCTCCCCTGCCAAGAGCTTGACAGGGATGACTCCAGCGACCACCAGGACGGCAGGCTCGGACACTGTCCGGTAGGCGGAACACACCCGGAGCGCAGCTTGACGCTGAACCCGGGCGAGTCGCAACCTGTAGCACTCCTTATCTAGAGCGCCTGCCCACACCTCTGCCCCGTAAAGAAGCACGGACTGGACCGCGGACATCAACAGACGTCTTCTGCTGGATCGGGGACCCCCGACATTGGCCATCAGCCTACTAAGGTAAGTCACTACCTTAGCGGCCTTGTCCGCCGTACGGAAGATCTGATCCCTCCAGCTTAACTTGGTGTCCACCATAACCCCGAGGTATTTGGCGGCACGAGTTGATGTGACCACCTCCCTTCCCACTCGGAGTGGGACGACGGTGTCGATCCTCTTTTTCGTGAGGATCACAATCTCCGTCTTACTGAGAGCAAGCGAGAGACCGTGATCTGACATCCAGGTGTTGACCACACGCATGACTCGGTTCAACTTTAGTTGGGCCAGCTCAACGTTGCGTGCAGCAATGAGAGCTGCGACGTCATCGGCGTACCCAACCAAAGTGGTTTCCTCAGGCATCTCGGACCTCAGGAGGCTGTCATAGGCAACGTTCCAGAGATCCGGGCCGAGTATTGAACCTTGTGCGGCACCAGAAGTGACTTCCATCGTCCGCATTCCGTCCCTCGTGTCATAAATCAGGCTTCGAGAGCGTAGATAATCCTCGATGAGCCGCAACAGATATGCAGGAATACGAAAGGTGTTGCGAAGCGCATCCAACATATCGACCCACCTCGCCGAGTTGAAGGCATTCTTGACATCAAGCGTAACAAGAAGCACTACTCGGCGGGAGAAATGGTTGTGGCTCTCGGCTCTCTCCACAGCTCTCTGAACTTCGGTGACAGCGTCGATCGTTGACCGTCCCTTTCTGAAGCCGTACTGACGGGGGCATAAGTCCCCGGCAGCTTCCACGGCAGAAGTCAGGTGGAAACGGATCAGCTTCTCGAACAGCTTCCCAGCCGTGTCCAACATGCAGAGAGGCCTGTGGGACGACGGCAGCTCGGGATCACCTTTGCCCTTGCTGATCAGTACAAGCCTGGCTGTTTTCCAGGGAGCCGGAAACACCCCTTCTACCAAACAGGCGTTGTACATTCTCAACAACAAGTCAGCGTTGATTGAAAATACCTTCTTTAAAGCCTCACTGGGAATCCCATCCGGGCCAGGAGCCTTGTTGCTCTTCAGGGAGAGAACGGAGGTTTCCAGCTCCTCGAAAGTGAAAAGTGGAACGTCCTCTACCCGTCCGAAGTCAACCGGCGGTCGCTGTGGATGTTCAGGAAACAACGCAGCGACGATCCTCCCCATGGTGGCGCCCTCCATGATGTAAGGTGGAGAGCGGGCGCCGAGTTTCTGTGTTACAAGTTTGTAACCCAGGCCCCACGGGTCGGAGTCAACGTCGTCACGAAGTCTCCTCCAGCTATTCGCCTTGCTCCTGTTGATCGCCTGGCGGAGAGATTTTCTCGCAGCTTTATAGGCCTCCGACTTACGAACTCTGTCTGCGGGAATTCTCGCTCTTGTGGCGGCTCGTCTGGTTCTTAAACATGTTCTTCTGAGTTCCGCAATCTCTTCAGTCCACCAGTAAACGGGTTGTTTGTCGCGTCGGGGTTTCCTTCGCGGCATAGACTGGTCGCAGGCCGAGACGATCAGTTCCATCGTGGATGTTACTAATGCCTCGGCCCCAGCCTCACCAGGATTCCCCTGTGCTCCCCGAGAGATGACTTCGGTGAACTTGACCACGTCCAGTTTGTTGGTGTTCCACCGGCGTGGCCCTTCCCGAAATGCGGAAACTCGACGATTTGCCTGATCATGCAGGTCAAAAACGATGTATTGGTGGTCGCTACCCGTGTAGTCCTCCACAACCCTCCAGCCAGAGATCCTCGGAAGGAGCGACTCAGACGCAAAGGTGACGTCAGGGATCGTGCCTCTCAGCCCGGGGCGCCGAAAAGTAGGTGTGTCGCCCTGGTTGAGGACGACAAGACCGGCCCTGGCGATGAAATCCAGGATGTATTTCCCCCGGGAGCTGGTAGAGGGCATTCCCCACTCGACGGCCCTGGCGTTGAAATCGCCACCAACGACGACATGCCCGGTGGTGCCGAGAACGCACTCCTCTAGGCTATCTATCTTGTCGCGGAAGTCCTGGACGGCCTCGTTGGGTGTGAGGTAGCAACTGAAGATAGTCACGTCCCTACACCGAACCCAGACGAAACCTCGGCCGCGCATGTGACTCCGCACCAAGACATCTCGTGTATTACGTGCCCAAAATGCAGCAGTACCGAGGCTGTCCGAGATCCAAATGTTTGGGTCTCTGTCCCGATACTGTTCGCTGATAAGGAGCGCGTCAGCACCAAGTTCTCGGGCGAGCTGATCTAGAAGGTTATCAGCTCCCCAGGATCTATGAAGGTTGGCCTGGAGGATGCGAATTACCGGCCGCTGCCTTTTGCCTGTTCAAGTGCGGCTCTGAAGGCACCGCACTGACCAGACCCGGGTAAGTGACCGAGGGCACTGGAGCCTGAATCCTTGCAGAGGAAGCAGGAGGGGCTCGAGGAACATTCCTTACGTTTGTGGCCCTGGCTTCCACACTGGAAGCAGTTGGCACTCCTGTCGGGCCCTTTACAGTTTCGGGAGGAGTGGCCGAAACCGAGACAGCGGAAGCATCTCGAAACTACCACCCTCCGTTTGAGCCTGCAACTGACCCAACCGACTCTGAGGTGCTGAAGGCTAAGCAGCTTATTGGCGTGCTTTTCGCCCATCTCAGCAACAGCCATCCGGAGTTGACTTCGGTTGGGCTTAGTCAGCCATAACCTCACTCCATCAGCCGGTATCTCCGGGAGTGCCACCTGGATCGCACGGGTCACCTCCTCTTCGGTGGAGAGGGCATCAAGGTCCCGAATCTCGACCGAACACTTCGGTTCTAGGGCCTTGATTGAGCCTTTGTCCCCAAGTGCAGTCTTGAGGGAAGCGGCAAAACCAATCTTGTCACTCGACTTCCCCAGTTCGAGGAGGACATCCCCGTTCTGGGTTCGCCGAATAGACTTGATAACGGTGTCGGTCTCTTCCGGTTTGGCCTGCGATCTAATCTGACCCAGAACATCGGCCAAAAGATCGCCCCCCTAAGGGCTTGATCAAGATTGCCTCCGTCCTGGGCTTCTTAGGCCTGGGTTGTTTAGGCTTTCTGACAGACTTGCCAGAGGCCTCCACAACCGGGTTTGAGACTTGCGTCCGCTCCACCCTCGACGCACTTTTCGAAGCCACCTCCGCTTGCTTCTGCCTCCTCCTTTCTTTCTTAGACAGGCACGTCCTTCCAGCCCCCCAAAGGTGTTGAGGCAGAGTTTGCTGCCAAGGCAGGATTAGCCGCCGGAGCAGGAACCTTTGCAGGAGTAGCCGCTGGAATCACGGCAGCGCCCGGGGCGGACTCAGTAGCCTGGACAGGAGATGTCTGCGATGCCGCAGTGACAAAAACCGGTCTCGGCACCGAGTCCACCTCAACAAGCTCAGGGCTTCCCGGCGAAGAACCGCTCTGCCTCTTCTTTCGCTTTCTGGCTTGAGTCTGGGACTCAGCCAGATGAGCTTGAGGCGAAGCAGACATAACTCGGTTCACAACGTCGCGCTCCTGCTTCATTGCCTTCAGCCTGATCTTCCGGCATTCCTCGATTTCGCCAAGGAAATCCTCGAGTTTCGGAATTCCGTCCTTAATCGCCTTGTTGACGTTCTTCTGAATAAGGAGAGCCTTGGCCATCTCCTTCAAAAGATCGTTCATTTTCTCCAGGGACAGGTTTTCCTCCTCATTGGCATCGTCCTGCTGCTGCCGAAGCATTTGCATCTCGAATGCCGGACGAAGAGGGCTCTTCCTGGGAGGAATTCCTTGCATCCCGGCTAGAGGTGTTACCGGCTCAGTCACCCCCATACCCAGCTTAACCTCATCCTTCTCCTTTCCGGTTACGGCCGACGATCCGGCGACACCAGCAGCCTTGAACGGGATCGGCGGAGGGGAGGCTTTAATTCCCCCCGTCGGCGTCCCAGTCTTCGAGGTCGGAGACCTCTGCAGTTTTGAGCTGCGCTTAAAGGCGGCCTGCTCATTCTCCTTTAAACATTCCAATATTTAAAACTTTCCAAGGCCTTGGAAAGTTTTTAATATAAAATCTTCAAATATATCAAAATATAGGAAGTGGTGTTAACAGCCCCTTTAAATATATAACCCATCAGATACTCCTTTAATTTACCTTTAATAATGGAAGGTGAAATTAAATTTTGCAATAAGTGTAAAATGTTTAAAAATATTGATGAATTTGGAAAACAATTAAACAAATATAGATCAAATTGTAAACAATCTATAAATGCATACAGAAGACATTTATATACAACAAATAAAAAACCTTGACAACAATAATCATAAATTTGACAACAATAACAACAATAAACATAAATTTGACAACAATGAACGTGAATTTGACAACAATTATGTTAAAGCAGATTTAACAAAAAATAGAATGATATCAAAATTTTCATCTTTAACAATGTCTTTAAAATTTTAATATTAAAATCTATTTTATCATCATATAGAATTTCCATATCCTAAAATATCAAAGATGTCTTTTGCTTTAAAGCAAGGATTATTTTCTTTATCAAAAATTATTAAAACATTTTTTACTAAATATAAATTTATTTTTAGTTAAGATAGGGACTTTTTGTTTCTACCTTTGCATGGAGTAATTAATTTTTCAGGAGCTATGAAATTCCATAGTGAATATAAAACTGCTTCATTTATGAAAATAGTATGATTTTTATTATAAGTCAGACCCGTCTTTAAGACGGGTCTCAAATTTGTATATAATTTATTATCTTTATGAATATTTTTTGAATGTTTAAAGGGTAACGTTTTGTTACCCTTAAGTTTTTATTGTATGATAAGGTTACCTCCTTTAAAATTTTTTAAAATAAATATTATAATTTATATGGGACCCATTTTGGGTCCTACCTAATTTTAATAAGTTTTATATGTTTTTCATTATATGATAGGGGGGACAAATTGCCCCCTCTAAAAATATCTATAAATTTTAATTTATCATCATCTACATGTTTTTTAATACCTTTTTGATTTAAAATTAATAAATATAAACCAGATTCATTAATAAATATTGTTTTATTATCTATTTTATTGACGCCCTGTTTTAGGGCATCTGAAAACATGTTTGTACATTAATTTCCAGGGTGTCATAATTTGTGACACATATTATTTTACTATAACTTAATTTATCATCATTATCTATATGTTTTAATACCTTTTTTAATATCTTCATATTCTAAAATATTACAAATATCTTTTCCTTTAAACCAAGGATTGTTTGTTAAAAATTATTAAAACATCTTTATTATTTAAATTTATTATTTGTTATGTTCTAATGCTACTAACAAATATTTTACATCAGAAATTTTTATAACAATTGATTTTTGGGTTAATTAAATAGAGTAATTAATAAATTTTAGAATAAATATTAATGATAAAATTGCTTTTAAAACATTAAATTCTAGCTGTATATTCAATAGCCTCCAAAAATATCTTCAAAATTATACAATATTATTAATGGAGCAGGTTTATATTCTTTAATGTTATTACCAATAATATATTAATATTTTTTATTATTTATAAATATTTCAGTGTTTTATAAACATCTGTTACTAAATTTTAGAAGAATTAAATATTATTTAAATAAAATGTTAAAATCTTATGTTAATTCATTCTGATAATTTTCTTTAATATATGGTATAAAAATAGTTCTATATTAAATCTGTTGTGATAAATATAATATCCTTTATACTTAAATATTTATTTGATTTTTTAATCATTATATATTAATTATAATTATTGTTTTACATCTTTATAACCCCAAGGTAATGTATCAATTTTATTTTCACAAATAAATCTTTTGTCATCTTTATTACTTAAAGCTAATTTATTAATTGTAATTGTATATAGTTCATGTTTAAAACTTCTAATACAAGTCATCTCTCTATATTGTTCTTGATCATCAAACAAACATTTCTTAAAATCATCCATATGTAATGTTTTATCAACAACACTTTTCTTAATTCCTTTACATTTTACAGGATTTTTATTATTAAATTCATAACTATATAATTTTGATCTTAAACCACAATATTCTTCTAATATTTCACCATTTAACTCATCTTTAAATTTACCAATTTTTTTTTATTCTTTTCACTATAGCATTCATGTTCTTTCTTATAATCACTTGTATCAAATTCATTAATATTTTCTTTAATAATTTTATATGGATCCTTTTTAAATTCTATAAAATAACTGTCTGTATCCATATACAATAACCTTATATTTGGATCAAACTTCTTTAATTTTTCATAGTAAAATTGATACATATGTAATTTTGATAAATCAAGTACTGAAAATCCTATATAGATTGGTTTATCAAACTTAACCTTTTCTTTTATCATATGTGAAGCAATACAGTCTTTATCAAATATACTAAATGTTTTAAAATTAGGTTTTTTTGCTTGTTTTAATGAAAACTTTTCGTCACCTAATTTAATATCACATCTATTTCTAACATTTTCCATAGTTTTTCCAAAAACACTATTATTCATCAATTTAAAAAAGTCTTTTTCAAAATCTGATGTTGATTTGGATCTTAATTTGGTATTTAATTCAATATATTTTTTCATATAATCATCTTGATCAAATGCTATAACTCTATTAACTTTCTTTAATTTTAATCCTTTTTGTAGATAATATTTTAAGTTTCTTGAATGAATAACATAATCTTTCTTATCAAATAATGTTGTACAAAGCTTATTATTATAATGTTCAGGTGCTAATGGTAAATCTTTATGATTATCATGTAATTCAATAGGATATTCTAAATCAACATCTAATATATATCCATATTCAGCATTTTCATCTAATTCTAATATTGTTTCTTCCCATTCATTTAATGTATATGTATTAGGATTTATCCATGTTATATCTTTATAAGGTAATTTTTGACTTAAAGTCCATCCATATAGATTATTTGCATCTATATATAACATATAATTTTCAGGTTTTGTTTTATCATAATTTTTTGTATATTTATTGTTTGCTTTACAATATCTAGTTATACATTGTGAAATACCACCTCTAATACCTTTTTCAATCATTAAATACATATTATAATCACTTATTAATTCTAGTTTAATTTTTGTTAATTTTAACATAGAATCCCAAGCTAGTGATGGTGATGTTAGATAATGTGCTGGATCTAATTGATAATTTTTCAAACAAACAGATCTAAAATTTTCAAATATATCAGCTAATAATAATACATCCTGAATATTATACAAATCTGAATAATTACCTAATGTTTTTATTTTTAATTTATTCCAAACTTTTATATAATGTTTATAATCATCATCACTTATATTTTCATTAGTTAAACAACTATAAAATTGATCTTTTTCTAATATTTTATCATAGTTTAATTTTTCGACATTATCAATAAATTCATATGGAAATACACCTTTAGAAGTTAATATTTTTAAAGTTTCATTATCATATTCAATTATATCATTTTCTTTTATAAATTTATTTATATGCTTAAATTCTTTAAGATTTTTAGCTAATTTTTCAATTGATGTAGCCATAAATCTAAATGTATCTACAAATGAGAATTTTATAAATTTTCTAGGTTTATCACCTTCAAATTCATAACCATAACCAGAATTTACTGAATAGTTTATATATTTTTCATCTGTGTTAGCTAACAAATCAATTTTACCATATTTTTTAGCTAATTCTTTTATAAACAAATGTGTATCATAATTTGAACTATTATGACAGAATATAGGAATATTTTGAGGGAATTTTAGATTTAAATTACAATTTAAATGTGCAGCACCCCTAAATTTTCCTGTTAAATGGCAATGATCTCTTACTTTCATTTTTTTTATCATCATCAAAACCACTATTTTCACAAATATGACAAATATTAGTTTTTTGATAATTAATTTCTTCTTCATTAGTTAAAGTCATAGGCTTTTTATTTTTTGAATTATATTTTTTAGCTATATATTTTGAAATTTCATCTAAATATTCAAATAATTTATTTGGTACATTTATTAATTCTTCTTCATTTTTTGCTCTATAACAAATAGGTTTATACATTTTATTAGTTACTCTAGATACTAAATAGATTGTAAATCCATATGGTATATGTTTTTGAATTTTATTTGTATATGAGCAATTTGGATTATTTTTACAATTATCAATCTTTTCTAATATACTTTCAAAATCCATATAAATTACATATGGATGTTGAAACTTTTTGTAATAGTTTTTAAAACTTACTTTTTGACCAGGAAATGGCATTATAGGTCTACAAGGTTGTAATGATTTACATATTTCTAAATGATTATTCAAGTCTTTATTTTTGTAGAAATGAGTCAAACATCTTCTACAAATATATTTTTTGTTTTATGTTTTGATAATTGAGAATATACCAATTTATTTAAATCTGTTATCAATATATAATGACAATTATTACCAATTTTATAATATAATAAATCAATTTCTAATTTTACATTATAATGTTCAGATATTTGTAATGGCACTATTTTTTCATCTTCATCAATTCTATAAATATTTATTGACATTGATGGATAATTATATTTAGAATCAAATGATCTTTTTTCAAATAATTTAATATCTTTTAATGTTATTGGATAATCAAAACCTTTAAAAATATCATCATTTATATATTTTTGATATTGTTTAACTCTTTCAGCATTTTTGTTTGGTTTATCAATAGCACATCTAATTGCATAAATAAAACAATATTCATCTTTATTTTTAAAATTTACACAACATTTTTTATTCTTAATTTCATTTGGTAATTCTATATATGATCCAGCATTTAATTAATTATTTTTAGATAATTTTAGATTTAATTCAACACATCTTTTTAATGACCAACCAGAGCCTTTTGATGGTTGATTTAGTTGTTCTCTAACTATTAATTTCTTAAATTGATCATCAATAAAATCATCTATATTTAAAATATCTGAACTTTTTATACAAAAATACATATTACTATTTTGAATTTCACCATTTATTAATTTTCTTTCATATTCACATTCTAAAGCCATCTGTCCTTTAATATTTTTGAATTTTTGTTTTTCTATCAATTTTTTTATTTCATTTCTTTGAGTTTCTAAATAATCATTAATATCTAAATCATCATTTGAATTTGTTAAAATATAATCTTGAAAATATCCTTTTAATGACAAAGCTTCTTGAATATTTATTATATTTTCTTTTGGAATTGGTTTATTTTTAAAATAATCATTTAATAATCCAATCAATTCTTTTCTAGTTTTATTAACAATTTTAATACTATTTTTAATTGCTAAATTTTGAATATATTTTAATGATCTATATTCTAAATTATTTGGATTTTCTTTAATTTTGTTTAATCTTTTAATTAGTTCATCTCTAGATAATTTTTCATAATTTCTGACAGATAATTTTTTTGCAATTTCATTTAATTTTTCTATATTAAATAATAAATAATTTGTAGGATCATATATATTTTTAATTTCAATTAATTGATCAATATTTTTGTTATTATAATCATAAATATTATTACTTTTAGCCTATAATAATAAGTCATTAAATTCTCTAATTTTTATCTCTTTATTTTTTAAATGAAGTTTTGAATTTAAATGTTTTGTAAACATATTAGCAGATATATATTTATTACAGTCATGACAATAATTTTTATTTTTTTCATTCGCCATTTATTAAGGGAAAATTTTTATAAAAATCAGTAGTCAACTTTTCACAAGTTAATTTAAATTTTCCAGAGTATTTTTTCAATAAAGTCAGTAGTCAACTTTTCACAAGTTAATTAAAATTTTCTAGAGTATTTTTTCAATAAAATCAATAGTCAACTTTTCACAAGTTAATTTAAATTTTCTAGAGTATTTTTTCAATAAAATTAAATTTTTTTAAAACTAGTAAATTTTTTATTATTTTAGTTACTTAACTCTTTAATTTCTCAATATTTTTATTATGAATTTTAGTTTCCAAATGTTTTGGATAGTGATAAAAATATTTAATTTCTCTTCCACATTCACACAACTGTGGTTTTAACAACATTTGTCTAATACATTGTTTACGAAATGCCTGTTTTCTATCTTTACTACAATATTTGTTATAATAATTTGATATATCTTTTGTTTCTTTACAATTTGTACATTTCTTTTCAGTTTTTTCTTCTATTTTAATATTATCAAATAATTCTTTTTCATAAATTTTATCACATTCTTTACATTTTGAATGTAACTTATTGTTATTACATTTATAATATTGAGTTTCATTTTTATACAATTTACATCTTGTACATTTCTTTTCCATTTATATAGAAAAAAATATACAAATTATTTTTTTTCAATTCATATTCATAAAATTTAAAAATTACTTGAGTATAATCAAAAATAATATTATACAAATTAATTAAAATATAATCAAAATTATCACTATTTTAGTCAAATTTTATTGAAAAAATACTATTAAAATTTTAAATTAACTTATAAAAATTCAACTGTTGATTTTATTGAAAAAATACTCTAGAAAACTTAAATTGACCTATGAAAAGTCAACTATTGAAAAAATACTCTATAAAATGTGATAATTTTACTTATTTTTAAAAAAAATTTATTTAGTAAGAAATTTTATAAAAATTTTGGCATATTTGTTAAAAAATTCATTAAATTTACATATTTTTATGACAATTTGACAAAAGCTAAAAATTGGCCAAAAGTGGCAAAAATATTGCATAATTGTATAAAAAAACTGTGAAATTTGTTTGATTTTCTTTGAGTATCCAAAGTGAGCCAGGAACCCCATATTACTATCTACTTATATATATTACATATATATATATATATATATATATATATCTTAAAAAATATTAATAAAGTAAACTGAGTATCCTTTTCAAATATATATACATATATATGAAAATGAACGTACGGTATTTTTGGCTTCTGGGGACCTCAAAATGAAAGAGTAAAGTGGTCCCGGGCTTAGGTCTTACCATGGCTACTACCGTAATAGCGTATTCCCTATAGGGGAATTCGCTAAAATTACCCAAACTAAATTGCTCAATATCGAGCAACAAGTACACTAGTTAAATACTAAAATATGTGCTTCTAAAACCATTTGATATAGGCTTATTTAATTAAATTTTTATTTTCTCAACATTCATTCCTGAAGAAGGGTGGTTTTGATTTTGTTTAAATTTCTTATCTATACTTATTTAATACGCTAAGGGTTTTTTTTTGTCTTGAGAACTCCTCCTACAATTTTCAACCGATTTTCAAGTTTTTGGTGTCATTGGATAGGGCTTGGTTTGTAGTTGTTTCCGCCAAAAATTGATGAGAATCGGACTGAAAAGAAAGGCGCTATCCACCATTGAAATCTCAAAGTTTCCCATTTAAATAACATTGGGATTGAATAAAGCATTTTAAACATATGTTAATAATTATCAGCTGTAATTACGTGTAGTTTTGGTGATTAAAGAGATTCACAATATTGAATTGGTCGGATGTCATGTATTTAGAGCTAAAAGTAACTTTTGTATTGTATTAAAATAAATTGCTCGATTTCGAGTAACACGTATACTAGTAATTCCAAAATGTTTGAAAATAAAAATGTTGTTGGTTTGATTTTGAGAAAAGTTAGTTTTTTTTTTTAAGATTTGGAACTGGACCCAGCTGCTTTTGTTTATATCACTATTAGGCCTAATTGATGATGCTGATTGAATGAGGTGGTATTTTAGCGAATTTCCCTATAGGGAATACGCTATTACGGTAGTAGCCATGGTAAGACCTAAGCCCGGGACCACTTTACTTTTTCATTTTGAGGTCCCCAGAAGCCAAAAACACCATTCGTTCATTTTCATATATATGCATATATATATATCTATGTGTCCGTGGTACTGATAACTTTTGAAGGGGACCTCCGATTTTGATGAAATTTGGTTTGAAGGTGTAAGACCAGGTCTATTTTCATGAGTTCGCGAACCAGCATGATCGGGTTATGGGAACGGGGTTTTATGGGGTTTCAAAGGGGTAAAAAATGGGTTTTAGGGATTTTTGGACCTTAATTTTTAAAATTTGACAATTTTAACTGAAACCATTTAAAAGAGCTTTAAAAAAACAAACAATTTTGTATTTTGAATTTTTAACTTGGCTTAACACGTTACGGAGAAAAGCTAAAAATAGGTTTCCAATGTTAATCTTATGGGAAATCAGCAAAACCCTGTATCTCGCTTATTTATTAGAATAACTTGATACAATTTGGTATGTACATTCACTAGGTAGGATTTAACTGATATTTGCTTTCAACACCCATATGGCGGCAAACCTACATACTCACCCCCATGGGGTTTATGGGGAAAATTTAAAAGTGTCCAATATTGATAAAATTTGATATTTACATTACCTATTACATTTTTTAACAAAACTAACATTTTCTAACAACATCCAATGGCAGCAAACCTACATACTCATTACTATGGTGTTTATGGGGAAAATAAAAATCTCAAGATCCTTTGGAAATTCGCTGAGTACGCAGGTCTGCTGCGACGGGGGTATTTTAACTAACCTGAAGGTACACCTCGTCTGATCCATTAAACTCATCACACTCATGCTCCAGTCATATTCACCTTTCAATACACCCACAGAGTGCATCAGAGTCTTAAGGCATGTATCTAATGTTCTCTCATGCCCCTTCAGGGCTTAGGCCTATCCAGTTGTGAGTCAACAAAGTTTTTATTTTAAATTAGTAAGAAAAGTAAAAGCAGCTAACTTTATAGCAAAGAGTGAAGAGTTCAGCCACAGCAGAGCACACCGCTCTTCAAACAAACCATAGTATGGAATTTGATAAGGCCACATTGATTACCCGAGAAGATAACTATGGAAAAAGGAAAATAAAAGAAGCAATAGAAATAAAAATAAATGACAAGAACATTAACAGAGAGGATGGGTACAAACTTAGTGATACATGGCTCCCAGTTATAAGGAAATAGAGGTTGCAAATGTCATCAATATAAATCGTTATAAAGCCTGAAATATGTATTTTCAAAAATTTTTAGTATTCAACCATTTTTTATGTATATATAATTTTATAATTTATTTATTTTATTTGTATACACCTGATTTTATTTGAATTTTATATCATATGTCAATTAATGGATGTAATTTTAAAATTAATTGTTTACATTTTGTTAACCTAGTACTACTGATAAAACCGGCCAAAGTGCAGGTGAAAGTGCAGGTCAAGTTTTTAGATAAAAATAAATGTGTAAAAAAATCCCAAAAGTGTTCTAATTAATTTAAATAAATGATACATTAAAGTTTAAGGGAAAATTTTAAGTTTTGATTTTTTATCCGTAGTATAGCACCTCTCATTATTAATTAATATAATATTAATAACGTAAATTACATTACTTTATTTTATTTGAGACACCGACACACACTATGTAGTGAGTATTTTAATGTGAGTATGACTGAAGGATGAGTGTGATGATTGTGATGGATCAGATGAGGTGTAGCTTTATTACTGACATACAGCAGCTGATTCATTTGTCAGGATCATTAATAGCCCAGTGGTACAATCATGAGTTTAGCCATGTCCGCACTCGACAAACATCTATATATTAATACGCAAGCATGTTTCATTTCCTCCTTTTTTCTCAGCTTGTGGGCATCGTAGGAGAAATCCGGGAATACCGTTGGACAGGTTTTGTGCTGTAGATGAGCAGAATCACATTCTCATTCCCATCGGACCCCAGGGCTACGCCCTACAGGCTTTCAAAGTTTCAATGTTATTCTTATGGGAAAAGGATAATTGATTGAATCTATAGTCAGCTGTTGTTATAACAAATGCTAGCTAATCATGGAAAACAGATGTTCACTTATAAAACATTTTAAAACCAATAATTGGCTCAATATCAAATCAACTTT
Organism: Neoaliturus tenellus; assembly: GCA_030545055.2. NCBI lineage: Eukaryota > Metazoa > Arthropoda > Insecta > Hemiptera > Cicadellidae > Neoaliturus > Neoaliturus tenellus. The sequence goes on from CM061532.1 coordinate 226,296,418, forward strand.
TGGTCGAATTTCGACCAGTGGGCGATCCCTAGTTTAACTTATTCATTTAACATTCAACTTATTTTGCGAGCACATAAAATCAACAAACATTTCTAACGAACAATTATGACCATATGATTTACCCTGCAAATAAATATGAACAAACAAACAAATATTCGGCAGAACATGTTCGCCCAGTGCGGACGTGGCTTTAGTAGCACGGAAACTAGAAAACTCTAACACTGTAGGTGGCAACAACAGCTGTTTCCAATAGAAAAGCACCAAGTACCTCACATTAATTTAACAGTGGCTATCAGCTAAAGCACCAGCTGTGTCACTGGTGCTAATAACATTTGTTATTTGTTGTTGTTGATGTCATCTATCTTGGTTTGTTCTAGATATATTGGTTATTAGTTTTTATCAGCTGTGTGAAAATTAAACTATTACATTATACATGGTTGTTGTCATTGAAGGTGGCAGATGGAGTCAATACAATAACAGTGGGGCATTTGGGTTTAATCGGAACTCCCCTGGCCCTCGTGGGAGGCAACTGCTCAATCCAGGGATTCGATTGGCAAGGAAACGATCCGTTTTGGACCGTTACAGGAGACAATGTGAGATCTTTGACGTTGGTGGATTTTGATCATGACGGTCAAAATGAGGTAGGTTATATAGTGATAAAAGAGTGATATAGGGGTTTAAGAATTTGTTTCTGTATTTCAGTAATAGGCTAAGCTTGTGCTGCACTCTGGTATAAATATGTTAAAACACATGTTGAAAATACAACACATTGGTTTATTTATACAGTTATCAGCTGTTTTAAAATACATTTTAAATTTTAGTACTCCAACTAAAATAAATGTTCATAAGGATAAAAATTAACAAATTTTAAAGCTCAGGTAGGAAACTTGATAAAACCAGCTCCAATTGATTCCTCTTGGCTAAAATCACAATTAAAAAAAAAAAAAAAATATCTTGGGATGGAAAAAAAGAACTTGCCCGTACAAACGTGCTTGTTTTAAAGTATAAGATTTCATGGAGCTGAGTATACATTTTTGCAGCAGTAGGGATGTTGTGGGAAAAATGAAGGTACAGTGGAACCTCGATATATCAAACCTGAAGGGGAATGTAAAAATTTTGTAATATCAGCGTCTTCAATTTACAGTGGAACCTCGATATATCAAACCTGAAGGGGAATGAAAAAAATCGTAATATCAAGGTTTTTGATATACTGAGGTTCTTCGTTTAAAGTTCATTGTTGTTGATGGTGAATTCATGTTATTGTTTATTAAATTGTTGCGGACATTTTCCATCACTAATTAGTAAACAAAATTCACGACGTTTCAGGATCTGGAATCTCATCCCTTCTTCAGGTGGAAGAATTACCTAGAACATAACAACATTAGTATAAACATACCAGGCGAACGTGGAGAAGTCCATAGCCAAACGTCGTGAGTTTTGTTTACTAATCAGTGATGGAAAATGTCCACAACAATTTACTAAACAATAACATACTGAGGTTCCTTATATCAAGGTCTTCGATATACTGAAGTTCGTTATGTCAAGGTTATTTTTTACAAACTTCGATATACTGAGGTTCACAATCACCGAATAATACCATTACTTATTTCCAATAGGCCCAGCAATTGAGAAAAAATACGGGTTTACTGTGATTACATAACAGGATGAGTTCAAGATTCAACTTGTTCTTTTAGCGAATTTCCCTATATAGTGTAGTAAAATTAAGCCAAAATATCGCTGGAAAATGAAATAATTTTTGGACAGCTAATTTTTGCTTAAATGTGTTCTATGCCATCCCCTGACCTCCCTCAGAAAAGTCCCCTGAAATCCCCAGTGGGCAACATGCCTAAAAATGATGGGATGGCCCACGTGGAGTCAGAAATAAATCTTTCTTTGACCAATGGGTTTATGTACAACAAATTAAAGCTCTTAAGTAGTAGAATTCAATGCCGCAAACCCCATCTCAAAAAATTGCCTGAGTCAAAAACGGCAGCCTGTCAAACTTTGAATAAAAATCAAATTATAACCTAAACGCTTAAAAATGTAATAATTTTCTAAATACTCGACCCTTCGAGGTGCAGTTTGCGGCAAATGTTTGCTTTTACAATTACCTTTGTAAATGCGGGTAGCTAGTCATATGCTTATCATATTTTCTGAGTTCAATGCAGAATTCAACTCAACCTCAAAGTGTAGAAAACCCAACTAGGCCTAATCACAGATTGTATTTATTCTCGGACAGTCATGGCAAGAACTTGTGCTATCACACGGACCAAAGAAGGCCTCCGTTAACAAACACTTATGTGGTGAGTTGCTCTGGAGCAGGTTCAAAGTATGTTCTAAATGATGCACTAAGCATATATAAATCTGAAAAGTTCACAAAAGATGATTGTATTGTTATATTGGCTGGGACTAACAACATGGTTAAGTGTTCTGGGAATAGTAATGACAATATACTAGTAGTTTTCATCACTAGGAGCAAAAGTGGGTCTTTTTGGTGCGTAATCGTGTTTTAAAAACGAGGCGCAGCCGAGTTTTTAAAAACGATTAAGCATCAAAAAGACACTTTTGCTCCGAGTGATGAACAACGTTTTTTATCATAATGCGAAATTAAACTTTTGATCATTAAAAATATTAACTATAAAGATGTAATTTTCGAGGTTATATTTACAAAGTTAGTAATATGCAGTGTTTACATTTATGTTATTTACAAACAATGCTCTTCATAACGTTTGAATTTCAAAATCCTGCTCCTCAACATTAATAAATGAATAAAAATATACATAGCAAACAGCTGACTTTTCAGTACTAGGACCTAAAAAATTCTCCAGATGATTTTTCAGTCCAAGGACAATAAAGGATCGGTTTTGGTACAGTTGAGAGAACAAAAAACAGGCTGATTTCGTGCAGAATGATAAAAAAGACATTATGAATGATTTTAGATTTTTCCTTCAGAACACTTCAAATACTAAAATAATCATATGTTCGGTGCCAAGTCGCTATGACATTAATGCGAAGTACAAAATCAATGAAACTATTAGAAATACGAATGAATCTCTCCAAAATACAGTAAATGATTTTGATTACGCTGAATTTCTAGACATCTCCACTATTCAACGAAAGTTTTATAATAACTTTGGCCTCCATCTCAATGAAAAAGGAAAAACTATTCTCAGTGAGAAAATTTTGCGAGCAGCAAATCAAGTTGTATTCAATGAAGATAAATCAGAACAAATAAGAAAAGAAATACAAGGTCATGATTCAAATAGTTCTGTTAAAAGTGGAGAAAAAATTTATTCCCACCAAATACTTAGTTCAAGATCGACTAAGATTGAACAAAACCCATGGACTGATTCAAGAAGAAAGAAAACATATTTTCAACAACCTCTATCTCAGTATCAGCCAAGAAATTATCACACATATAATCGATTTCCTTCACACCAGATGTGGCCCATCAACACACACGCTTTCCCACCTTTGACCCTTGAACAATCTGTCCCCTACAAATGGACTGTGCCTGGAACTCTACCCTTCAATTGTCCAATGACAATGACAAACATTCATAGAGATAAGTATGTATGTAGTGAAATCCCTAGATTTAATAATGGCTATAATGATAATTTTTTAGCTTTTTAGATGGCAAACCAATTAGTTTACACTGTCCCTCTAGTAGGCCTATTAATAATACGGGTGATAATGGAATTCTAAAACTCTTTCATTTGAACATCCAAGGAATAATTAAAAAAGAAAAAAAGTATAGTTTTGAAATATTTTTGGAGACTTTACAAAATAGACCTGATGTCATATGTTTAACTGAACACTGGGTAAAACCAGAAAATGATTTTATTTTAAAAACAATTTTAAATTATAAGAATGTATCAAATTTTTTTAGACCAGACATCCAAAGAGGAGGGACAGCTATACTAATTGGGGAGCACATCTCATTCAAACAAAGATTAGACATTAATAATTTTTCTAAATCTCAAATTATTGAATGTTGTGGTGTTGATATTGAAGGAAAATTTAAGATAACCATTCTATGTGTTTATAGAGTCCCAAACAAAACCAAACAATATTTAGAAGCATTTTTTGAAAGTTTGTATAGTGTTTTAAACCACATTTTTAGGAGGAACTATTTGACTAAATTAGTATTATGTGGGGACTTTAATATCAATATTAATGACGATAAATCCTATGTGTCCCAATTTTTAGAAATCATTCAACTATTTAATACGAAATTTTGTATTTCTTCTCCAACAAGAATAACAAAGAATTCTAAAACATGTATAGACAATGTAATTACAAATATTAATGATGTTATAACTTTTACCGATGTATTAGAAACTAGTTTATCAGATTATTAGGCCATATTGTTCATTTTGAAATCAACAATCAACTAGCTAAGCAAAATAATCAATGTGTAGAAAAACGTTTTTTTAATGACAATAATATTCAAAACTTTATTGAAAAAATTGATAATGCATGTTGGGATTCGTTATATTTATCTCATAACTTCTATGTAAACAAAAAATATGAACTATTTTCGAATACTTTTGTAAGTATATTAAATGAAACATTCCCTTTGAAAAAAATACATGAAACCCCAAGAAAAGGTTCAGCGAAAAAATGGATGACCAAAGGGTTAAAAATATCATCAATAAAAAAACAACAACTCCACAAAATAGCTAAGACTTCAAATGATGAAAGTTTTTTGAAATACGTCCGTAAATATAAACAAATATTTAAAAAATGTGTAAGAACAGCAAAAATATTAAATAACAATAGTAAAATACAAAAATCTTCTAACAAAATAAAAACTACATGGAATATAATTAAAAAAGAAACCAGAAATAATAATGATAACAAGAAAATTAATGAAATTGAATTAGATGGTATTTTATACAATAATCCAAACAGAATATCATCAATTTTCAATGATTATTTTATTAACATTTGCACAAATCTCAACTTAAACCCAAATATCGAGGAAGCTATTCAAATAATGGAAACTTCAAATTTAAAAAGTGGTTCATTACTGAACTTTGAACCCGTATTAGAAAGTGAAACAAAACAAATTATAAAAAGTCTTAAAATGAAATGGTCAAGTGGTTGGGATGAAATTCCTCCAGCCCTAGTTAAAATATGTTACAACCATATACTATCCCCCATAACTCATTTAATAAACCTTATGTTTGAAACAGCTGAATTCCCACAATTACTTAAGATTGCTCGAACAGTACCTATTTTTAAAAGTGAAAATCCTAAGTTAATTCAGAATTATAGGCCGGTATCTCTACTTCCAACCTTTTCAAAAATATTTGAAATAGCAATTTATAATCAATTAATAAACTATTTTGAATCAAATAATCTGTTAATATCAAATCAATTTGAATTTAGAAAAGAAAAAACTACAACTATGGCAATATCAAATTTTGTTAACAAAGTGTCAAAATTTCTTGATAAATCCCAGTATGCCGCTGGAGTATTCTGTGATTTATCAAAAGCTTTTGATTGTGTAAATCATCAACTATTATTAAAAAAATTAGAGTTTTATGGGGTAAAGAAAAAAGCACTATCATTACTTAAGTCTTACCTCATAAATAGAAGGCAAAGTGTTTCAATAAATGACCAAAATTTCTTTGACATTCAAAGCAATATTAAAAATGGGGTTCCTCAAGGCTCAATTTTGGGTCCAATTTTATTTTTGATCTATATTAATGATTTACCAGTAGTTACTAAAAATTGTGAAGTGATTTTATATGCTGATGACACCTCTTTACTATGCTCAGACTCTGACATTAGCAAATTACAAATCATGATAGACTATAATTTAAATAAATTAGAAGAATGGTTTACATTAAATGGTCTTAAGTTAAACCAAAATAAGACACAATTCTTGCAATTTACAAATCGTAACCTAAAACAAATCACATTAACTAATTTCCGGTCAATAAATACAGTAGAAAATACAAAATTTTTAGGCTTACAATTAGACAAGAATTTGAAATGGAAGTCTCATATTTCATTACTGCTAAAAAAATTACATAAAGCATTTTATGCTATTCATTTTTTGTCCAATATAACCGACTTAAAAACCCAAAAAAAATCTATTTTGCCTATTTCCATTCAAGAATAACCTATGGAATTGAATTGTGGGGGAATTCAGTTGAAAGTAAACAAATATTTAAATTACAAAAGAGAATGATTAGAGTAATGTGTAAAAAACACCCCAGAACCCATTGTAAACCGTTATTTCAACAGTTAAATATATTGCCATTGCCTTCTTTATTCATTTTAAAAAGTCTCATGAATGTCTTTAATAGTAACATTGATATTAAAGATTTAAATGAAAATCATAAATTTAATACCAGATATAAATATATAAATTTCCATTATCCAGCTCATCATTCAAGTCTCTTTCAAAATTCTCCTTTTTACATGAGTATTAAATTGTTTAATTCTTTACCCAACAAAATTAAAAATATAAATGATGAAAGAAAAATGAAAAAAGAAATTGAAAATTTTCTTCAAAGGGAATGCTTTTACTCGGTAAATGAATATATAAATTTTGAACAAAACCCTGAAAATTGAGAAAAAGCATTTATTCATATTTTTTGTACTTGTATAATGTAAAAAAAATGTAAAAAAATATAATAATGTTAAAAAAGTGTACCTTAAATGCTCAATGGCCTGAATTTGTTAACCAAAGTAGTATAAAAACAAATTAAAAAAAAAAACTATGAAAATTATTGTATTTAAAACATTGCCCAACGACAGTATGTTGTGTTAATGCAATAAAGAATTTGTATTTGTATTTGTATCATACTACCCTTGAACCACCCTCCACATAGACGTCCCAAAGAGGAAGTTTGGGACTTCCCAAAAATTTCTTAGTCCGTAGCCATGCTATACATAATTTTAAAGGTCTTATTAAGGAGAGTACATAGCCGAAAACCAGACCTCAAAAGGTCAAATATGTCTGAAGTTATTGTATTTCAAAGTTTTGATAATATTATTTTATTCTAAATTTTGAACGCCTGCCATTTCACTCCCGACAGTTATATTGAGGTCGGGTTTACGGCATTGTATTCTACATTTTAAGACCTTTAATTTGATATATATAAACCTTCTGGAATGTATTTAATTTTAGTATGCTTAATATCAAATTTTAATGTAACTCCTTATGGGCCAACACCTCATTTTTAAATGTGATCCCCATATGGGATTTCTGGGGACTTTTTGGAGGAGGGTCAGGGGACGCCATAGAACACATTCCAAAAGAAATTAACTTTCCAAAAATTATTTCATTTTTCCCGACTAATTTTACTACACTAATAGGGAATACGCTATTACGGTAGAAGCCATGGTAAGACCTAAGTCCGGGACCATGTTACTTTTTCATTTTGAGGTCCCCAGAAGCCAAAAACACCGTTAGTTCATTTTCATATATATGTATGTATATATATATATATATATATATATATATATATATATATATATATATATATATATATATATACATATATATATGTATATAAGTAGATAGTACTATGGGGTTCCTGGGACACTTTTGGAGACAACAAAAAATCAAATAAATTTCACAGTTTTCTAATACAATTATGCAATATCTTTGCCACTTTTTGGCCAATTTTGAGCTTTTGTCAAATTGTCATAAAAAATATGCAATTTTAATGAAATTTTTAACAAATATGCCTGAATTTTCTACAAAATAAAATTTTTTTAAAAACAAGTAAAATTATCACATTTTATAAGTATTTTTTCAATAGTCGACTTTTCATAAGGTAATTTAAGTTTTCTAGAGTATTTTTTCAATAAAATTTGAATTTTTTTAAAACAAGTAAAATTATGGTTTAGTATCAATAATATTGTAATAATTATTCAAATTTAACTAGAGCAGTTTCTTTATCATCAAAAGTCTTAATATCAGTGACAATTAAATGTAAATCTTTTTTATTTAATTCTTTAATCGATTTATCATCAATTACATTAGTAAATCTTTTTGGTAAATGTACTTTACATTTTTCTAATTCAACAATAATTGTATATCCATATTTATCTTTAATTCTTTCAAATTTTTCAATTTTATATTTTTTATTTAAATTTAAACTTTTTAATGGTTTATATTTTTAAATATTAATTCTCCAACATTATTAATTTCTTCTAGCAGATCCATTTATATAGGAAAAAATATCACAAACTTGTTTGTGATAGATATGTTAAAAAGTCATTATCATAATTAGGTTTTATACAAAAATCCATATTTAAGTATTAAAAAATCATAGGTAATAATTTTTTGTATGATATATTACTTTTCTTAAAACATAAATATTTATTAAAAAATAGTGTAATTTTTTCTTTATCTTCATTATTTAATTCAAAATCAATATTGTATATTTTGTTTAAAAATTGATAGTAAAATATCCAATTTGTACAATTCCTTTGTTTTAAAAATAATTTTATATTCTTAGGTGTTATTTCAAAATGATTGGAAATACATAAAATATATAATTCATTAATTAATTGTTGTGTTTTATATGGTTGAAAATGGTTAAATTCCCTTAAAATATGTTTAAGATGTTTATTCTTATTACTTTTTCTCTTAATCTTTTTTTCATAAATAATTCTTTTACATATATTACATCCTACATAATTTCCAATAATAGTAAAATTAGTTTGATTATGACATCTATAACACATATCCATTTATTAAAAAAAAATAATACATAAATGAATGAACCAATTCATTGTCACAAATGTAAGAAAAAAACTAAAAATATTAATCCACAACTTGTTGAAATGAAAAATGGATTATATAGAATTGCTACTAAATGTTCAATTTGTAAAACAAATAAAAGTAAAATTTTGAAAAAAGAAGTTAAACCTATAATTAAAAAAGAATTAACTAAAAATGAACAAATAATTGAAGCAAATGAAATTCATGCTCCAATTAGAAAGAAATTTCTAAAAAGAAAAATAATTACTTTAGGTATTGATGATTTATGGGCAGCAGATTTAATTATAATGAAAAACTATGAAAAAGAAAATGATGGTTATAAATATATGTTAAATGTTATAGATACTTTCTCAAAATATGTTTGGTCAAAACCATTAAAGAAAAAAGATGGAAAAACAGTTTCTAAAGCATTTGAAGAAATAATTAAGGATGCAATTAAAATTAATCATAAATCACCTAATCTTTTACATACAGATAAAGGATTAGAATTTATCAATAAAGATTTTAATGAAATATTAAATAAATATGATATTAAATTGTATCATACAGAAAATGAAGAAAAATCAAGTATAATAGAAAGGTATAATAGAACACAAAATGAAAAAATGAAAATACAATTTGAAATTAATAAAAATTATAGATGGATAAATATTTTACCAAAAATTGTTAAAGAATATATTAACTCATACCATTCAACAATTAAAATGAAACCAATTGAAGTAAATAAAAATAATGAAAAGGATTTATTAGATACTGTTTTTAAATATAAACCACCAAAAATAATAACCAAATCAAAATTTAAAATAAATGATAGAGTTAGAATTGGAAATAAAAAATTAACATTTTCTAATAAATATAAAAATAATTGGTCTAGAGAAATATTTATAATTTCTAAAATTAATAATACAAATCCTGTTACTTATAGTATAAAAGATCAAAATAATGAAGATATTATTGGAAATTTTTATGAATATGAATTGAAAATACCCCCCGTCGCAGCAGACCTGCGTACTCAGCGAATTTCCAAATTAGTAATATTAATTTTGACCAGCTAAACATGTAAACAAAATTTCATCACGTGCTCATAAATAGGGAAATAAATTAATGTCTATTCTCCTTAAGATAATTATAGGGAAAGAGTATGCAGGTATGCTGCCATGGGGGACACTAAAAGTAGGTTTTTAGCATAGAAAAAATTTATTTCGACCATATAAAGCCACATAGTAAGTTTCATCAATATCTGTCCATAAATAAAAGAGTTTGCCTCTTCTCCATAAGATTAACATGGGAAAAGAGTATGCAGGTTTGCTGCCATGATAAGTAAAAAAAACCGAGATTTTTTACCTTAAATGGATGAATCTCAACAAAATGAAGCTAAATACCAAGTTTCATCCAAAAATATTGGTTAATAAGTGAAATATTAACACATCATTATCCTCCATAAGATTAACATTGCAGCCCCAAAAGACAATGTACTGTCTTTAGACTTTGTAATATCTCGGTAACCAATAGAGATAGAACAAAGCTTCAAAATACTAAATTGTGTGTTTTTTTGAGCTAAATCCAATGGTCAAGATAAAAGTTTAAAATTTTTTAAATTTACATATGAAAAATGCAAAAAACCCATTTTTGGGGTACAAAACCCCCCAAAACTACCCCTTCCGGTAGGTCGATATGTCTGGTTTTCGAACTCATCCGAATAAACGTAGGATTACACATCTCTACCAAATTTGGTGTCGATCGGACCATTTTTACGAGAGTTATCATGTCTAGGGACACATACATATATATATATATATATATATATATATATATATATATATATATACATATATATATATATATATAAAAATTTTAATGACTATTATTTTTGGTCTCTGGGCACCTTAAAACGAAAAAGTAACATGGGTCCCGGGCTTAGGTCTTACCATGAGACCTACGGTAATAGCTTATTCCCTATGGGAAATTCGCTAAAAACCAATTTGTAAATTTTATTTTATATAAATGGAAAAGAAATGTTTAAGGTGTAAATTATATAAAGATATATCTAAATTTTATAAAGATAAAAATACTAAAGATGGGTTATATCATTATTGTAAAGAATGTAAGGATTTGTATTATAAAAAATTATATGATAATATTAAAGTTATTGAATTAAATGAAAAACAATGTCATAAATGTAAAGAAATTAAAGATATTTCAAATTTTAATAATTATCATTATAGTAAAGATAGAAAAAATGCAATTTGTATACAATGTATTAGAGAAATGTTTTTAAAACCACAATTTTGTGAATGTGGAAGAAATATTAAATAGACTAATAATTATTTAAGACATTTAGAAACTAAAATTCATGACAAAAATATAACAAAACTAAAAAATTTAAAAATATGATAAAAAAAAGACAAAATTTTACTTGTTTTAAAAAAATTCAAATTTTATTAAAAAAATATGATTTAAACTATAAATTACCTAGTAAAAAGTGGAAATACTTCTTATATTTTTAAGAGTTTTATTTCTAAGTAAAAATTATTTTTAATAAATAAAGAATTTCACCCCTAATAAATGGAACGAACAAATAAAAATATTAATTGTCCTTATTGTAATAAAAATATATTATATAAAAATTATGATAGACATTATAATTCAACTAAACATTTACTAAATAAACAAAAATATGATAATAAAATATTTGAATTAAAACATTGGTGTAAAAATAATAATATATATAATTATAAAAATAAAACTTTAGATGAATTAACAAATATTAAAGAAACATTTGATCTTACAAATTATTCATTATTTAATATAGTAAAATTAAATGAAATTGCAAAAAAATTATCAGTCAGAAATTATGAAAAATTATCTAGAGATAAACTAATTAAAAGATTAAACAAAATTAAAGAAAATCCAAATAATTTAGAATATAGATCATTTAAATATATTCAAAATTTAGCAATTAAAAATAGTATTAAAATTGTTAATAAAACTAGAAGAGAATTGATTTCATTATTAAATGATTATTTTAAAAATAGACCAATTCCAAAAGAAAATATAATAAATATTCAAGAAGCTTCGTCATTAAAAGGATATTTTCAAGATTATATTTTAACAAATTCAAATGATGATTTAGATACTAATGATTATTTAGAAACTCAAAGAAATGAAATAAAAAAATTGATAGAAAAACAAAAATTTAAACATATTAAAGGACAGATGGCTTTAGAATGTGAATATGAAAGAAAATTAATAAATGGTGAAATTCAAAATAGTAATATGTATTTTTGCATAAGAAGTTCAGATATTTTAAATATAGATGATTTTATTGATGATCAATTTAAGAAATTAATAGTTAGAGAACAACTAAATCAACCATCAAAAGGCTCTGGTTGGTCATTAAAAAGATGTGTTGAATTAAATCTAAAATTATCTAAAAATAATTCATTAAATGCTGGATCATATATAGAATTACCAAATGAAATTAAGAATAAAAAATGTTGTGTAAATTTTAAAAATAAAGATGAATATTGTTTTATTTATGCAATTAGATGTGCTATTGATAAACCAAATGAACATGCTGAAAGAGTTAAACAATATCAAAAATATATAAATGATAATATTTTTAAAGGTTTTGATTATCCAATAACAATATTAATATGATAGTATTAAATAGATCGTTTGACTCTAAATATAACTATCCATCAATGTCAATAAATATTTATAGAATTGATGAAGATGAAAAAATAGTGCCATTACAAATATCTGAATATTATAATGTAAAATTAGAAATTGATTTATTATATTATAAAATTGGTAATAATTGTCATTATATATTAATAACAGATTTAAATAAATTGGTATATTCTCAATTATCAAAACATAAAACAAAAAAATATATTTGTAGAAGATGTTTGACTCATTTCTACAAAAATAAAGACTTGAATAATCATTTAGAAATATGTAAATCATTAGAACCTTGTAGACCTATAATGCCATTTCCTGGTCAAAAAGTAAGTTTTAAAAACTATTACAAAAAGTTTGAACATCCATATGTAATTTATATGGATTTTGAAAGTATATTAGAAAAGATTGATAATTGTAAAAATAATCCAAATTGCTCATATACAAATAAAATTCAAAAACATATACCATATGGATTTACAATCTATTTAGTATCTAGAGTAACTAATAAAATGTATAAACCTATTTGTTATAGAGCAAAAAATGAAGAAGAATTAATAAATGTACCAAATAAATTATTTGAATATTTAGATGAAATTTCAAAATATATAGCTAAGAAATATAATTCAAAAAATAAAAAGCCTATGAATTTAACTAATAAAGAAGAAATTAATTATCAAAAAACTACTATTTGTCATATTTGTGAAAATAGTGGTTTTGATGATGATAAAAGAATAAAAGTAAGAGATCATTGCCATTTAACAGGAAGATTTAGGGGTGCTGCACATTTAAATTGTAATTTAAATCTAAAATTCCCTCAAAGTATTCCTATATTCTGTCATAATAGTTCAAATTATGATACACATTTGTTTATAAAAGAATTAGCTAAAAAATATGGTAAAATTGATTTGTTAGCTAATACAGATGAAAAATATATAAACTATTCAGTAAATTCTGGTTATGGTTATGAATTTGAAGGTAATAAACCTAGAAAATTTATAAAATTCTCATTTGTAGATACATTTAGATTTATGGCTACATCAATTGAAAAATTAGCTAAAAATCTTAAAGAATTTAAGCATATAAATAAATTTATAAAAGAAAATGATATAATTGAATATGACAATGAAACTTTAAAAATATTAACTTCTAAAGGTGTATTTCCATATGAATTTATTGATAATGTCAAAAAATTAAACTATGATAAAATATTAGAAAAAGATCAATTTTATAGTTGTTTAACTATTGAAAATATAAGTGATGATGATTATAAACATTATATAAAAGTTTGGAATAAATTAAAAATAAAAACATTAGGTAATTATTCAGATTTGTATAATATTCAGGATGTATTATTATTAGCTGATATATTTGAAAATTTTAGATCTGTTTGTTTGAAAAATTATCTATTAGATCCAGCACATTATCTAACATCACCATCATTAGCTTGGGATTCTATGTTAAAATTAACAAAAATTAAACTAGAACTAATAAGTGATTATAATATGTATTTAATGATTGAAAAAGGTATTAGAGGTGGTATTTCACAATGTATAACTAGATATTGTAAAGCAAACAATAAATATACAAAAAATTATGATAAAACAAAACCTGAAAATTATATGTTATATATAGATGCAAATAATCTATATGGATGGGCTTTAAGTCAAAAATTACCTTATAAAGATATAACATGGATGAATCCTAATACATATACATTAAATGAATGGGAAGAAACAATATTAGAATTAGATGAAAATGCTGAATATGGATATATATTAGATGATGATTTAGAAAATCCTATGGAATTACATGATAATCATAAAGATTTACCATTAGCACCTGAACATTATAATAATAAGCTTTGTACAACATTATTTGATAAGAAAGATTATGTTATTCATTCAAGAAACTTAAAATATTATCTACAAAAAGGATTAAAATTAAAGAAAGTTAATAGAGTTGTAGCATTTGATCAAGATGATTATATGAAAAAATATATTGAATTAAATACTAAATTAAGATCCAAATCAACATCAGATTTTGAAAAAGACTTTTTTAAATTGATGAATAATAGTGTTTTTGGAAAAACTATGGAAAATGTTAGAAATAGATGTGATATTAAATTAGGTGATGAAAAGTTTTCATTAAAACAAGCAAAAAAACCTAATTTTAAAACATTTAGTATATTTGATAAAGACTGTATTGCTTCACATATGATAAAAGAAAAGGTTAAGTTTGATAAACCAATCTATATAGGATTTTCAGTACTTGATTTATCAAAATTACATATGTATCAATTTTATTATGAAAAATTAAAGAAGTTTGATCCAAATATAAGGTTATTATATATGGACACAGACAGTTATTTTATAGAATTTAAAAAGGATCCATATAAAATTATTAAAGAAAATATTAATGAATTTGATACAAGTGATTATAAGAAAGAACATGAATGCTATAGTGAAAAGAATAAAAAAATAATTGGTAAATTTAAAGATGAGTTAAATGGTGAAATATTAGAAGAATATTGTGGTTTAAGATCAAAATTATATAGTTATGAATTTAATAATAAAAATCCTGTAAAATGTAAAGGAATTAAGAAAAGTGTTGTTGATAAAACATTACATATGGATGATTTTAAAAAATGTTTATTTGATGATCAAGAACAATATAGGGAAATGACTTGTATTAGAAGTTTTAAACATGAACTATATACAATTACAATAAATAAATTAGCTTTAAGTAATAGAGATGACAAAAGATTTATTTGTGAAAATAAAATTGATACATTACCTTGGGGGTATAAAAATAATTATAAATAAATGGAAATTTTAATTGTTCCAAAAGAATTAATAAATAATGATTTTGATATAAAATTATATTTATTTAAAACTAAAGTATCAAATAAATTTTTAATATATCTTTTTAAATATAAAAATTATTTTGTATATCATTATAAGTTTAATTTTATAATAGAACCATTTATAAATATAATAAAAAATTATGTTAAAGAAAGTTTTAAAGAAAATGATCAAAATTATATTAATAATTTATAACCATATGATATTGAATTTATATTATTATTTTATGTATATTTTTAAATATTTTCCTTAATAAATTTAAATATATTCAATAATTTATTGAATATCTAACCTAAAAATATCTATAAATTTTACTTTATTATCATTATAAGTAAGACATAATGAATTTTTTGAATGTTTAAAAGGTAACATTTTGTTCCCCTTAAGTTTTTATTGTATAATAAGGTTACCTCCTTTAAAAAATTTTAAAATAAATATTATAATTTATATGGGACCCATTTTGGGTCCTACCTAATTTAATAAGTTTTGTATGTTTTTTATTATATGATAGGGGGGGACAAATTGTCCCCTCTAAAAATATCTATAAATTTTAATTTATCATCATATATCCTTATTGTTTATCTACCTTTTTTTGATTTTAAAATTAATAAATATAAACCAGATTCATTAATAAATTTTGTTTTAATATCTATTTTATTGACGCCCTGTTTTAGGGCATCTAAAAACATGTTTGTACATCAGTTTTTAGGGTGTCATAATTTGTGACATCTATAATTTTTATGGAAATTAATTTATCATCATTATGTAAGTGTAACTGTTGGTTACACTTGAGATTTTTAAAGTTTTATATATTTTTCTTTTACATTATCAAATAAAACTTTTCTAGAATTTTATATTTTAAATATTACAAATATCTTTTCCTTTAAACCAAGGATTATTTTGTTTATTAAATACAATTAATTTATTATTAAATATAAAATTATTGTTAATTAAATCAATTATGGTTTTTATTATTTATATAGACAAATTTTATATTACAAATTTTGTTTTAATCTTAAATATACAATACTTTTAATATTTTCATTATTTATTAGATTTCCATCACTATCTTGAACAGATATTATAATATTTTGAATTTTATTTATATTTTTTAAAGGAATATAATCAATTTCATTTGGTTTTTCACTAATTTTTGATCCATATTCAACATTTGGATAAAATGAATATAGAATTTCTGATTCTTTATGTAAATGTGAAAGATCTTTATAATTTTCAAAACTAGGATCAACTAAATTACAATGAATTTCAAAAACATCAAAAGGTCTAACTTTTGGCAGTTTTATTCCTTTTGTTAATACATTTGTTTCAATCATTTTATCATCTAATCCTAATAAATCAATTATAATTGTTGTTACTATAATTTTAACAGGAGATTTTATTATAATATATGGTCCATCATTTTTCAATATAAAATCATTTTCATCAAATTTATTAAATTTATTTTTAAATTCTTTTAAACTATTTATAAAAATATTTTTTATTTCTTCAATTGTATAATTTCCTTTATTTATATCAAAATATTGATCTACAATTTTATCGTCTTCATCTTTAATAGAATATCCATAACAGTTTTTATAATCATTTGGTATATTTGATATAAAATTATCTGAATAAAATCCACTTAAACCAATACTATATTTTCCATCTAAATGTATTGGATGTTCTAATCTTAATTCTAGTTTGGATGAATGACCAATTATTTTAAATAATTTCATCTTATTTAAATGGAGAAATTTTTAGAAAAAAAAAGATAATATAAAATTAGAATCATATGATAAAAATAATAAAAATGATCAACCTATTAGATTATTAATTATAGGAACAAGTGGATCTGGTAAAACTACATTATTATTAAATTTTATTTATAAAAGATTAATTCCATATTCAAATTTATATATTTTTAGTAAATCATTAGAACAACCATCTTATAAATTATTACAAAAAAGATTTAAAAATATAGAATCAAATATTAATAAACAAATTTCTTATTTTTCATGTGATGATATGATTCCACTAAATAAATGTAAACCAAATTCATTAGTAGTTTTTGATGATTGTATTTTAGAAAAACAAGATAAAATTAAAGAATATTTTATAATGGGTAGACATAAAAATATATCATGTATTTATCTATCACAATGTTATTCAAAAGTTGATATGCAATTAATTAGAAATAATTTAAATATGTTATGCATTTTTAAACAAAATGAACATTATATGAAAAAAATATATAATAATTTTGTTGGATCAGATATGAAATTTGATAAATTTAAAACTATTTGTAATGATTGTTGGAAAGAAGACTATGGATTTTTAACTATTAATTTATTGAAAAAATCAAATGATGGAAAATATATGAAAAGTTTTTCTGATATTAAATAATGATAATGGCTTGTTGTATGTTTGATTCAATTATTGATAGAATATTTATTTTATTAGTATTATTTATTTCATTAGTATTTATATATTTAATGAAAATTACAGAAATAAAGTAAAATAAATTGTGTTTAACATAATTCGTGTTTATGTTAACATGATTTGTGTTTGTGTTAACATGATTTGTGTTTTGTGTTAACATGATTTGTTTTTATGTTAACATAATTTGTGTTTGTGTTAACATAATTTGTGTTTTGTGTTGATATGATTTGTGTTTATGTTAACATGATTTGTTTTGAACCTAAATTTTTCTTTGTAATAAATGGATAAAATATCTGTTAATGAAGCTAAAAAATTAGATGATATTGAGAAAAAATTAATAAAAGAATTTAAAAATCAAATTAAAATTGAAGATAATTATGAAAAAATTAAACAAAAAGCATATGAACCTATAACATCAGCAATTGGTAAAGTTGAAAATAAAATTGGTGAAGTCTTAAATGAAAATAAAAACCTTATGGAATTGGTACCTATTGTTAATAATTTTGCCAATATATCAATACCAGAAACTGAAGAACTAAATTTACCTTCAAGTACTCCATTTAGACCAATCAGACAACCAATAATTCAAGAAGAATCGACATTTATTGACCCAAATTTAATTTCACCTCAAACATTAGATAAAATTATTGGTCCATTAGCACAAAAATATTTACCAAGAACAAAAGATGATAAATTTGGTTTATATTGGAATAAACATAAAAAATCATTTATGATTGGTGATGAAATAACTGTAATTGATAATGATGATTTAATAATTGACGATAAAAAATATAATGGAACACATGGATTATGGATGATGGATTATGGATTGTTAACTTATGAAAAGAAACCAGATAATAATTTATATACACAAGATGATTTAAATAATTATTCAAAGATTTTATGGGAAACTAATTCAATTTATAAAAATAATGATCCAAATAGTAAGAAACCAAAAGCTAGTAAAGGTGATAAATATATTAATTTAATTAAACATATTTGGGAATTAAAAGGTGAAATTGAAGGTTCAGGAATCAGACAATATACAGAAAATAAAATTGAATATAGATTTATAGATGATTTAAATAAATTAGATAATATTATTAATTATATATATGCACAAGAAAAAGCTGGCAATAATAATTTTTTAAATGAAAAGAAAGCAATTAAAGACTTTATATCAAATAAATTAGATGAATTAATTGAAAAACCTGAAGGAATTAAGTATTTAAAAAGAATTTTGGCAAATATTTCATCACCATTATTAAAAGATGGATCAGGTATTTTAAATGATGTTATAAATAATTTACCTTTTGAATTACATGTACCTGGTTATCAATATCTAGGGCCTGGAACTAAATTAAATAAAAGAGTAAAAAGAGGTGATCCTGGAATAAATGATTTAGATAAAGCTGCTAAAGAACATGATTTATTTTATAGAGATCATAAAGATACAAAATCTAGAAATGAAATAGCTGATAAAATTTTACAAGATAAAGCATGGGATATAGTAACATCAAATGATCATGGAATTGGTGAAAGATTAATTGCATTACCAACATCAGGTGCTATGTGGATGAAAAGAAAATTTGGTATGGGTTTAGAAGTAGGATTAAAATTTTAATAAAATTTTTCATTAATTATATTAATCTATATTATAAAAAACTATAAATTTTTTTCTTAATAAATGGAAAAAACAAATATAAACTTGACAGATAATCAAAAATCAAAAATAAAATTAGCATTTAAAAATAAAAAATCAGTTATAATTCAATTTAATATTGATCAATTTAATGAAAATGGAAAATATATTATATTATTATCTAAAAGACAAATTAATAAACTAAATAAACATAAAAAATTAAATAAAGGATTAAGATTTGAATTTTTATATAATCAATTAAAAGAAATAAAAAATGGTGGATTACTGAAAGAAATTTTAGATTTTGCTGATAATATACCTATAGTTAAAAATTATACACCAAATGTTAGAAAGGGAGCAAAAGTAGTAAAAGAATCTATAATTCCTAAATTTAGAAATTTTGTTGATTGGTTAGATCATGAATTAAAAAATGTAGAAGGATCTGGTTTAGATAAAAAAACATTAAAATATATGAAACAAAATTATAAAAAAATTTTGAACCACTAACATTAGATGAATTAGAAAAATTGTGTAAAAATATAAAATATTTTAGAGGTGTATTTATGAGAGATATATTACCTAATAAAGTTAATAAATTTGAATGTGGAATTATAAATTTAGATTCATTTGATGGAAATGGAACTCATTGGGTTTGTTATTATAAAAAAGATAAAATTAAATATTATTTTGATTCATATGGAAACATAGTTAATAAACCACCAATAGAATTAGTTAAATATCTAGGAAAAGATAATATATTTTATAATGATAATCAAATTCAAAATTATAATGATCCACCAATTTGTGGTCATTTATGTATTTTTATATTAAATGAATTAAATAATAATAAAAAATTTGATAATATAATAAATAAATTAATCCTTAATAAATATGGATTCACAAAATATATTTGATCTGTTTGGAAGACAGAAAAAACATCCAATTAATATTAAAGAAGATTATATAAATTCTAAATTAAATATATTTTTTAATAATTTTAGTAAAAGTTTTAAAAGTCATGTAAAAAAGACTGAAAATCTAGTAAATGCTATTGGTTTATCAAAAAATTATATAAGTATTAATGGTAAAAGAATTGTTAATGTTAAACCAAGTATAAATAAATATGATGTTGTAATAAAATCAGAATTAGATGAAGTTTTAGATTCAATTATTAAAATTGGTAATGATCATTCAGAAACTAAAAAGGATTTAAATAAAATTACAGACTTTTTAATTAATATTGGAAAATATGTTGAAAATTTAGAAGAAAAATTAGAAAAAGAACTAAAATTTCTATTTGATGGAGTCAATGAATCTATAAAAGAATTAAATGCTGAAATAATACTAATTAAAGATGATATAGATAAATTACAATAATTATTTCATATAAATGGAGTTGATTTATTGTCTTAAATGTAAACAAAAAACTAATTCTAAAGATATTCAGATAATAAAATTGAAAAATATAAATGTAATTAAATCAAAATGTTGTATTTGTAATTCAAAGAAAAGTTGTTTTACAAAATTTTCTCTCTAATAAATGGCTCTATACAGTTCATTTGATTTATTCATTATCAGGAACCAAAATCAATTAAACAAAGATGATTGGGATGATATTTCTGAAAAATATGAATTGAGTATTAATATGATGAGATTGTTTCAAAATAAATTAAATTGGCAAAAAATTGCTCAATATCAAAATTTAACTGTAGATTTTATTACTGAATTCATAAATTATCAATTAAAAGATTATATTGATCTGATTTGTAAATATCAAGATTTAACTGAATATTTTATTCATGATTATGCATTTACATTAAATTGGGAATTAATTTTAGAACATCAAAAAATATCAGCAAAATTTATACTTGATCATGCTACTGAAATTGAATATTTTAAAAGTAAAAATGAAATTGATACATAAATAAAATTTGACATCATAAAATTATAAAAATTTTACTTGTTTTAAAAAAGCTTTTGATTTAAAAAATTTATCCTTAATAAAAGGCTGATTACAAAAAATATGTAAATGATATTGAAAGAGCTGAATACAAAAATTTCTATCCATTATCTAAATTACATTTAAATGAACCTAATAAAAAAACTGAATTTAATATAGATTTTGGAGATGGATTTTGTACTTCTAAATTTCAATTTTATATATCTGGTAAATTGACTAAATCTGATGGAAATGCATATGATAATGGTGCTAATATAAAATTAATTGATAATTTTGTTCCATTTTTATTTTCAAAAATTGAAGTTAGAAAACATAATAAATTGATTGATGAAATTGAATATCCTGGTCTATTAAGTACAATTAAAGGTACTATAACTTATTCAAAATCAGAAATAAATCAAATAAATAATGGTTTTGAATCAAATTTTAAAAATAAATTTGAAGCAATTGGTAATTTATCTCATTTTGGATTAGGATTTTTTGAAAATGTAAATATTCCAATATACAAAGGAGGTTTTAATATAACATTTATTAGATCAGAAGATAATGATGCAATTTTTAGATGGAAAACTAAAAAGGCTGATGGATCTTATGATAATGCTACATTACCAACTGAAGGTAAAATAACAATTGATGAATTTTTTATTAGAGTTCCTATAATTGAATACAAAACAACAAGTAAAATTCAATTAATTAATGAACTAAGCAAATTTGAAAAAGTAAATTTTTATTTTAATCAATGGCAATGCATTGAACAAAAAAATATTACAGGAAAGAATTTAAGTTTTGATATAACAAATATCTATAGAAATATTTATAATCCAAAATTTATTATAATTGGATTTCAAAAATCAAGAACAAATGATCAGTTATTTGATACTTCTAAATTTGATAGTATGTATGTAAAAAATATAAGAGTAAAACTAAATGGTCATTATTACCCTGATGAATTGGAAAATTTTGATATAAACAATGAAAAATTTAGAATTATGTATGAAATGTATCAAGATTACAAAAAAGTTTATTATATTAGTAGTAAAATGTATTATAGTCCAACAGAATTTCTAGAAAATAGACCAATTTATGTAATTGATACTACAAAAAATCCAACAAATATTTCAAGTTCAAAAAATGATATTATTATTAATGCAGATTTTGATTATGATATAGTAGCTACTAGTAAAACAAATTGTTATATTATTATTGTATCTGAAAAATTACTTGAATATAATATAATCAAAAATGATATTACTAAAATAAATTAGTTATAGAATAATAATTTTAAAATTTTATTTAAAAATAAATACATTTGAAGCGTGCATGGCATGCACACTGAACTTAGTTTTTGTTATATTTATCCATTTTGAACATTGATTTTGTTCACATTTTTCAACAACTTTAATTTATCATAAATCAGTAATATTCAAAGCGTGCATACCATGCACACTTAACTTAGTTTTTGTTATATTTATCCATTTTGAACATTAATTTTGTTCACTGAAAATTCCATAAAACTCTATTCATTTTGGATACTATTTTAGTCAAATTTTACTTGTTTTTAAAAAATTTTATTTTGTAGGAAATTTTATGAAAATTTAGGCATATTTGTCAAAAATTTCATTAAAATTGCATATTTTTTAAGACAATTTGACAAAAGCTGAAAATTGGCCAAAAAGTGGCAAAAATATTGCATAATTGTATTAAAAAACTGTGAAATTTGTTTGATTTTTGATTGTCTCCAAAAGTGTCCTAGGAACCCCATAGTACTATCTACTTATATAACTATATATCTATATATCTATGTGTCCGTGGTACTGATAACTTTTGACAGAGACCTTCGATTTTGAAGAAATTTGGTATAAAGGTGTAGGACCAGGTCTATTTTCATGAGTTCGCGAACCAGCACTATCGGGTTATGGGAACGGGGTTTTATGGGGTTTCAAAAGGATCAAAAATGGGTTTTTGGCATTTTTGGAGCCTAATTTTCAAAATTCAACAATTTTAACTAAAACCATTTAAAAGAGCTTAAAAAACAAACAATTAAGTATTTTGAATTTTTAACTTGACTTAACAGGTTACGGAGACAAGCCAAAAATAGGTTTTCCATGTTAATCTTATGGGAAATCAACAAAACCCTGTATCTCGCTTATTTATTGGAATAACTTGATAAAATTTGGTATGTACATTCACTTGGTAGGGTTCAACTGATATTTGCTTACAACACCCACATGGCAGCAAACCTTCGTACTCACCACTATGGGCTTTATGGGGAAAATGAAAAGAACACCATAACTTGATAATATTTGGTATTTACATTCACTAGGTAGGATTTAACTGATATTTGCTTAAAACACCCATAAGGCGGCAAACCTACATACTCACCCCCATGGGGTTTATGGGGAAAATTAAAAAGTGCCGAATATTGATACGGTTTGACATTTACCTAACTTATTACATTTCCTAATAAAACTAACATTTTCTAACAACATTTAAAGGCAGCAAACCTACATACCTATTCCTATGGTGTTTATGGGGAAAATACAATATCTCCAGATCATTTGGAAATTCGCTGAGTACGCAGGTCTGCTGCAACGGGGGTATTTTTAACTTCGATATGTTGAGGTGTTGCAGTTGAAACTTCAATATGTAGAGGTGGTTAGGTCTTGCATCGGCGCTTAAAAAGTTTGTTATATTGAGGTTATCCTTGCTAATCCGTCTATATATAGTGGTAGAAATAACATTAGATCGATCGGCAGGTTCAAGGGGAATGAGAAAACTTGGTTACATCAAGGATTTTGATATACTGAAGTTCGATATATCAAGCTTCCACTGTAGTTGTCGTTTACAATTTCTAAATGTTTATACTTATTTCCTATTGGGGCTATCTTTGGAAAAGTTGGGCTATCATACAACACTTTTTGGAAGAACTATGCCATAATTTATTCCCCCCCCCCCAAAATAGTTTTAGAACCTAAAAGTGAGTTGAAATTTGAATTTCGAATTTAAACTAACTTTGTTCTGTTGATTTCTAGCTTGTGGTCGGATCAGATGATTTTGAACTACGTATTTTCAAAGAAGATGCGATCGTCTCAGAGTTAACAGAAACGGAGGCCATCACTGCTCTCATTGGCTTCCAGAACCACAAATTTGGCTATGCTTTAGCTAATGGGACAGTGGGCGTGTATGAGAAACTTCAGAGGGCTTGGAGGGTCAAGGTGAGTCAAACTGTTTGAAATATGTTACCAAGTGACATCAAATCAAAGTTACCATTTCAATCGTAACTGTAAGAACAATGTAGATTTAGTAAAATTTTTTAATTTCTTTGATTATTATAAGGTGATAATAATTATAGGAAATTTTCCAACCCCCCATTTCAAATTTTTGCACGTTTAGGTTTATATGTAAAGATTTTCTTATACTTTGCTTAAAACCGTTTCTTTTATTAAGTGCATGCTACTTTATTTTCCATATATTCTTTATTTTATTTATAAAGATACTAGGTGAAATCACCTTTTCCATAGGGATCACTAAAACATTTGAAATAAATTTTGAAATGGAGAGGTATAATAGTTTGATATCATCCAAGGAATCTAAAATAAGTAAAGAGAAGGTAGGGGTCAAGATGTTCATTGCTCTCTATGCACCAGGTGTTCTTTTGCACTAATGACGT
Organism: Neoaliturus tenellus; assembly: GCA_030545055.2. Classification (NCBI taxonomy): domain Eukaryota; kingdom Metazoa; phylum Arthropoda; class Insecta; order Hemiptera; family Cicadellidae; genus Neoaliturus; species Neoaliturus tenellus. Next base: position 226,321,426 of record CM061532.1, read on the forward strand.
CATTTTTATCACTACCAGTATTAGTAATCGGTGATGTCATAGGTGCAAAATAACACAAGAGGGTGTTGCATGTCTTGACCCCTACCTTGTCTTTATTTGTTTTAGATTCCTTTGATATCATTATAATTCCATGTATTCACTTAATTCTGTAGCCTTTAATACCTTTATGAAAAATGTGTTTGAATGCGATATTGTCTTGCAATAATACAACTCTACTACCTCTGTAATCTTGGTTGTCACAGTCTAAGAGCAACGCAGAGAGTCTGGCTAGCTACGACCTGGACGGTGATGGAGTGGAGGAGCTGATCACGGGATGGTCCAACGGGAAGGTGGATGCGCGCAACAGCCGAACGGGAGAGGTGGTGTTCCGTGATGTACTCAACCAGCCGATCGCAGGGCTCCTGTGCGGAGACTACACACAGAGTGGACATGCGCAGATCCTGGCCTGCTCCCAGGCAGGCGAAGGTTGTAGCAATGGCTGACACTCCCTCGCACGCACTTGGTTAGCTCTGCACCTCTGAACGCCAATTTTTAATTGAATTAAAAGTGCCTCTTCTGGGCTATTGCCATTTACGATTACTTTATTTCTTTAATTGTCTTTGTTTTTGCATAAATGAAATCCGTAGATATTAGTGTTTTAATTTGTTTATGTTTCAAGGGAAACATTCAAGCGATAAACCATTAACACTTACTCTAAAACAAGCTCCGTTTGTACGGGCAAAGTTTTTTTTAGCTCCAAGGATTTTTTATTTTTTTATTGTATATCGGGGTTTTGGCTACCAGAAATCGATTGGAGCTGGTCCATAGCTGGGAAAAATCCGGTTTTTGCGCTAGAGCACTTCAAAGATCCAATGTTATCCTTATGGAGATTTTATTAATTGAACAAAAATCAGCTGATAACTGTAGATAGATAGACAGATAGATAGATAGATATTTTATTGATCATTAGACACAATGTGCAATAGATCACGTCAAAAATTACAGATTGTTACATTAATAAATAATGTAACTAGATCCTTACATACTGTAGCATAACACATGTAATATCACAGTTAACAAATGCACAATAAATAAATATAAATAATACAATACAAGCAACATATACCGTAAATAAGACATGACCAATAAATAGCTACAAGACCAAACAATAAATACAAGATTCATTAAATCATATCACATGCACAATTTAAGCAATTTTGGCAGATCCTCAAAACACTAACATGCTCATATCGCAGGCAAGAAATTCATCAATATTATAAAAGGGTCTATCAACAAGCCATTCATGCATTACTTTTTTAAAGCAGTCATAAGTTACATGCTGTCCTTTAACAGGAATCTTATTGAAAAATTTAATTCCCAAAGCTTCAAAAGAATTTAACACCTTGCTTAGTCTAGTATAGGGCCTAGCAATTGCTCTACAGTTCCTGGTATTATGGCTGTGAACATGCGTATTTAATGTAAAACTATCAAAATTCTTTTTTAAATGCAACAGGCAGTGAAATATGTACAAGTTAACAACTGTTAAGACCTTTTCTTGTATAAATAGAGGTTACAGTGTTCCCTAAACCCAGAGTCAGTCATGATTCTGATCGCCTTTTTTTGGGCAATGAGGACATTATTTACATCGGAGCTATTCCCCCAGAGTAACAGGCCATAGGACAGTGTACTCTGAAATAGACCAAAGTAAACTACTTTTAAAATCTCTGTTAAGTATTTCTTTAAATGTTTCAGTAAATAAATTATTCTATTTAACTTTCTACATACAAATTCAACATGCACATGCCATGTTGTATAAACCAATGTGATACATCTTTAACCTGTATTTTAAGAAAATTATACCAAAGTGCAACACCCGTTGGCTTGGCGAGTGAGCGAAGCGAACAAGCTCGTCTTTAAAATGGAAGAGGGCGAGTGAGCGGAGCGAACGAGCTTTGTGTGAGAACGAAAGTAATAATTTTATCGAGCTTAAGCTCGGTCCCCCTGGTACTATACTTTAATATCAGTTTAAAATTTTTCTTAAAATGGGTCATTGATTTTGAAAATAAATTCTTCAGTTATCTCCTACATTTGGTGTGGATACTTTCCATTGTAAACATTATAGAATTCTTTCTTAAGCAAACTGCTTAGGAAAAAGTTCCTGACTGCAGAGATGTTTATTGTATGTTCTCTTAAGACAGGAAAGCACAATTTACAATGGGTGTTCACAGGTTTTGTTTTGTACAAAAAGAAATTACCAAATTAAATAACAGAGCGCAGCAGGACTGTCAATAGTGGCTCGCAATACTTTAACTTATAGCAGCGGTTTTGATTTTGAAGGAAACACAGGCCTGTCCCTTCATGGCTTACAGTGAGATTACTATTAAATCTACCTAAACAACACTGATGCTCACACGCTGCTATTCCCACTCCTCCCTTTAGCAGATATAAGCGGAACTTACTTCCCGAATAGTACTTGTAATTTGTGACAGTAACAATAAACTAGATAATATTTATTTCTCTAAAAACAGCATTCATTTTTTGCCGTACAAGGGAGGTTTTAAGATTAAAATTTGACCTACTGTTAACCAGCTAACTCATCTAAACTTTATATCAACCTTATTATCTTACAGTGATCGTTCGTAATATTTCACTTTTATATATTAGCATGAGTGACCTTGAATTCATGGCAACAAATATAAAGAGCATATGGTTGGAACTTGTAACAAATAGCTTGTTGCAGTGCGAGGTTACGATCAGACCAGCATCAACAAGGAGAGCTCAGTGCAGTCGGACGCAGTGAGGGAGTTGTTCTCCAAGAAACAGGCACTGCTGCTGGAACTGAAGAACTATTCTGGCAAGGGCGGGCAGGCTGGGATACCCGTAAGTAAATAGATTTCGGGTAAAAATTTTGACCATTACATTGAATTAATTTGGAGTGGGTTAAACTATTTCATTACTACTAATAGATCAATTCCATTGCAATGTTCTTTAATGTATGTTAGTGATGACACAAGTTCATAATTTATGTTTTTTGTTACAAGCGATCTATATACTATGTAAAAGTTCCACAGTTTAATGAGCTGTAAACCATCTTCCAGGCTAACACACAACTTCTCACAGAAATCGCTGTCAGCACTGGAACCAAAGAAACCCCGGTAAGCTGACCTATTTTTTGCCCTATAAGTTTTTAATATGTTTTTTTGCCTCTTTTCTTAAAATAAATAAAAAATATGGAAACTGTAAATTTATAATTTTTTTTGTTTGTAATTTGTTTATATATTAAGGAAATCACCCATAAGATGACTTTTAATGTCAATTTTCTGTTAAGTTTGTCAATGTAATAGGAATGGAAAAAAGTATATCCTAAAAAAAAGTATTTTCTTGATAGCTAGTTGGTTATTTAAACAACAAAATTTTATGAATTTCAAAATTTTTGTAAATTGCCATGACCACTCATTTTTAGCCACTAAAAAATCGACCACATTTCTTTACAGTTGTTATTTTTTAATTTCCATAAAAAAAAAAAAAAAAAAAAAAAAAAAAAAAAAAAAAAAAAAAAAAAAAAAAAAAAAAAAAAAACTGAAACTGTACTGTAATTCCATTTTAGTCCGGGCACATTCAAGTGCTGTTGTCGACCAACAACCAGACAATTATCCGAGCGGTGACGGTGTTCGCCGAGGGGATATTCGAGGGGGAGACGCTGGTGATACACCCTCGCAGCGACCAGGTCAAGTCATCAGTGTGTGTGCCGCTCGTGCCCCCGAAAGACACACCTCTCGATATTCACATCAGGGTCGGTTAGATTTTTATTTTGTTTGGAATAAATATGTCTTCAATACAAGTTTTATAAATAATATTTTTAATCACCGGTATAGCTGTAAATAAATAAGTATAGTTAGATAACTATACGCAACGGAAAACCCTCAATATTTGTATTATAATTGTAAAGGCCTTTTGAATATTTAAGCTTCAAAAATTGTTGTACCAAACGTTGTAAATATAAAGAAAGTAACATTGAATTTTGAAAATTGATCAAACTATTATTTTGATTCTTTAATTTTAAACTGCACTATCTTTGGGATATAGGTCCATTGTTTCGTTGTAATATAAGTAAAGACTAGGCTCTCTTGAAACTGTTGGCGGTTTTTTTTTTTTTTTTTTTTTTTTTTTTTTTTTTTTTTTTTTTTTACCTCACAAAACTTAGTCTGACCGATTTCCAAAATATCCATTGCTGTTATTGCATTTATGGATAAAATTTAAAGATTTGAAAATACTGTGTTACGTATTGTGTTTATATTTGTTTCTTTGTGACAGTATATTTTGTATATGCTTTGTGTACAGTAATTGGAGTAATCAAAGTATATCCTTCCCTTAGTCTTATTTTATTTTTGTGTTTTATTGTTAAATTATGGTTATTTTAAAAATTCTAGTTATGATTTAAGCTAGACATTTGAGGAATTCAAATTTTTGTTTTACTCAAATGCCAAATAAAGCTTTTCATTTTAGAAATACAATTTGGCACAGTGAATATGAAAGTGGTATTTTACAACGGCAAGATGTATCGGCAGGTGTTTGTCGGCCAGAGCCATGCCAGTGAGCAGTTCCACGTGTTTGAGCTGACGCGTCAGCTGCCTTGCTTCTCCATGTACACCCTGGTGAAGGCCTCCCCTCCCCCCGCCCCACCCACCAGCCACGTCACCTTCAAACTCAACGAGCGGATACAACGGGTTAGCACCCCACTTCAGCTTCATACCAATAGTTATTGTTATTGTTATTATGAGTTTTGTTTACGTATTTCATGCTGTAACTGATAATGCTTTGATCTCGAATGCCCACAAAGATTGTTATTGCCTAAACTGTTTGTAAAGTCACTGCTGTGCTCAATTATAGAATGAGAATTTTAATCCTTTGATTTAAGGTAGTAACTTTTATTGTGTTTATTTCATTAATCGTATTTTTTGTGTAAATTTTTTTGAACAATGAATTTCCAGTACTACGATATGGCAATACTTATCACTTCTACATTTGATTATCTTGTTATTCTGAATACAAAGCAAATTTTTTGCTGAATTTAAAGTTAACATTTTTATTGAAATTTAACTCTAGAAATCCTTTTTTGATCAGTAAAATCCAAAAATTCCAGTAAAATCCAGCAAAAAATCCAGTAAAATCTAGCAGTAAAATACAGATTTGTGCACAATTTCCTTGGTTCTATTGTCATTTTTACCATCTTTTGCCAGTAGTATCATACCATCCACTGTAATAATGGATTATTGTCGGCTAGTTGACTGTTTTTAAAACTGACCTTGTCATGTTTAAGAGATGTTTGAGATGTTAAGAGATTTGTTATGTCATGTCGTAAGTTTAAGACAATTAATTGTTATTATGATATGAAAGATTTTGTGGTGAAACCGAACTAGATATCTATTTTATTCTTTTTGCTCTCATTTACATAAATAATTTTACAATCGGAAAGATGGCTCACCAGGTAGAGATGTGGCTGAACCAGAACTTCCTGCTACCGCAAGAGATGGCCAGCAGCGGAGGGGAGAGTGAGTGGAACGTGACGCTGCGATGTCTCCGTGACAACTCTGTGCTGCAGATGAGCATCAAGAACGGCATCGTAGTTGTGGCCACGGAGCACATGAGCGTTGCGGTAGACATCGTCCAGTCACTGGCCGCCTACTTGAACCTGGACAGTCTCAAGGTACAACCAGGAAACTGCTTTGCCAGGAAGACCTAGTTAATAAGGCAGTTTGTCTATCCAGAAGATAATATTTTCTCATCATATCTTGGTATATAACCAATAACAACTATGGCATTTAAATCAGGCTTATAATTCATGGAATAATCTTGACAGGCAGATTATATAGTTACATTCATTTGAATTTTTTCTAATCTTGTTGGACTCCTGGTATTATCAAAATGTATTAACTCCTAGTGGCTTTCGTCTACAAAATGAAAAAAAAACATACATCTTCAAATTTTCTTACAGTTTTATTTTATTCACCACATTAAATATTGATTTCTATAAAAATTTTAAATTTTTGTAGAACTTAAACTATTACAAGAACATGGAAATTGTATGTTTTATATAGCAGCTGAAAGTATTGCTGAAAAATAACTTACGATATTGAGGATTAACATCCTTTGGAGACCAATAACAACAAATACCTAAGAAGTTTTAGCGGATTTCCTCCACCTCAGATGATTTTTCAATTTTATGATTTTCTTATCTCAATTTTTATAACAATCTTGTTAGTTTTTTCCCACACATGTTTGCCCCAAGCTTAATGAAATTGTTGACTGAAAATCTATAATACATTTTTAGTGTTCTATAATAAAATTGATCTGTGAATTTGTACATTCTCTGCATTCTGAAATTATCCATGAAAGTTCTATGAAGAATTTGTTATTCAAGCTTACTAAAATATTGAATCATTTGAAATATTTGCTTTGAATCAATTTCCTACGCCTTCTTCATCTATCTATCACCCGTACTGCTGTACTGTGGTTGCTGTAATGGATATTGTTCCAGACTATCGCTGAGTTCCCGGCGGTGTTCTCACAGATCGCCGAGTGCCTCAGTCGAGTGGCCGACATCCAGCAGAACGCCACCAAGATGGCTGCCGGGGTCGCCGACTCATCCAACATCATCCGCAGCCTCATCGTCCAGGCAGAGGACCTTCGGCTGCTTCACCAACTGTTAGTCTCTCACATTTAGGCGAAAATTTGAAAAACATTTCCATTCTACAAAATTATTGACAGTTTGGGAGAAGATGGGAATAATAATTTAGCGCATTTATTATCTTATACGTTAGAATTGCAAGTGTGTGAGTTCATTCCGGTTTATCTTCTAATACAAATCATACATTTAAAACATTGACAGTTTGATTTTTCTACCTATAAAAGTAATGATTGAATCCCAGTAGCCAGAAAATACATATAATGAAATACTATCATTTTCCCGTGGATTCGCTCTTGTTACTCACTGTCAGGTTTGGCTCGTTTGCTACGCTCACTTGCCGTTAGGCTCATCCGCTGTGAGGTTTAGCTCATTTGCTACGCTCACTCGCTGTCACCCTCACCCTATTTATAAGAAATCGCTGGGATACTAAAATTAAAATTTTCCTTTGAATTTGTTTCTTAGCCATAAATAAATAAATAATAAAATAGATTTTGAGATTTTTAACAAACAATTTTTTTTATTTTTTGTAACAAATATTGTTTGTAATAAAAAGTATCCTATTATACTTCTGATACCTCCAAGAATTTGTGTACAAAGTTTCATGATGATCGGTTGAGTAGTTTTCTTGTGAAAGCGTAACAAACAAATGGACATTCCTATTTAGGGATTGATATTGGGCATTTTTCTTATTATTTTTCAGAGAGCTTTTGAATTTGACAAATGGTGTAATCTATCTTGTTATTTCAATTGCAATACCAATATACCTTGTACAATTATAATTGCTGGAATGAGACAGTTGGTAATACCTCTAAAACCAAGAATTTCTTAATTTATTTTCAGTCAGACATTCTTCGATGGCAAGAGCACTTTCGGCTTTCGACCATTCTCCCCTGCAACTCAGAATGATATATATGTATTACATGAACTATTTCCATTTGGAAATCTCGTGAAGCTGAAAGCCTGTCCAACAAACCACCATTAAGATTATGTGACTTTTACATTTGGACATTACCGTACCCGTCGAAAGGCAAAGTATTGCTACTTGTTATACCCCATTCAAAATTAATGTGCGGTTGAAAGATAGAATTTTACTTCCCACCACGGTACCAATACCCTCCGTATGGTCCTGCGTTGTTCACTATCTTTTTCATAGTCAACTGTTATTAAAATATACCTCTTGCAGTTTAGAATTCATAGCAGCGCTCATGGTTATATGTTACTTCGCTAGTTGCCATCACAAGCATTTATTTTTACATCTCAAAAATCAAAATAAGTATATTTTTTTAAAAAAAGCAATTCATATACATAAATTGATATGATAAACTAAATACTGTAATAATGTTCCATGATTCTGATTAGTTAGATTCTTGGCTGTACGAGGAACTTGAAAAATAGGGGTGGGGATTAAAATCCTGATCCCACATTATAGTTGGTTTATAAGGTAAAATAACCTTATAAAATCCTTATAAAACATGTGTTTCACATTTCATCCTTTACGCACCGTTGCAGGAAGGACATGCGGGACTGCTACAACGAGCTACAGCAGGTCAACGAGGAGCTGGTCCACACCTACGCGGTCAGGGTTGCCAACCATGAGCTTCTGCTGGAGACGCTACGCACCATCAATGTCATCATCCAGCAGGCTGCCAGGCTCAGAGGTAACACATTACAGCAATAATTGTGGCTTATCATATAGCATTCAACTAAAAATTAACTGTGTGGTCTGCCAAAAACACTCGTTAACGAATGATGGCAAATGGCCTGGTGGATAAAAGCTTTGGTGAACCTCTTGTTTTCTATAATAAAAGGGGATGCATAATGGTATAAGTGACTTGAAACCGATTTGACCAATTTCTGTAAGAGCTATAATTTGTTTTTCTTTCATAAGAGCCATCACGTTGAAGAATAAAATTTAAGGAAGTGGCTTCAACAAATTTGGCTTAGTATGGAATTTTAAATATTTTTCCATTATTGACCAGCCCAGGTCAAATTTTACAAATCTGACAAGAACCAGTATTTCATTTTGATAGAGGAGGTGACTCAGTAGGAGAGCTCTGGGTTATCACCTAGTGAGCAAAAAGTCATTTATTGGCTGTATTGTCCCTTCTTCTAACCCTAAGATTATTTTCCGCTTGCTTGTTTTGGAAGGCAAATTAACTTGTTAGTCTACCTGTTTAAAAAATAAAAAAGTCAGGCTTCTGAAGCAAAGAAAACTGTCAGTAACTTGCTGGCATCCCTCCACTAAAAGCGATTAAATATGTTAATTATTATTATTATTCTTGTTTGTTGTTCCAGTCGGGAAGCACAAGAACGATGTCATCACACACTGTCGGGCGGCCATGGCCTCAAACAACATCAGTGCTCTGATCAAAGTCATTAAAACTGGAGAACCGTAATTGTGTTATTTAGAAAATAAACAGTCGTTTCTGACTGATATACACTGTTTTAGTAGAAACCCTGCATTGAAAACAAAGGTATTGAATTTATTTTCACGTAGGGATGGGTCGGTTGTTAAAGTTGGTTTTTGGTTTTATTGATGATTGGAAAATAGAAAAAACAGATAACCGAGAATTGATAATACACATATTTTTTGTTATGAGACTGATAACGAGCACATGACAATGAAAGCTCTATTGTTTTACATTCGTCCAGCTTGGGTCTGATGTGATTATCTAATGTGATTATCAGCTTCCTAGTTCAATATCTCATTTATAAACTACTTGTGGTACAAATCAATAATGAAAAATTTTCTCTGATTTTCACAAATTGAACAAAATGTCAAACAAATCGGTATGACCTTCTCTGCAGAATATAGGTAAATGAATGTTAATAATTTGTTTTTAATATTAAACTTAAAAATGGAACAGTAGTTATTTTTTAATAATTATAAATTTTTCAATTACCGTGTAGAAAAAAATTTGGATAAAAAGTTTCTGTTACACATATTACACATCACTTCCTATGAAGAATACAATAGTCAAAAAATTTTTGCAATGCAATTTTCCCCACCAAAATGTTTTGATGGTTTTTTACTACTTTCAGATCAAATATAAAGCCAATATTGTATTAGATTGGTAGAATAAACATGAAACATTTATACATTTTCCTGTATTTGTCTATTTTAAAATAAATGTGCAAACTGTACATTTATTTATTTAAGTCATGTACAAAAATGTGAATATTGCGTTGATTATAGGCCTATTTAGTCTTAAATAGACAGTATAATATAATAAATATAAAATATTGCCCAGCCCAATTTTAGATTTTAACCTTGACTTATTTCATGCAAAATAAACGGAAAACCCGTCATCCAATAATACCAGCAAAAAACCATAGTGATAAATTTTGCAACCGACGCATCAGTATTTTCAAGCAATCACTGATTTCAAAATTACTTTAGCCTTATTAGTTGAATTTATGAAATATTGTAAATTTAACCAAAATAATGCAGGGAGGCTAATTATTACTCCTTTTTGTTAGACAGTTTAATAATTCATGAACATTTTTTTGGTAATTATCAAACTAGGATCATTTTTAACTGAGAGGTTCTACTATGTACATATAATAAATGCATTAAGGGGAAGCGGTTTTTAAACCCAACAAATTTTTGTGGCCATACTGATCTTGAACAGTGTCTTTGAACTTGATTAAGAGATTAAATTCCATCCATGAGGATTGGGTAGAGTCGTGATAAAGCAATATGTGATATGTGTAATTGATTCAAAGAAATGTAACCACAAATCTTTCAATATGTCATGGGAAGGGTGTGCCGACAAAAGTCAGGAAGATCACCCAATCGGGTTGCAGTTATTATAAAAGCCACTGTTCTCAGGAGCTCACTCTCTCTCCTATCATCCGCCGTAGCGACTTCACCCGCTGATCCCCTGGGTCTTGTACTCTGGTTAACAGGTTGGTGATGCTGAACAAGCTTATGGATAAAGCTTTCAGACTTAAAGTCCCAATTAAGGTCTTGTTCTAATTCGTAAATCCAGACTGGGCCAAAATGTTAACTCCTCCAAATTGTAACTCTGTCTTATTCTAACTAAATTAAAACACAATAAATACAATTGATGTTGCCAAACTAACATCAATACTGAACATTCAAACTGACCCACAATACTGAAAATCAAACGCACACCTCTTAAACTAAAGTCCAAGACACAAATTGTTATTCTAGGTTATTAGATAACCTACACTGAGAGGAAAAATTAAACACCTTGTTAATATTTATTAATATGATTTTAATTTTACAGAATCACACTAAAAGAGTAAAACTTTTAAGACCTCTAAATTAAAAAATATTTTTAAAAGCTTATTATTGGGAGGGTTTATTTCTTCCCTCGTAATTCCTTCCCTCTTATTTCGCACTGTTTATTTCTTCCCTCCACTAAAATTATAAGTGTATATTACTTCCCTCTACAAGGAAACTGTTTATTTCTTCCCTCTGGTACACTCCGAACTAAAAACGTAGACTTAGTCTAGAGAAAACTCAGGGACAAAATTACAGAGGAAACAAATAAACACTCTAAAATATAATTCACTAAACAGTTTGTTTATTTCTTCCCTCTGTGAGCCAAGTGTTTATTTGTTCCCTCTGAGCGGCAAGTGTATATTTCTTCCCTCTGGCACAGTCAGCGCACCAAACAATAGACCTCGAGCCGGCCACAACGGTGTCTGCCGCTGAAACCGCTCCTCACCCTGGCCGCTACGGACAGTTTAAATGAACAGCTTAAAAAGCCTCTACTTTGTAGTAATTCACGCATATACAAGTCGGCTAGTTATAATCCATTTATGTACCTAAGTAACTGGTTACGATCCACTAATGCGTCTGTTAAAAATAAATAAATATATAAGCATTTAACTGTACTTTTCGACGTTTGCTGTTTATCTCGACATTCATTATAACTTCTGTCCCTTTTTTAAAAACAATTTTTTCCCATTTCCTCCTTTAAAATTTCCAGTAGAAATAATACCTGTAATAGGCCTAATAAAAAGTAACTAGAAACTACTATTTATATGCCAGAAGTGTCAATTGTATGATTATAAAAAGGAGAACAGACTTCTCACAAATATTTGCAAACAGTTTGAACTTATATAGTCTTCCGTAAAAAGTTATTCCTAAAGAATATGTAAAATAGTTCAGGCCATTTTATTAAGCACTAAGACTATAGTAAGTTGACTGTTGGCCGGATCGTACTTCAAATTGATTAGTTGTATTTATACTTTTACACAACTTTTATTTATCAAAACATTCATAATCACCAGTATAAAGTAGGCTACGAATTCAAACATGATCAATTGTTTTTACTATAGTACCATTTATAATAATTTAGAAACTGGTTGCAATGGGGATCCATATGTTTATACTGGAAAACGTGGTTAGCACTTTGAAGGTTTGGTCAGCAGTTTTCATTATTTCTTTGTTTTAATTTTTAACTCCATAATGCCAATGTTAAAATTATTATAATTCTAATTAAATATTATAACGGAATTAGATTTTTCCTGCTATAGAGACCTGTTTTTCATGGGGGTACTTTTCCTGGGGGTAGAATTCCGCTACCCCTGTATGGGGCGCCGGAATTCTACCACCAGGAAAAGTACCCCCATGAAAAAACGCTATGTCATTTTGACGTAACAGGTATGGGGGTAGTTTTCCGGCCGCGAACTTTTGAAGAGAATACATTATACTCTACTTCAATCATTGGTTACGCACTTCTATAATTTATTTATATAATGAAAAATTTAAGCAATGTTTTGTAAGTTTACTAGGCGTGGAAAACTACCCCCGGAATTCTACCTTCGGAATACTACCCTCAGCAAAACTACCCCCCGGATTTCTACCCCCGAAATACTACCCTCAGGAAATCTACCCCCGGAATTCTACCCCCAGAATACTACCCCCAGGAAAACTACCCCCGGAATTCTACCCCCAGCAAAACTACCCCCAATGGACTAGACCGGGAATCCTACACCCGCGAAAGTACTTCCACGTACACAATTCCTTAAGTATTTAACAATTGTTATTTTATGTGCGTATTCTGGTATTTAAAACATTTCTATTATAAAATAATAATATGTTAAGTTTACATTAATACAAACTTGCCCTTCGGGTGATCTTGTTCTCTACCCTCACTGGCCGCCAAGTTCTATAATTGGCCTATGCTTTAGTTTTATATTACCAATCTTCCCTTAATCCTTATTTACAGGCTTTTAGCTGTGTATTTTTGAAAATGCTTTTTTTGAGTAAAAATGTAATTGTGGGTGATGATGAGCAAAACATAGTTTTGGGATGAATTTAATATTAATACAGGTCTCTATACCAGAAAAAATCTTATTTCTTTATAATCAATAATTCAAAATTTAAAAATTTTAACATTGGTCTTACGGAGTTAAAAAAATAATAATAATAATGAAAACAGTAGACTCAACTGTCAAGGTGCAGAATAGGCCTATGTGTTCCATTATAAACATGTAGTTTTGCATGACAGCCAATTACTAAATTATTATAGTAAGATGCACAAAAATAGTCCGATGGAAATTTAAACAGCTGTGTCCCCCCTCAACCCCTCTCACCCTGAAATGTTGCCATTTGTGATTATGTTTCCCATGTGTAATACAGTATAAAAATGTGTTTCAGAATAAATATGGCAACAATGTATCGCCTCTCATCGGTCTATTTTCGTGAATCCTACTATAAATGTTACTATTGTATGATGAAATAATTTATAATATTTTAAATCGTACTCATACTGCTGATTATGAATAAGAATAAAAGTAATGTAAAAGTATATAAAACAACAAATCAATTTGTAGAATTACATTTGAATTTAAAAACAAAACCATTAGAAAGAATAAAGCAAACATCAGCTATAACTAAATAATTAGAATCCACGTGTTACACATTCAACATGTGTTTTAACAAATATACACCAGACCCGTAGGCCTACATTGAAACAGTCTGAAAGCACAGAAAAAGGAAGCTGAAAGGCGAGTGAGTGAAGCGAACGAGCTCGTTTTGAACAAGAAAAGCCTTTTTGCACCAGGCTGTCTGTAAATGATATTACCATATTTTATCTATGATATACCAAAAATATTACTGTTTAAGTTTACCGAGCTAATGCTTGGCCCCCAGGTGCTGAAAATTATAAACCTAATATCAAAGTATATCATGGTACGGTAATCTTATATTATACTCTAAAACAAGCTCCGTTTGTCCGGGCAAAGTTTTTTTTCGCTCCAAGGATTTTTGATTTTTTGATTGAATATGGGGGTTTTGGCCACCAGAAATTGATTGGAGTTGGTCCCATAGCTGGGAAAAATCCGGTTTTCGCGCTAGAGCCCTTCAAAGATCCCATGTTATCCTTATGGAGATTTTTAAATTGAACAAAAATCAGCTGATAACTGTAGATAAAATAAACCAATGTGTTACATCTTCAACCTGTGGTTTTAGAAAAATCATACTTATGTGCAGCAAACCTTCTGCCTGTCGAGTGAGCGGAGCGAACGAGCTTTGTGTGAGAAACGAAAGTAATCATTTTACCGAGCTTAAGCTCGGTCCCCCTGGTACTGTATATTTTATTTGATGTCAATAAAAACATACAGCTAAAAGCCAGTAAAGGATTGAGGAAAGATTGGTTATATAAAACTAAAGCATAGGCCTATTATAGAACTTGACGGGGAGTGAGGGTAGAGAACGAGATCACCCAAAGGGCAAGTTTGTATTAATATAAACTTAACATTTCTATTATTTTATAATATAAATGTTTTAAATGGCAGAACACATACATAAAATAACAATTAATTGTTAAATACTTAAGGAATTGTGTACGTGGAAGTACTTTCGCGGGTGTAGGATTCCCGGTCTAGTCCATCGGGGGTAGTTTTGCTGGGGGTAGAATTCCGGGGATAGTTTTCCGGGGGTAGTATTCCGGGTCTAGTCCATCGGGGGTAGTTTTGCTGGGGGTAGTATTCCGGGGGTAGAATTCCGGGGGTAGAAATCCGGCTGGTGTTTGGTTTGCTATAATGTTAATTTAGAGCAACCAAATTAAATAATAATGTATTTATAAAACTGGGGGTACTTTTCCGGCCGCGAGCCAAAACTCCATGCCACTTTAAGCTCCGCCCCTCGTGATGTCAAAATGACGTAGCGTTTTTTCATGGGGGTACTTTTCCTGGGGGTAGAATTCCGCTACCCCTGTATTTTTATTATTTTTATTCCAGAAGTTAGTTATTTGCAAAGTTTGAAGTCGTTCGTTAGAAATGTTTGTTGTTTTTTTGCGTTCGCGCAACAAGTTTGCCACAAATCGGCCAGTACGGACGCGGCAACTGAACATTTTATTCGCTTAATAAGAGAGGACTTTTTTACTAATCCCGCAGAATTATGCACTGGACTGAATTCAACTGTTAAGCCAAAGTTCCCGACTTTGAATAATTTCTTTGTACATTGTAATTTTAAATGAGTTCTCTGATTTTAACTGTATGTATTATGAAATTGTACCAAATGCTGTCAAAATTTTATTGTGAACTGAATGATTTATGTGTTAGATTAAATAATAATTCGCATATTTGCCACATGATCTACAACTTTGTGTATCAATGAAAGTAATTACAAGTGGGTTCTCTGATTTTACTTGTGTGTAGGCCTATAGAAAATATGAAAGTGTACCAAATCCTGTTAAAATTATATTGTAAGGCTACCGAACCCAATTATTTATGTGTTGGCTTAAGTAATAATTCGTATATTTGTCGCATTTTATACAACTTTACAATCGACATTGAGGATATGTTCTACAGCCCTCAAAATATTCAGGCTGTCGAATTTTTTTTACGGAAGACTATATAAGTTCAAACTGTTTGCAAATATTTGTGAGAAGTCTGTTCTCCTTTTTATAATCATACTGTTGACACTTCTGGCATATAAATAGTAGTTTCTAGTTACTTTTTATTAGGCCTATTACAGGTATTATTTCTACTGGAAATTTTAAAGGAGGAAATGGGAAAAAATTGTTTTTAAAATAGGGACAGAAGTTATAATGAATGTCGAGATAAACAGCAAACGTCGAAAAGTACAGTTAAATGCTTATATATTTATTTATTTTTAACAGACGCATTAGTGGATCGTAACCAGTTACTTAGTGTACATAAATGGATTATAACTAGCCGACTTGTATATGCGTGAATTACCACAAAGTAGAGGCTTTTTAAGCTGTTCATTTAAACTGTCCGTAGCGGCCAGGGTGAGGAGCGGTTTCAGCGGCAGACACCGTTGTGGCCGGCTCGAGGTCTATTGTTTGGTGCGCTGACTGTGCCAGAGGGAAGAAATATACACTCGCCGCTCAGAGGGAACAAATATACACTTGGCTCCCAGAGGGAAGAAATAAACAAACTGTTTAGTGAATTATATTTTAGTGTTTATTTGTTCCCTCCGTAATTTTTTCCCTGAGTTTTCTCTAGACTAAGTCTACGTTTTTAGTTCGGAGTGTACCAGAGGGAAGAAATAAACAGTTGCCTTGTAGAGGGAAGTAATATACACTTATAATTTTAGTGGAGGGAAGAAATAAACAGTGCAAAATAAGAGGGAAGGAATTACGAGGGAAGAAATATACACACCCTTATTATTTATACTATTTGTGTTGTTACTAAGCAACATTTTTATTTCTTAATTAAATTACTTAATTTCTCACTAAAACTGCATTATAAAAAACTGTAGTTTTAATATTTTATTCACTACATAAACAAGAGGAATTTTGTTGATAATATTTATAAACTTTTAGGGAAAGCGGTTTAAACCTATACAGATGGCCCAGAGAGAACCAAAGTCCCCAAGACATTGACTGTTCCATCCTGATCATTCCATCCAGTTTAATTCCAGTTCAACTAACCAGGATTTGATTGGGTGAGTTTGAAATTAATTTTTAAATATCGGCATCTCTCATGTGAATATAGAGAGTAAAAAACTGTTATGATTTTCTGTTTTATATTATCTATTTATTAATTTATTTATTGTTATACACTTGATATAAATGGATGTGCATTGAAATGTCTATTTACAATTAAGGCTCATGACTTTGTCAATTACACACGATGTGTTCAAAGACAATAAAATATTCTTGATTCTTGAGACTGTTATTTGTTGTGAGGCTGGATTTATAGGTACTTCATGCCCAAAAATCAATGTTAACCAAACAAATAATACAAGAAAGTTTATTAAACTGTAGTCATGACTTTATACAGGACTGTGTAACTTACATTTTAATTTCCTTACAAAAATTGAAAACAAATCCATTATTTTGTCAAAACTTAAAACACCAAAGAACTTATTCAGATCTGCTCATTCCTGTGTCTGATGCTCTATCATTATCGACACCTCCATCCCATGAATGTTTGATGTTCTTCCATAGTCGAAGAGTCATGTAGTAAAGAAGTTCAACAACGGCCAGGAAAGTGAAACCAGTGAAAACACCCAACACTCCTCCACTGTCCGCTATATCATGGAACAAAATAGAGTTGAGTGAACCTTACAAATAATCTTAGTGAGAAAGATGTTTATAAAGACCAGGAACTTTAAGAGAACAGGACTGTGTTGTATTTTGCTAGCTGTTGTATTTTTGGTAGTGCAAAGCTGAATCAGAGCAGAGCTTTGCTTGAAATGAAATTTAAATGCTGCAAAACAATACTGTGACTTATGCCTATGCTATATAGGAGGATCCTAACCGCCGCACCATAGATACAGCGTGTCAGAATACTTTGATGAAGCTCCTCCATTGTGTGTCAGTGTGAATAGTTTCTCATTTTTCAAGATTATTTTCACATCATGAAAGTGAGGTACAAATGTCTAATTTCACCTAAAATCAAAGAAACTGTGCCCAAAAGTAGGACTTCCTGAGTGTCTGAGTTAAGGTAGAAAACCTTATTACGGTTCTTAAATATTACTAAAACATTCTTATTTCATCATTTAAATAGCTTTTGAAGCTATGAGCCCTCAGTAATATCAGAAAGCAAAACTTACCATCCATGTGTAATTTTTATACTAGATAAATAAAAAAAGCGAATACAAGCAGTCTTTATGTCCTAAACGATTTAGTACTTGTATCTTCTCTACCGGTACCCATAATGGATATAACTCACCAACAAAATCTGTTAATCCAATAAGCTCTTTGCGTAAAACTGACGTGAACTCCAGTTCCTTGAATGAAATAGCCAATCTTGTAACTTGAAGCCCCACACTAGAACATTATTAATGTAATTGTAATATATTACAGGTAATTGTAATTGTAATTGTAATTGAAAACAACACTACAGGTACCACATGCGGGTAAATTCATACCTTGAATAATACTTCTTTGGTTAAATAAGGATACCGGCCAACATTGTTGAGGTTATTTGTTATTCAAAAAATTTTTTATATGGATTCTTACCTTATTTTAAAGCAATGAAATGGTTTAACAAAATTAAAAGCTCCAATTCAGGCTGGCCTAAATAAAAGACGTAATTGTTTAAAAATAATTAAGATAATGTCAAACATTTTATTTGACAATTACAAACAAAGATCCTGACAATTCACCAACTGTTACAGTATCCATTTTATTATAAAAATGTAGGTTAGTTACCACTAATTTTTATATATTGTGTACTAAATGTGTTGCAAACAAATCTAAGAAAATATTCAGTTAAGTCATTGAAGTGTTTCAAGAACTAATTTACTACTAATACTAAAATGAAAGTCTAAAAGACTAAAAGATTTAGTCTAGAAAAGATTTACTAAAAGATTTAAGTAGAACTAATACTCAGTTGATTCAAAATGTTTGGAATTTCTCTGACAATAATCTTTGATGGAACAAGAAACCTACTGAGAATTGAGAAAAGCTCAGCCCCCTTGATAAAACAACAGTTGCCTGTTATCATTTCAATGAAGATTAACGATGGCTTAAACTCACTAGTCAGGCAGTTGCTGTTGGTTGATCTCCACGTCGTAGCCGAGGGAGGAGCAGGCAACAGGACAGTGACAGTTACAGTTGGGATACGTCTCCCGCAGGAGCTGCTCCGTTACATTGCGGGTTCCTCCGAACGTGCTGCCTTTGCGGTCGTATTGGTAGTCCCGGAACATCTCTATGATGCTGTCGCCCACCCACTCACGATAGAGCAGTATGATCTCCTTCCAGGTGTACCGGCCACCTAGGATGGCTGAGGGAGGATAATCAGTTTGATTTTAACGATCATTTGAATTAAGGCTGTTCTTCAATCATCACAACACAATGTGGTTTTCAACAGGAGACTTAAATGTGATAAAGTTTCTAGATACTGGCATTGAAAACATCATTCATTGTTTTATCCAAGAGACATCTTCAGTTCTCATGCATCCCTTTACATGTGATAAGATAAAGAAAGAAGATTTTTCTTATCTACAAACATAAAAGTGAAAGAAAAGATCCAAGGCCAATTTAGGTTATTTTTACTGAATAAAGAGTACTATAGAACTTCATTACATGCATACATTATATGCATTTCTTAAGACATCGAACTCTGTGTTGGGTATTTTAAGGTGAATATGATTTAAGGGCAAGTGTGATGAGTGTAATGGATCAGATGGGGTGCAGCTATGTTTGGAGTTAAGAATGGAAATTACCTGGTAAATACAATTCAGCACAATATTCAGTATGCTGTCGTCCACAAATCTTAATTGAGTCATTGTGTCCTGAAAAAAAGTTATCAGCTGTAGTCACTATGTACTACAAAAAACATTTGATCATGAAATAATCAATAATACTTACTTGGCAAGTAGTATGGCACACAGTCGCAAAGACTTAAAGAGCAGTTGACACGGCATTCTAGCTGGCAATTTCGCTGGGAATAAGATTTAAATAACGACAAAGGTCGCTCGTGAGAGTAATGGCATTTGCGATCTCGAGGGTTGTACTCCCGGAGCTCTTCACTGGACGTTATCAGCTGAGGGGTCAGATGAATAAACAAGTCTCCTGCCAGGGGTAGGTCGTAGAACTTGTGGGTCTCTGGAAGAGGGATCTCCCCAGGATGATGGAAAACCACCTGACAACAAAAAACACTTATAATGTACTGCTTAAAATGCTTAATTATCTTTCCAATTAGATGCATCTTAAAATATTAAGAAAATCTACTTGTATAACATTTTATCAACCTCAACTAATAAAGATAACTAGGGGGCCTGTGCAGCGCAATGCGCTGCATTTATTAGGGTACCCGGTGATCAAACTTTGCTACGTGGTAATACTTTGAAAAAATTCCATTATAGTGAAAATCAGATAGAACATTATTGGTGTTTAATCGATCGATCTTCATTACCAATTCTCCAACTTCCCAATGTGATAGTGTTGAGATGTGGTGCTCGTTCTTTTAGGTATAAATTAGCTAAGATTACGTAGTTGTTCTTTTGCCGATATGTCTTAGGGCCTTTGTCTTAACCCTCATATAAAATTTAGAATAAATTCACAGATGTTGGATCCACATAGTTCATCAAACATAAAACGTAAATGACAACAGAATAAAAATCAACATTTCATTACTCCCCGGTCCTGTATGAGTTATGTAGCACTCACTGCGGCTGTTTTTGTAGTACTACTGTATGAGGTCAGTGGCATAGTGAATGAGTCCACATTACTGTTTACATTTACTGTGCCTAAATCCTCTTTAATTTAACTTTCCATGACATTAGAAAAATTAAATAAGAAATCACAAAAATTAAGAAAATCTACATCTTTGTTGGTGTGGTCCATTTTGTTTTTAGTGGCATTTTTATTTTGGTTAAAATTTCTCTTTATAAAAACCATTTTTGTAAAAAAGCTTGTTTTCTATACTGGAGGTAAAAAACTTTAAAATGTTGTCTTTTACACAAGTTTTTTAATATGTGTAGCGATCTGCATAAAACATGTTTATACTATAATAGTAAATAAAAAGGTTATTACACTAAACACCAACTATCCCTTTTCCTTATAGTTAACAGCAGTTTGAAAACCCATGCACACAAATTTAGTGATCTATTTTAATATTTGTTACCTTTCATTATTTTTTCAATACCAGTCGGACGACCAATAAGACCCATGTCAAAAATTTCAATTTCCAAAATTGTTTTCGTAAACAAAAATGAATTTTCCCAGGGTTAAGTTACAAAACTTATTTTTGTGCCCAAATATGCGTAAATAAAACTTTCAAGCAAAATATACCTGCTACATTTTGAGAAAAGGTTAAAATAAAACCTCACATTAGACACTTCTCGTATTGAAGTATGAAATTATGTTGATATTTCAGTACCAGTTCAATTTGCTTCTATTCAGCTTTTAACATATGTGTTTGTTTGTTTAATTAACTTTCAACAGCTGTTTTATTTAGCAATTCAATATAAGTTGTTCCCCATGTTAATCTTATGGACAAAAAATGAACTTTGAGAGCTTCCCGTGAGCTTCAGAATTAAAATATTAAAAATCTAAAACCTTATTGCAAAACTTCTAACTGAGACCATTCTTTTGACACCTCAAACTTTAAAATTGGTCCAGAAATAAGGGAGGAGTAGTGTTAACAAAAAAAGGGCATCACGTATTATATATATATATATAGATTTAAAATAATGTTGAACCTGTATCACTACTTAAGAGGCCGATGTTACCTTTATTAATTTCTTGTTTTTATCCCCCAAAGTATCTTAAAATTTAATTTACACTTGAACAGATAGAATAAACTAAATAATGGTCCTACAATAAAAAGACACTGATCCATATTGATTTAAACATTTCATGAAATTTAAAGATTAAAAGAGCCTTGCTGATGCTTGAAAATGCTTAGTTTGATAAACTTGGATAAATTACCTTTGCCGTAGTGCCAGATAGCCCACACAAGTTCTTGCTGGTTGGATTTTTTTTCTGGATTTCAAAATAAAGCCCAGCCCATCGCCCATTGGAGTCAATGTGTCGTGGAACACTCTGTGAGAGATCGGCCTGTTGTAACATGTTGTCTAGAGTCCAGTTTGGTTTGGCGTCCACTTCTGTTCTATCCACCATTGGAGGAATCCTGAAATGATAATTTTATGTTGTGTTAGGTTATAAATAAAAAGTGAAAAACCTTAATGTTAAGGATTAGAAACTTAAATAATTGCATCCTTTATGAAAAACACAATAGGAAACTTTTGTATATTAGGTTATTGATACAAAATAAACATGTAATGGATGAAAATGTAAAAAAAGTTCTGTAAAAATTTTCAAATTACGTTACCTTAAACATCACACTTCTAAACTTTAAGTTATACAACACAGCCTGAGAAAATGTTTACCCTGATTTTAGAGCCTCTAAGATTCTACATTCAGTTTCTTTTGTGTTTGTCACTGTCTTTTGTGTTGTCAAGGCAGAAAAATAAAAGGACGTTTGTATTAAAATTTTTGTCAAGAGTTGTAAAAACAGTTATTTAACAAGAAGAACGTACACATTGTCATGGAAGAGTTCTCTAGCCGGGAGCATGTTGAACGTGAAGCACACGGCGCCCTCTACATACACAGTTTGGAACCGGCTGCTGCAGTTGTAGGAGTACTCGTCTCCGTTCAGTTTGAACCAATTTGTGTCTTCCGCACAGGTTGAGGACAGCTGGAAAAAACATCTTGTTGGATTGAAGGATGTAAGCGGAGTGAAATCCTCATAAATGACTGTTGGTGCCTCAGTCAATGTATTGATAAAACTTAATTTTAGTGACCAACAATAAATTTCGAAGGAAACTTCACATCGGCTTCAAACTTTTGATGTATATTTTATGCGTGGTTTTTAGATTCAAGTTCATAGTTTAAGTTATTCTGTGAAGTAATAAGCTAATGAACAGCAATTAATTGAATTTTCTATAAGAAATGCATTGGAAGCTGTTTTAGTGGCACTTGAGATTTTTTTTTAACCAATGTTTGTCAGGCATAGAGTACGGATTTTAAAACAATTCCTGCCCACTGTGATACTACGTGAAATACAATTTGTCTTTCACAAAGAAATGAAAAATAACTTATAAATACAGAAATTTATATGTTGTATGGACTAAAAACAATAAAAAGAGGTTTTTTATGAAGTAATTAAAATCTATATTTTAAAAGTAATTTAAAGCTATATTTTATTAAAACTACCTTCAAGGGTTAATCAAATGAGAAAGAACCTATAGTGCAAATCTTAGTGAGTGTCACTTTATCACTTTTTAAGACCTGGTATTAGCGCCACCAGGGCTATTGTGAAGTATTTTAAGGTGAATATGAATGAAGGATGAGTGGAGAATGGGTGTGATGCCTTGTGTAGCTTTGTTTTAAGATCAGCTGGTTCTTTAGGCAGGGTCATCAAATAATAGCTAAACAACTATGAATTTATTTGTGTTTCTTAAGCCGCATCCTCACTGGCCGAACATGTTCACCAAACAAAGTTCTTCCGAACATTTGTTTGTTCGTTGCTAACCTTTTAGAATGTAAATAATATGGCCGGTTAATTGTTTGTTAAAAATGTTTGTTGATTTTTGTGTTCGCCGAACAAGTTCGCCACGAATGTTCGCCCAGTGCGGACGCGGCTTTACTAAAGTATTGGCATGTGTTTTATTTTATTAAGAAATAAATTTATTAAATTCAGTTTTGCCTTATCTTTATTGTTCGTTCATCCCGATACACGCAGAATAAGCGTACTCCTAGTGAATACTTGCTGTTTGAATATCGTGTAAAACTCCTTTAAGGGATATTGAACACAAATAAATAGTAACTTTAAAATACTGTACTTCTAAACGTAAAACAAAAGAAAAATACAAAATATAGTCTCACCCCTTTTAAGACTTTTTCTAGTGTTCCTTCAAGATATTTATCTTCTGAATCCCTCTTTAATTTGCGAGAGTTAGGGCACAAAAGCCCTGCTCCGGATAGTAAATGCCATCTAAAATTTAAGACAAGGGTTTAATGAGTTAAGAAAAACTGTACAGCTAAATCCTCTTATTGTTTCTATCATAAATTTTAATCAATATACTGTTTAATCTATGAGTTTAGTATAGAAGGTAATTAGGTTTTAACTATTTACACCAAGAATAGCATTAAAAAGATTTTAGAATCATATTTTTAACCCATACTATCCCCAGGGGTGTATTTACATATGGGCTAAATGGGCTATAGCCCAGGGCGGCAGAATTTGGAGGGCGGCAAATTTTGAAGAACGGAAAATCTTTTTAGGCCTCAAATTAAAAACTCAATTTTTTGGAGGCGGAAAACTTTGGAAAAATAAACAGAAAATTTTAGAATTGAAAGGGATTATTTTCTAAGCGAGATCATAATAGAGCAAGGCTTCATTCAAGAGCTTTGAAGGCGAACTGGGAGCAATCAGCACTACGTTGATTGTCACGGTAGCGACCCGTGCGTACGTCGAAGCGCAAAGGAACCATCCGCCCCCTCCCTCTCCCCCGTAGATACATCCGCCATCGCCGAGCTGCACCACCGCAGTGCATTCTAGGGGGGTGACTATTGATACAAACTTAGGCGGGTGATCAGTTATTTGAGAGAGGCGCCGATAATTAGAAGATAATTAATTGTATTTTTGTATTTTTTTTTTTTTTTTAGTGCATTTCTCCATTTCTACGCCATTGCCTTTTTTATAATTTGATAGCGAATGGTCCGGTAAACCAAAACTATAGTCTTTTTGTCATTCTTTATTACATTCTAATGTTAATGCTACATTATTTTTTCATCGAAACCCTTACAATTCATTGGGCACATTGGTATTGAGTACCAAAAAGTTTAGTTTGTTTTAATGATGATTCATACTATCAAACAGATTCTTTGGTCTTTATGGTGTTTACAAAATACACACTGATCCTTTTTTATTCACTTAGACTTTTTGTTAAATTTAACTTTAATTTCATATTGAGTGAAGTTCCCATTTGAAGTAATTGGGATCGGCGTTTTCCGAACTATTGACAGTTGTTTAAACTTAAACGGGAAAACACATAACTAATGTAATGCGTAACATTCCACTTTATCTAATACTAAATTTTTAATAGGCCTGCTGTAGTAGGCCTATAGGTTTTTGTATCTAGAGTAAAATTAAAATCAATATACCAGTTTTGTATTGCTACAATCAGAAGCAATCAGTCGCATGAAAACAATTAAAAACTACTGCGCAGTCCTCAGGCCTTTTATCAGACCCAAGAATCTAAAATGTACCTATTCTACATTCCTTGGTCTGCCCAGCGATCATGCCGATCAGAAGCACAAACAATGACTTTTTTTATACAATGCATTATTTCATGTCAAACACTTCTTCTGCTCCCCATCCCCTTCCTTTATCCCAGAACTCACTTCCTGTCAAATTATTTTATTTGTCTCAACCCTTAGTCGCACTCTCACCTATATGGATTGGGAAAGTCAGTTTTAGTCTTACTATTTAATTATGATAAAATTTACATTTAAAAAAAATGTTATCAAATACTTTTAATTTGAATAAATCGAAATAAATTGGCTATTAGGCCTAATCTTTAGTTCTTCATCTTGAAAGTTAATTCACTAATATTTTTAAGGAGTTGTTCAAATTAACCTATAATTATTGTTTAAATGACGTGCGTGAATTACCAGAAGCCTAGTAGCATTTTACACACAAAGACCATTAATTAAAATTTGAATCATTTATCTGCTGAAAAAATAAGAAGGAATAAAAAATAAATGTTAAAAATGATTTTAAAAATATGCTTTGCATAAGATAATGTTATTATATTATTTAATTTAACCTAGCCTGCATGACTGTGTATTATTTGTTGCAATATTCTAATTTCAAGTAAACAACCTGTGTGCTTGCAGTTTATTTTATATAGAGCTGAGGATAGTGAAAAAAAGCTCACACACCGCCCCTATACCACCCCCACCAGCCGTGAACTCACTAACGAACGCGCCTACAGGCTAGTTTTCGACTGTTACTAACAGCATTTGTTATTGTGTCTTGAAATGGTCAAAGGACCAGCCAAATGCTCAATGGTCACACTTTATTAATTCTTGCATCGCAAGGCAAAAGTTTTAAATTCTAGTTTTTAAATTTTATTTTTCTTGTACCCACTCGTCGAAATAGCATAAGGAAATGGGGACAACGAGATTGGATAAAAATTAAGGAATCGGGGGGGGGGGGGGGGGGGGGGCACTTTTTTAATAGCCCAGGGGCGGCAAATTTCTAAATCCGCCTCTGACTATCCCATATTATTTCTTTTAAATTGAGTGCAGAGATTTAGTGCTGTGCTCTCGTAGCGAACTGACTCACTAATACCTACAACTTATCCCTCTAGGAGCGCACACCGTTTAAAACCGTAATACATGTGTCAAGTCCACCGGATGTGATAGCTCAGATGGCCAAGTCGTAGGCATCTTGACCAGGATGTCTACAATGTCGCGGGTTCGATTCCTGCACACATCCAAACCTAAACTGGTTGGGCAACTCTTAAAAGGGTTAGCCGATCGGTGGAAACGTTGGTGGGAGGGCCAACGTAAAATAAACAGTGGCAGGCTTGCGTGGAAATTGACGGGATCGGCTGAATTCTTTGAGAGTTGCACCTTGGTTACACTGATTTTGCTCCTTTTACTACTGTTTACTGTGTGTCTGCCACTACGGCTTTGAAATCTGAAAGCTAACCATATTTTCAATCCAAAATGCTAATTAAATTTGTTCTAATGATGTCATATAACTTTTTACACCAGTCTTGATTCTAACTGTCTCAAAAAGGGACGGTGGGCATAAATGCTTTTAAGATGTTTTCTAACTGGTTGAGCGCGTTGTAATTCTAAATGTTAAACTGTGCTTTTTGGTAGCTCTTTAAAAATGGTGTCAGCCTAAAAAGTTTTTTCCATTAATGTTATATAAAAAATTTAATGTTTTAACTTTTAAATTTTACTGCAAAACTGAGTTGTGATGCAAATACTAAGAATAAAATAAACCAATTATTTTTATTCCATGAGTCCTGGTAAAATTGACAAATGTTATTGCCTAAATCTATTGCAATGCTTCCACACATTTTCGCTGTTCCCCCATCCACTGATATCTCAATATTGTCATGATCGTTGTCTTCCAATAAACTGTCCTTACTGCTCTTCACTGCAGTCGTCCCTGGTTGTACATTCAGCCGCGGCCAGTTCCACATCAGAGACATAAGTCTGGCTCAGTTGGCGACCGGGGCAGACGCTGACCGCGGGGAAGGGTACGGCCGAGATTGGAGTCATGGAGTCGTTGAAACTGAGCAGCACAGGAGATTCTTGCCACTTCCGGTACGAGTTGTGGATGTACTTGCAGCTCACCGCAACACTGATCAGGAGAACCAGGAGCCAAACATACCTGCGGGTGGTGTAATGGAAGGATCAGTCAGAAAGTAATCAAACAAATGTATCTTTATTTTAAGACAAAAGAGGTAAAACTTTTGTGTTGCAAAAGAGGCTGCATTCTTGGTAACAATACAACCTCTCATTTTACGACTTATAGAATTTCCATCATGATAACTTCTTTTTCCCTCCTAAAACTAACATAGAAAGTGACTAACTTAAATATCATATTATTATACTGATATTGGAAATTGTGGAGATTATGGTTTCGTTACAAGACTAACCTCCAATTCATTCGTAATAGGTTTATTAAATTTCCTTAACAATTTAAACTCACTCTACCATTGTGTCTCAAAGATGAAAGAATTTGAAATATTTTGATAACAGTACATAAATTATTAGGCGTTACACTGTCAAATTTATCAGCATGTATTTGATTTTAAAACTATCATACACTCTTATCTACTAAACTCTAGACCTGTCTAAGCTATGTTGTCCATTTTCTCCGACATATTTTATGCCTGGCAAGCTGATATTTGCCCAGAAGTCAGATATGTGTTTTTTTATAATCGTAGCTCCTGTTGATTTATTTCTGAAACAGATTCAAAAATTTCCTTATTCCATCACATGTAAACTATTTTATAAAGAATAGAGTCAATAATATCCTAAATAATACATCTATATTAATAAAATTAGAGTTTTGTATGTACATTGCTTAGAATCTTGAAATTTTTTGTTATTTTTACTTTTTATGTACCACAGAATCCAAAATCGGCGTCAACTAAATTTCTTTCCCTCTGTCTTTCTCTCTCTCTCTCTCTCTCTCTGTCTGTTTTTCACTGTGTCTGTAACGCTCATGGGCCTTATTTTGTCCTCTTTTCACGGGACAACGACTTTACCTGATTGTCTAAATTTTTTTCCTGTTATAGACAAGAGTGGTGTGAAGGTACATTACAACTTAAATTGCTTCAGCGACCCTAGGGCTTTGCCCCATGGTACTTCAAAGTAGCCAAGTTGTGCTAAAATACCAATCTTTGATCTCTTTTCACACGATAAGGGCTTTAGTAAATGATATGAAAATTTTTATCAGTGTTAAATGGTGCAATTAGAAATAATTTAGCTGCTCTAGGCCAATGTTCGTCAAAAAGGGTCTGCCTCATAGTAAGAGAAATATTCAATGTTAATCTTATGGGAATATTTAATTCTATCATCTTATCTATGCTTTTTAATCAGCTGGATTAGACAGTTAGTCGTTTTCACCACAGATTGCAACACTTAAAATTTTAAATACAGATTCATTCATGTCGAACCCTTTTACCTTTCACTATCCAAAATACAGCGAGTAAAATCAACTAAGTTCTTGATTCTTAATATGAATATTAAAATAATTTCGGCTTAGTATTACAGAACGAGTTTTGTTCCTTAAATCTTAGAATATTTTTTATTATAATTGCAAACTAATTTTAGTTTCCAATTTAGCTTTCATGGCACGTTATGACAAAAATAGGTGTATTTAATAAAACAAAATGTGTTTTTAAAACCAACAAGGTCAATAAATTGCTCGATTTTCCAAATAATGCAGGTGTAGATGGGACAGTACTAATGTAAAAGATCTGAATAAGTAGGGTCCTTGTGAGGACGCTGCTCACGAAACACTGATAATTTTCATTCAAGGATCATGCTGATTGGTTGAATGGAATTAGATGGCTAGAACAATTTTGTAGATGTTTGTTATCGTTTTTATTTTTTGTAAACAAATATGGTCATTTTGACATTTAGAAGGTAAAAAGAGCGATTCACTTGGCAATAAGAAGTAATCCTAGAACAGCGCTTTATTTTCCTATGTTTTTCTAGGCAAAATATTTTAACATGGAATGTCTCTATTTATTTGGTTCTGTATACATTGGCAATAAATGGGGATGTTTTTAGGTAAGAAGGTAAATCTAAAGTAAAAATATTAATTAAGTAGACCTAATATGTACTTAAAAATGAACATATCCTCACTGGTGCGGTGCCTAAATTAGTGGCAGGCGATAAGTTGTTTTACTTAGGTTGGGTATTCAAATTTTGATTTTTAATTTGGATTATACATATATTTTTATTAAAAGTTGTAAATGTTTTTTAAGGGTAGAACAAGAAATAAGGAGGTTTTGTACAGGGGTACATTTTATTTAGTACAGCTATTGTCACAAGGTTAAAACCTTGACAAGTTAGTAAGTTTTATTTAATAGTCTGTGAGTAATGGTAAGGTGTACTTTTAGAACTATAAAGTTAATCACGAATATTAATGTTTAGTAAATCTATAACAAAAACATTAAAGACAAAGACATAACTTCCAAGTTCTAACCCAAATGGGAAATGGATATAACAAGATTTTCATAAATTTACCAAGAAACTATTAGGCATAAAATACGTTATGATATCTAGATACGTTGGAATAAACCAAATGAAGGTGACATATTGAATTTGTGAAAGGATATTTATACTTCTGTTGATAAATTGCAAATACACCCTGTGCGAAGAACGGGTACACAGCTAGTAAAATATAAAATACTAACATCAAATAATATTTTTTTTTTAAATACAAAGAATGAAATTAAAATAAAAACTGATTGTGTCATGAAGTAAGAAACAGAGATAGTAAAAAAATATAGAAATAAAAATATAAGAATAAAAAATATATCATAGAGATGTTTATCAGCATGTATCCCAAAAAACCACTTATTCAAATGAAAGGTTTTTTTTGTAAAATAATTAGGTTTATGAGAGAAATTCTTGGAGAGAGAAAAAAGCTGATTCAATTAAATATGTTTTCAGTAATCTCAAAAACGTATTATGATCTTTTTCTCCATTCATATTACGTGGGGGGGGGGGGGCATAAAAAAATTTATTTTCTACATAGGTAATAAAATTATAAAAGGTTACAATACCTGAGTCAGCCTTGCTTTTCCGGTTGTCAACTTATTGTTGATGACGCGTTTCGAAGATTTAGTTTTTCATTATCAAATCACAACACAAAAACACATGAATTTTCACTCGTGAGATGTCGTTATGATTATTAAAATTAAAAAATTTAAATGTATAGACCTATTTTAATAACCTTAACGACATCTCACGAGTGAAAATTCGCGTGTTTTTGTGTTGATTTGATAATGAAGAACTAAATCTTCAAAACATGTCATAAAAAATAAGTTGACAACCGGATCAGCAAGGCCGACTCAGGTATTGTAACCTTTTATAGTTGAATTGCTTGATCCAGAAGACAAGAAACGAAAATGAAAAATAAAATTATACCTCTTTTAAAAAATTCTAGATTATGTTGTTTTAAATTATTTGACTAAACAGTTTAGTTGCAAACATAGTATCAGTATCCAAAACATACTGTTCTTATTAATAACTCATTAGACTAAGCTTTTGTTTGTGATTGTTGCCCTTTAGCCTTTTTGAACATCCTAATAGTTAGTGTCAAATGGTTCCTTGCTTGTCCTCCAGAAGATTGCAGCTCAAGGTTCTTGGATTTCAAGTAACATGAATCGCTAGTGACTTCCAAATTATAAGGGTCATACTGTATCCAACAAAAAAATTGTTAAATAGTCTACTGAACTGTGATTATTATTACCTGTTCTGCTTTGTTTTCATAAATGAAAACTTCAATTCCATATCATCTGTTTGAGCAGATTGATCGCTTTTTTCATTTGAGTGTTTCAACTTTCTATCTTTCTGGTTTTTACTTAAGTATTCCTCCACCAATCTAAAAGATAAAAGAAACTTAATGTAGCTATTATTCATTATTTTCTTCGTCAACACCATTGTATTATTTTTATATTTTATTAGATTTTTTATCAATTGACACTCATGGAATTTCAGGCTTTGAGCCCAATTATCCCTTTGAGGTGTGTAGGGAGAGGGAATTATCATTATGGATTAAAGCCCTGAATGACAGGGTTCTTATCAACCATTGGATAAATACAATACCCTACTCAATTGTGGGGGCGAGTTAATTCTGTGTGGGTGTTTGTTTGGAAGGCTGATTGTTTCTAGATGCTGATAACACCAACACCATCTCCAATGCTGATGGCCTCACCTCACATCTCTGACACGAATCAAACAACAAATTGGACAAAAATCAAAAATTTCATGAGGTTCTCCCTGTTGTGAAGTGAAAAAGTCAACATTGGTTTCTATGAAAATGGTTTTTATTGCTAGTTGATTGTTTTATTTGGAGTAGTCACACATAGGCCTACAGGGTGTTTATTAAGTCCCGGGACAGCTAACATTGGGTTTGGGTTGAACATTTTAAACATCTGTTAATGTACAGCTGTAAATATGTGTAGGTTTTTGTGATAACTGATATTCACAATATTGGATTGTTCGGATGTCGTTGAATCGTTGATTTAGAACTATTTTGTATTGTGTCAAAATAAATTGCTTGATTTCGAGCAAGAAATAGACTAGTATTTTTAAACCAGTAAAGATTGATGAACCACACTGGAAACACAGCTACTGGACATAAAAAAAGCAATTTTTTGTCGTACTCAATGAGTCGCTACCTCCTCAGGGAGAAGGCCCACCAGGAGTCAGATGAATTCTTAAATTGCAGCATAGGTCGAATTTGGAATCAAAATAAAAGTCTCACTTAGCAGAGTACAATGCTGAAAACTAGACTTCAAATGGATGATCGAGACGGAAATGGTGTTCAAACAGTTTCCAGTAAATCCTATGAGTCAAATTTAAAAATGCAATAACTTTCTTAATACTCAACCTTTTAACCTCGGGATTGTGGCTTATCCTATACTATAATACGAGGAATGTCTGAAGGGATGTGTGTTCCACGATCTCGAAATCTAGCTGTCAGATTTTGCTTAAAGTTTGCACTAAAGAGTGTTTTGGCATAAAAATAAGTTTAGAAACAGCCTCAACCCCAGGAAAAATCGAATTTGGTCTAAAATTAAGTTTTAAAATTGTAATTTTTAACATTAGTCTTATGGGTTGCTATTTTGGTAACGAAATAACAACGAAATGTAAACAAAAAGAAAGAAACATTAATGTTAAGCAGACTTTTTGAAACAGCTGTTAACTGTGAAGAGGTATAGTTGGTTGTTGGTGGAAATTTAATTGCTTTTTTACCTTGACACTAAAACAAAAGTGAATGAAAACCAACGAGCAAAGCTCGGTTAACCTGGTACCTACTAAAAAATACAAAGGCGTTTAAGATGGTGAACGGCCAAAGGAGATTTCTGTAAGATTTCCAAGAGGGTCATGTCTTAAAGGGTGTTTAAATTGAAACTTCTGGACTCTGTCATATCATAAATAATTTTAACCCATTTGTGCCCACTGTCGTCATTTGTCGACGCTGTATTTTAATTTATGAAAGTCCATGGAATTTTAGGTTTTTCATGATTAAAATTGGCATTTTGGAGTGAAAATATAATTATCTTTCATATTTCAAAGCCGTAGTAGCACACACACAGTAAACAGAAGTAAAAAGTAGCAAAATCAGTGTTGACCAAGGTGCAAGTCTCAAAGAATCAACCGATACCGTCAACTTCCACGCAAGCCTGCCACCGTTTATTTAACGTGGGCCCTCCCACCAACTTTGCCACAGATCGGCTAACCCTTTAAGAGTTGCACCACCAGGTCAGGGTTTGGTCGTGAGCGGATTCGAACCCGCGCCGACGCAGACATCCTGGCCAAGGATGCCTACGCCCTAGCCATCTTAGCTATCACGACCGGCAGCCTAGACATGAGAATTTGGGTTTTGAATGGTGCGCGACCCTAGCGGGAAAGACCGTAGGCCTTTAGTATGCGAGTTCGCTACAAGAGCGCAGCACTAAGCCACTGCACCCAATTCACAAGAAACAAGTTGGGCATAAATGGGTTAAATGTCTTTGCATTTGGAATAAGCAACAACCACAACGTTAAAAGGTTGAGTATTAAGAAAGTTATAGCATTTTTAAGTTTTACCCATAGGATTTTAATGGAAACTTTGAATGACTACCATTTCCGTCTGAATCATCCATTTTAAGTCTAGTTTGCAGCATTGTACTCCGCCAAGTGAGACCTTTAATTTGATGTAGGCTCCTGTTGAGCCGTCCCACTGAGGAGGTAGCAAGTCACTGAGAACGGCTAAAAATTGTTTTTTATGTCCAGTAGCTGTGTTTCCAGTTTGGTTCATCTACCGTTACTGATTAAAAAAATATTTAGATGTCCCGGGACTTAACAAACACCCTCTGTATGAAAGTTAGTTACAGTCTTGACAAAAGGTTTATTCATTTAAGATTAATCAATTCAGTTGGTTTACATTGTGGTATAAAAAAGTTCCGGTTCTCACAGGGAAGATAAATTTTGCAAGCCCAGAGTTTGGGGTTTAAACTATGTCCTTAAAATATTTAATTCATAGTGTAATAGTTAAAAATGACTGCACAAAATATATATTTTTAAAAACGTAATTCATAAAACAACACAAAGTTATAGTGAACATTAAATAATAAAAATAAATAAAATAACCTACCTCTCTACTGTTGCTTGTATATTTATCACATCTGGGGACTGCTGAGATGGAGTTAAATTTCTTGACATTGTAGTAAAATTATTTTGAGTATCAAACCGACAAACAGTTAAATTTACGTTGTCATTTTCCTGAACACTTTAAGAGCAAAGCTCTCATAAATATGTAGGGTATAAGATTAAGATTTAAAACAAAAAATGTAGGTAGCAAAATAATGATTTACAATAGAAATTTTTTTTATGATAAAGGGAGTTTAGTGTGACAGGTTGTGTTGCAACAATGATGCAACAATGCAATACAACATTTTAAAAGTGAATAAAAAATCGTCCTCTTTCTAGAACATCACAAAGAAATTAATTTTTCTACACTATAAATGTATAGCCTAACTATATCACCCTATTTAGCCTAACTATATCACCCTATTAAGATTACCAAGGAAAATAAATTTTCCTTTTCATACTGTGCTATTACAAAAATAAACAATGTGCTGTACACACTATAGGTCCAGTACTGCGAGTTTATGTCTTTAAACCATTGTAAAACTGCATTCATTCATATTTAACCAAGGGTGTGGTCACAGACCATGTTAATCTCTTACCGACCCTCCACTTATCAAATTAATGCTGGTTTTCAATTTGTTAGTTTAATTCCCAGAAGTAGAGATAAATAATGTAAAATAACACTCTGATTTTTTTATACTCTCCCCCTTCATGTAACTGCTACTTCAGTGATGATTAGACCATTATATATCTCTCTCTCAAAATAATGAGGTTGGGGTATAATCCCAACCTCTCAAGGAATTTACAAAGCAATACTAATTTTATTCTATATGTTATAGACGAAAATACCATGATTATTTTTCTATGAGTGTTATGAGCACTCACTTGCTAATACAGTAGAAACCGGTAATAATCAATAATCAATGGTATGAATGGGTTTAAATAATCAATGGTACTGGTTGTGATGAAATTTTAAAGTGAACAAAATTTATTATTCTCAGAAATATTTAAAATTTACTATAAATAATATCAGAGGCGTGTGCAGGTCTTGATGAGTAGTAGGGGTTTGAGGAGTTATGCATGGCATGACCCCTCCCCCCCAGACTTTAGTTGCTATGATTTTGGGGATTAAAAATATATAAAAAAATATGTTTGGCTGCTACATTTGAGTACTATTATCATAGTCACGTCAAATTTGTGAGTTAATGATATTCATACTATTCATACTTTGAGAGAATGGGCGGAGTTACGGTGGGGGGGGGGGAGGCAAGGGGGCCAACACACCCCAACTTAAACACATTAATTTTTTTTAATCCGCTTTTATTGTAAATGAAGTATTTTTAGACTTCCAGAACTTGACCTCAGTTTATCAAAAGATAAATAGAATAAATACCACCCGTCGCAGCAGACCTGCGTACTCAGCGAATTTCCAAATTAGTAATATTAATTTTGACAAGATAAACCTGTAAACCAAATATCATCACATGAAACCATAAATAGGGAAATACATGTCTATTCTTGTTATGATGAATAGGGAAAGAGTATGCAGGTATGCTGCCATGGGGAAAACCTAAAGTAGGTTTTTAGCTTAAACAAAAAATTATTTTGACCATATGAAGCCATATCCTAAGTTTCATCAATATCTGTCCATTGCTAAAGGAGTTTGCCTATTCTCCATATGATTAACATGGGAAAAGAGTATGCGGGTTTGCTGCCATGATAAGCACAAAAACCAAGATTTTTTACCATAAATGGATGAATCTCAACCAAATGAAGCTGTATACCAAGTTTCATCCAAAAATATTGGTTAATAAGTGAAATATTAACACATCCTCATTCTCCATAAGATTAACATTTTAGCCCCAAAATACAATGTACTTTCTTTAGACTTTTTATATCTCAGAAAAAAATGGAGATAGAACAAAGCTTCAAAATACTAAATTGTGTGTTTTTTAAGCTAAATCCAATGGTCAAAATAAAAATTTAAAATTTTTTGAAATTACATATTAAAAATTCAAAAAACCCATTTTTGGGGTACAAAACCCCAAAAAACTACCCCTTCCGGTAGGTCAATATGTCTGGTTTTCGAACTCATCCGAATAAACGGAGGATTACACATCTCTACCAAATTTGGTATCGATTGGACCTTTTTTACGAGAGTTATCGTGTCTAGGGACACATACATACATATATACATATATATATATATATATATATATATATATACACATTTTAATGACTTTTATTTTTGGTCTCTGGGCACCTAAAAACGAAAAAGTAACATGGTCCCGGGCTTAGGTCTTACCATGAGACCTATGGTATAGCTTATTCCCTATGGGAAATTCGCTAAAAGCAGGTTTCAGAATGTAAGCTGTAAGAAAACGATTTGAAGATATGCGCTGCTACTGCGTAGTGGCAACAATGTAGGCCTAAAGGGGGATGAGAATGATGAGCTTTGTTTACTTCGTTCGCCACTACGCAGTGACAGCTTGCGCCCGAGAGCCGCGACATGACGTGTACAGAGATGGCCGAGAATACACCCAAGATTTTTTTCTACCTCCATAATTGCATCAAATTAAAATTTTTATTGTATAGAAAATGCCAGTTTGATTTATTTGTTGGAACACACTTAACTGTCAAACTTAACCTCAAACTAAAAAAAAAAAAAAAAAAAAAACTGCATTTACGGTACTAAACAACAACAACAAATATGGTGGTATGGTTTTGTGACAATAGCCATTTAATTTAGCGAGCGAGCGGCGAGCGGGATGAACTGTTTTGCGTAGGTACTGTTAGCAGGTGTGGCAATATGATTATTTGCATGCAGATCCGAGGAAGAAAAATTAATAATTGTGTGTTGGGCTGGCCTGCCTGGCCTTGAGAATAGTCTGCATTATCTGAATAACGATATCGAAATTTTCATTTGGTAGTTAAGTATTGACATCGAACTATGCCTTGCGATACGAGATACGATCGAGACGTAGCGTCGTCTGCTACAAGTATTGACGGAATCAGCTGTGAGTGGGTGGAAGGGTTGTGGCGGGGGAGAGAGAGGGATGCTGCTGTCGTCTGCTTGCTGTACCCATGCGCGAGATCGAGATGATGAAGTTTAACATGGGTGGGCAGCCATGGTATTGGTCGTAGAAGCTGAACAAATATGTTTAATTATAATTTCTGTCTTTTACTTTTTGTTGATAAAATTCCACCCTGTGATCACCAGTGCTCTTACTGATATTATTCTTTGGATACTTTAAGTTTCAGCTCCAATAATTGTTGAGATCAAGATGAATACCAAAGCTGCTGCATGTAAGTCATAATTAACATTTTTGCAATTAACTTAATTTGGAGTTTGTTTGGAAATGTGCAGTATTGAATGATAGGAAGTATAGTTCAAGAAAGGTTCATTGCTCTCAAAAATCACCCTTTTCAAATACATTTAGAAAATGTTGGCATTATATTTTTAATTTAAAATTTTATTTTTGTTCATTTAATTATCTTAGAATGATTTAATTAAACTAATTCTCAAGTACGTATTTATTTAACCATAATTAATTGTTATTCTTGTAAACTAAAGAAATATTAAACTTACCAGTTAATATAATAGTTGTTCTAAAACTGAAAAGTAGAAGAATATAATCACCTATAGTCTATATTAGCATATTAGCAAATTTTTAATTCTTTGTTTTGAGGTAACAAATTGAAGTGCTCCAAAGGACAGAGCTATTGTATGACTAGCCTATTGTACAAAATGTATCTAATGGCAAATAAAGTCTTATTGAGTCTTATTATTGAGAGATTATGAAGGTCTGCTCTTGACCTACACTGCTTTTTACAAAAAAAAAAAAAAAAAAAAAAAAAAAACTACTTAACTGAAATTTCTGACTTTTACAAAATGTGAAATTAACTAAGTCATATGTTATGGATGCAAGTAGGGATCAGCGTAGCAATATATGCAGGATACTCAGGTGCTTTTAATCCATAAAGATTAAAGATTCAGTTGAAAAAAAAAAACATAAAATATATTTAATTCATGGATTTTTGTCTGTAATATAGGCTGGTAAAAATTAATGGCTAACAGCATACTCATTGGAACTAGAAAAATGCATTTTAAATTTAGCAATTTATTTTGGTAAAGTTTATAAAACTTAAAGGTAGGCCTAAATAATGTTTTTTTTTTTTTGTCAAATTGCAAACGTCAAAAAATTATAGAGGTATTATCCAAATGTCTTAATGTGTTGTGTGACTTTCTAATTCTAATAAGGGTCCCTAATATTATTAATAAACTAGGGGGCCCGTGCAGCGCTATGCGCTGCATTTAGAGTAGGTGCCGGGTGATCAAAAATTGTTCCAGCATGGTAATAAACCGAGTTACTTTGGAAATAAAAATTAAATTTTAGTGAAAATCAGATAACACCATATTGGTGTTCCATCAATCGATCTTCATCACTACTTAATTCTCCAACTTCCCATTGTGATAGTGTTGAGATTACGTGGTTGTTCTTATGCCGGTATCTCTTTAGTCCTCTGTCTAAACACTCTGATAAAGTTTAAAAAAATCACAGATTCTAGATCTAGATAGTTCTGCACACATAAAACATAAATGACAACAGAATAAAAATCAACATTTCATTACAGCTCATCCCCGTTGAGTTATGCAGCACTCACTGCGGCTGTTTTGTAGTACCGTTTGAGGTAGTCGTCGACATAGGGAATGAGTCCACATCACTATTTATAAAGAACTAAATCCTCTTTAACTTAATTTTCCATGGCATTAAAAAATTTAAATAAATAACAAAAATTAAGACAATTTACATCTTTGTGGGTGTGGTCCATTTTGATTTTATGAGGCGATACCGTATTTATATTTTGGTTAAAAACTTTCTTTACACAAACCATTTTTGTAATAAGATTGTTTTTTTTTTTTTTTTTTTTTGCACATTAGAGCTTGAATATTGGATATTATAAAAATAAAAATACAATTTTCTTTTTCGTTAGCCAATATTTAATAATTTTTTACTGGATGAGGCCTTTCGACAAACAAGTTGTCATCTTCAGATCTCTCCATAAACAAATCAAAAAGTAAATATTATTACATGTGATAAAAATACAGTCATATGTAAAGTTATAAATCATAAAAATAAAGTAGAATAAACATAAAATTTTGATTTTTAAGTCCACTATATACTATATAAATTTCTTCAGAAAATTTGAATTTAACAACTGAGAATTTAGAATTGGTCCATTATCATTATTTAATAAAAGGTCTTCTTGTGTTAATTTAATGTAGTATGTCTCCCAAGCATTGAGGTATTTTGGTTTTATTATTTCTTTTAGAATTTTCAGGTTGGAGTTTAAAACTGAATGTCCTGTAGATAGGCAATGATCAGCAACTGCAGATTTTTCTGGGCGGTTAAATTTTATATGTGATTGATGTTCTTTGATTATTCTAATTAAAAATAAAGTTATAATTATTATATTAAAAATTAAAGTTATAAAGTTAAATAATAATTAAAAATAAAAATAAAAATAAAGTAGTTTTAATTAAAAATAAAACTACAGAAAAAGTACTCTATGATGCAAAAATTAATTGGCTCAACACTGAAATAAAATACTTGTATGCTAAACAGTCTAATCTTGAACTTCAAGCAATGGAAATGCATTTGAAGATTACAAAAAATCTTCCCTCTCTTTATCTTGACACTTTTAATACTTACTATGAAAATATGATTACATCTATCAATGGTAAATATAAATCCAAACAAAAACGACTAGAGAATAAATTTCAGAAACTTTTAAGTAGTATACCAAATGAAAACCAAATGGACCACATCCTTTTTCCAGATCAAAAATTAGTTCATAACTTGTCTTCAGAAACCTTTACTCATGATGAAATAGAACTGTTAGAGAAAGGGTTGAACTTTAATTTTAAATCAAAATCTGATATTCACCATCTTATTATTGATGTCGAATCCAATATACAAGATTTAAACAATGAGCAGAAATCACAAATAAGAACAGAAATAAAATCATCTTTGAGCACTTTGGATTCGAAAAAGAATTTACTCTCATCCACAGATATCAAATACAAACAAATAACAAAGCAATTGCAGAACAAGAATGTATTTTATATCAAATCAGATAAAGGGAACTCCATAGTTATATTAGATAAAGAAGACTATTTTGAAAGAGTTCAAAAGATGATAGATGAAGGTCCCTACAAAATGTGCACGAAGAATCCGTTAAACAAATTCGCAACAACCTCTATAGAATCTGTTAAGAACTGCAAAACTTTAATTAATCAAGATTTTATCAAAAAGTTAATTGTTCCAAATCCTGTCCTACCTAGATTATATTGTTTACCAAAAATACACAAACCAGGAAACCAAATGCGTCCCATTGTATCATCAATAAACTCTCCAAATTACTTAGTATCAAAATTTCTTCATAAAAATTTGTCTAACCTTGAAAAATATCCAACATATTCCATAAAAGATCGGTATGAATTTATAAATAAAATTAAGAACATCCAAATTGAAGAAAATGAATACATGGTATCTTTCGATGTTACAGCCCTTTATCCAAATGTACCAATGGAGGCTACAAAAAAGATCATAAAAGAGTGGTTACTTTCAATAAATTTATCACAAGAAGAAATCGAAGAATACATGATCCTTATAAATTTATGTACCAATCAAACAACATTCAGTTTTAATAACAAATTTTATTCACAAATTGATGGAACTGCAATGGGTAACCCTCTGTCATGTTTTATAGCTGATATATTTATGAGCCATTTTGAAATGTATGCACAAAATTCTTTTAGTTATTTTCCTCGTTTTTGGGTAAGATACGTAGATGACATTTTCGCAATTTTCGATAAAAATCAAAACATTCAAAATTTTGTAAGTCAACTAAATTCTATCTACCCTAGTATAAAATTTACGTTTGAAACTGAAAGTGATAACAGATTACCTTTCCTGGACCTTGTAGTCATAAAAAACAATAAGGATATAGAATTTGACATATATAGGAAATCAACCCACACTGAAAGGTACATCACTGCAGATTCATTCCACCCTCCTCAACAAAAGAGAGCAGTGTTTCATTCATTAATTAATCGGCTCATCAATACCCCATTAACTTCGGAAAGGTTTACATCAGAATTAAATCACATAAGAAATATAGCAAAATTTAATGGATATAACATTAGTTTAGTTAATAACATGTTGAATAAAGCAAAAAAGCGCAAAGAAAAAACTTCACGAACGACCCTTTTACCATTGAAAGAGGATAATCAGAACTGGATCAGCGCTACATATTCGGGAATTTCATCAACAATCAAGAAAACCTTCAAAATTCATACAAATCAAAATGTAACATTTAAAACAAGAAACAATTTGAAGAAGATTTTAAAGACTCCTAAAGACAAAGTTGAATTCGAAAACAAATCTGGAATATACCAAATTAATTGTAATGACTGTAATAAATTATATATTGGCCAAACAAAACGAACATTGAAAACGAGATTCAAAGAACATCAATCACATATAAAATTTAACCGCCCAGAAAAATCTGCAGTTGCTGATCATTGCCTATCTACAGGACATTCAGTTTTAAACTCCAACCTGAAAATTCTAAAAGAAATAATAAAACCAAAATACCTCAATGCTTGGGAGACATACTACATTAAATTAACACAAGAAGACCTTTTATTAAATAATGATAATGGACCAATTCTAAATTCTCAGTTGTTAAATTCAAATTTTCTGAAGAAATTTATATAGTATATAGTGGACTTAAAAATCAAAATTTTATGTTTATTCTACTTTATTTTTATGATTTATAACTTTACATATGACTGTATTTTTATCACATGTAATAATATTTACTTTTTGATTTGTTTATGGAGAGATCTGAAGATGACAACTTGTTTGTCAAAAGGCCTCATCCAGTAAAAAATTATTAAATATTGGCTAACGAAAAAAAAAAAAAAAATAAGATTGTTATTTATAATGGAGGTAAACATTTTTTTTAATTTTGTCTCTTTTTAAACTGGTGTTTAATATGTGTAGCATTCTGCATTAAATTTTGTTATAGTATCATAGTTGACAAACAGGTTATTACACCGATAACCTATCCCTTTTCCTATAGTTCATAACAGTCTGAAAACACATGCACACAATTTTAGTGTTTCATTTTAATATTTGTTGAGTTTCGTTATTGTTTCAATACCAAACGGACAACCTAAATAATACCCATGTCAAAAATCTCAATTTACAAACTTGCTTTCTTACTGAGAAATAAAATTCGTCTAGGGTTAAGTTACTTAAGGCTGGTCTTGCACTATCATATTTCTATGACATAGATCTATCATCATATATATATCTTTGATCAAAAAATATTACAGTGTAATGGGTCAAATATTATAATAGTTCACCTATAATCAAATGTTAATGGCATATTATCAAATAATAGATATATGTCATAGAACTATGATAGTGTAATACCGGCCTAACATATTTTTGTGCCCAAATACACGTAAATTAAAAGTTCAACTAAAGTCTACCCGCTACATTTTCAGAAAAAGTTCAAACATTACAAAAGACACTCCTCATATTAAAGTATGAAATTTATTATGTTGATATTACAGTACAATTTTGGTAGTTCAATTTCTTCTATTTAGCTATTAACATGTGTTTGTTTGTTTTACTATCAACAGCTGTTTTATTTTCCAATTCAATATAAATTGTTTCCCATGTTAATCTTATGGACAAAAAATGAACTTTGAAGGCTTCCCGTGGGCTTCAGAATTAAAATATCAAAAATCTAAAACCTTATTGCAAAACTACAAACTGAGACCATTCTTTTGACACCTCAAACTTTAAAATTGGTCCAGAAATAAGGAAGGAGTAGCGTTAACAAAAAAAGGGCATCACGTATTATATATATAGACTAGGGTGCCCGTGCAGCGCAATGCGCTGCATTTATTATAGAGTATTAAAAATTGCTCCGTGGTAATGGACAGTGTTACTTTGAATAAAAATTAAACTATAGTGAAAACCAGATAAAACATAATGGTGTTTCATCAATCAATCTTCATTACTAAATCTGAACTTGCCAATGTGAGATTTGGTGGTTGTTCTTTTAGTTCCAAATTAGCTTAGATTACGTAGTTGTTCTTTTGCCGATTTGTCTTAGGGCCTCTATCTAAATACTCCTATAAAATCTAGAATAAATTCACAGATGTTGGATCTACATAGTTCATCAAACATAAAACTTAAATGACAACAGAATAAAAATCAACATTTCATTACAACTCCCCGATCTTGTATGAGTTATGCAGCACTCACTGCGGCTGTTATGTGGTAGTCGTCGACATAGTGAGTGAGTCCACATTACTATTAAAAAAGAACTAAATCCCTTATAACTTAATTTTCCATGGCATTAAAAAATGTAAATAAAGAAATCACTAAAATAAGAAGAATCTATCTTTGTTAGTGTGGTCCATTTTAGTTTGATATGGTATTTATATTTTGGTTGAAATTTCTCTTTATACAAACCATATTTGTAATAAGCTTATTTTCTACACTGGAGGTAAAAAACGTTTGAATGTTGTTTCCTTTAAACAGGAGTTTTAATGTGTGTAGCATTCTGCATTAAATTTTTGTATAGTATAATAGTAAACAAACAGGTTATAACACCTACAACCAACTATTCCTTTTCCTTATGGTTTCAGAAGATTGAAAACTCATACACACAAATTTAGTATTCTCTTGTAATATTTGTTAACTTTTGTTATTGTTTAAATACCAATCGGACAACCCCCTAAGACCCACGTCAAAAATTTCAATTTCCAAACTTGTTTTTGTTGGCCCTACATGAATTTTTCTAGGGTTACGTTACAAAACTTATTTTGTACCCACACGTAAATAAAATGTTCAAGAAAAATCTACCCGCTAAATTTTGAGAAAAGGTTAAAATACGACAAAAGACGCTTCTTGTTTAAAGTATGAAATTGTGTTGATATTTCAGTACCAGTAGTTCAATTGCTTGTATTCAGCTTTTAACATGTGTTTGTCTGCTTTACAATCAACAGCTGTTTTATATTGCAATTCAATACAAATTGTTCCCCATGTTAATCTTATGGACAAAAATTGAACTTTGAGGGCTTCCCGTGAGCTCCAGAAATAAAATATCAAAAATCTAAGACCTTATTGCAAAACTACGAACTGAACCCATCCTTTTGACACCTCAAACTTTAAAATTGGTCCAGAAATAAGGGAGGAGTAGTGTTAACAAAAAAAGGGCATCACGCATTATATATATAGATTTTAAAATAAGTATGTTTATAAAATAATTACTTGTTTTTTTCAGTTGTTGCGAAAATTCGCAACTTGAATGACTACCACCTGCGGTTGCAGCATGGAGTTCTCCCGACACCATCAGGAGTTGACATTGCAAATGCAATAAATTATTTCTCACAGACATTAA
This sequence comes from Neoaliturus tenellus, assembly GCA_030545055.2. Classification (NCBI taxonomy): domain Eukaryota; kingdom Metazoa; phylum Arthropoda; class Insecta; order Hemiptera; family Cicadellidae; genus Neoaliturus; species Neoaliturus tenellus. The sequence goes on from CM061532.1 coordinate 226,365,400, forward strand.
CAAGTACGTAAACATTTTACTCCTGCCTTATCCTCCTAAATTAATAGCCTCACATTAGTTATGCCTAAAGTATCATTGTAAAACCACAAGCAGACCCTTAAAACTAGTATATACACTTTGACATGCGATAATAATTTTTGTAAATTAGAAAATAATAATAATAAGTCCTTAACACGTTGAGTGCGGGCTACGTTAATTAACGTAGTGCCACAGTGGCGCGGGCGGCGGCCTACGTTAATTTACGTAGCGCTTCTACCCGAAACATATTGGTTCACTGTGGGCTTAGCCATTGCTGGAAGAGGCTGATTCACTCACCGCCTGTTGTGCCAGTCCCTGTGCTCACAACGGCGTAGTTTGTTTTCCGGTCCGCCATTTTGGGGTGGGTGGGGAGAGCAGTAGCACTTAAAGCGGCCTGCGTAATATTACGTAGCACTCTCGAATCGTGTAACATTGGTTCATTTGTTTAGTTTTGGCTTTAGCCACTGCCGGGAGAGGTTATAAGTGCTCGCCGTTTTTTGGGGCAGTCCATTTTCCCGGTTAGCAGACGATCGTTTGCCGGTTCCCCAGGCGCGCGTCGTGAACGAAGTGATTGGGCTTCACAGTGTTTTATATTGTTACTTTTTGTGTTATTTGCGCAGTTTAGCAGGTAATTAAGACTAATCGGTGGAGAACGTGTATTCTGATGATAAAAATCGCTTCGATGAGAGTTTTAAGTGACGATCCCCGGCACCACTGGCGGACTACGTTAATTTACGTACCGGAAATGACGTCATAATATTTGACAGAAAATAGATGAATAGACAACTAACTTCTGACGACTTTTTAGCAACATAAAAGCAATTACCTAGTGATTAAAAAAAAAAAAAATAAATAAAAAAAAAAATTCACATTTTTGATGACCCCATATATGGATTTTCCGCACTTAACGTGTTAAAAATATTGCTGTACTAGCTCTAGTTTTCTGTGCTGGCGAATTATTTTGTTTATTATAATGAAACAAAAATTTTTTCATAGCTTTGAATGTTAATTTACATTGAAAATGGTTAAAAAATCTCTAAACATCACTAGAGTATTTCTTCCTTGATTCCAAGGCAAAAAAAAATCAACTAAAAAGTCCTAATCAGGTAGCTTATTTTTAACTCATTAATAATGTACAATCAGTAACTAACTTCTATGTTAAGGTTGTTATCTTATTGTTTTTTGATAATTAGTCTAACTTATCCTAGGATTAAAATCCCTTCCTAATGGAATTCCCTAGTAGGATTTCCTTTTGGCCGCTGAAATAAATTGTAATCTAGTTCCTTCACAGTATTAACTTTATAATTTATATGCGTAGTTTATTTGGTAGGTGTTATGTGTTTATCCAAACATTCACATCTCGTGTACCCACTTGTGCATAGATGTGCTGAAGGATGTGCCCAACTCACCGCTGGAGCTGCTCAAGTGTGCGGACAAGGATGGCGTGCGGATGGCGCTGTACCCGAGCCTCGACTACCGCGGCCTCTATACGGCTCTGCAGCAGTTGGTGGACGTTGCCCCGCTCATGCAGTTCGGCTTGCACGGTAAAGCAATCTTTGGAACATCTCTTACACCTATTCTAGAAGAATTTTCACTTGTTGATATAGGTACCAAGTTTTATGGTTAACCCATTGGCTTAAGAGTATTTCTGCACATGGCTACTCCTGAGTCATCCTATTAAAATTGGGTGAAATGCAGGGTTTTATTAAAAACATTATACGCTGGTAATTATTTGGAATACTCCTACTTATAATATATTTTTCTGAAAGTACATGAATCTGGCTACAAATACATATGGTAGTTGAATTTTTTTTTTAATTTTAATTTTTTCCTCCTGTGTTTAAAAATAAAATTGAAAAAATAAAAAACATTTTTTAAAAGCAAAGTAATTTTATGACCCTAAATGATATGCTAATTATTTATTCTATAGTATAAACCAGTAGGCAGTTTAATTCTCTACATAAAAAAGTCAATTTTACTTAAGGTTTATATAAAAATAAATGTTTCGTAATGTTTTTTTGGAAACCTTACTCTATGCAAAAACCCACATTGTTGGCTCCGTTTTTGAGGTTAGAATTATTCTAAAATAGTTATAACCTCATAAATGTAAATAATAATATTTTTTTATATAACTTTTATCCTTATATTAATGATTTCTGACCTTACTTGGTTATCAAAACATAAATAACCAACCTTAAAAAAAATAAAGGCGATGTCATCGTCGCAGAATAGTTCCGTGATGCGAAATTTGAGTCCATTACAGCTGTCACGGAACGCAGGGCCGGATTTAGGATTTTGCCGCCTGTAGGCTATCCATTTTCTGCCGCCCCCCTCCCGCTACTTAGGGACAGACACATACAAAGTTTTCCTTGTCACTTATAGGAGCATACTCTTTAAATAACGCCGCAGATTACATCTATGTTCCAATATACCAAAAACTATGTCATCACCGATTGACACATTTTTTACCAAAAAAGCAGTAGAAGTTTGAAAGGTTATTTCTTGTGACAGCGTCACAGTCTAACATCATAGAGGAAGCATACCTACCTAACATCATCAGTTGTGACACTCTAACGTGAAAAGTCTTGTAGAAGAAGCTTGGTAGAAGTCCCTGGTGTGTAAACTCAAAACTAAAATTTTTTACTGTTGATTGTGATGTTGGTGAAAGTTTGGTTGTTTGGCGGAACATCTACACACCTGGCAAGTAGTTAGATTTTTCGTTCCATTCATAAAAAATTACTTTTTTCATGAGAGAGTTTATTTTATTAATCAAAACCATACGTTTGCTCTATTTTGTGGCCAATCCATTCGTAAATTCATAAAAAAATTTTAAAAAGGAAATGACTAGTTGCGAATGTAAACACTTGGAGAGCTAGTTCCCTCTTTATGGGCCTATACAAACTGCGTGTCGTTACAATTGCCCTACATTAAAAATGGAGTAAATTAGTATAACAAGAATAAACACATTTCCGTTTCCTCAAATGAATACACTTCCAATCAGTATAATGGGCTTAAAAAATTTTCTGTTACAAAATGAGTAAAAATATTTTAAATTTTTTGTAAATTGCCAAAGTGCCGCCCCTCAAATTTTGCCGCTATAGGCTCCAGCCTTTTCAGCCTATTTAGAAATACGGCCCTGACGGAACGGCTCCGTGATTCGAAGCCAATGGGTTAAACAATTATCCAAGTAGGGTTTTACGTCTGATATAAAATTCTTTAAAAAAATGGCTGTCAAATTAAGCCCTTGGACTAAATTTATTTAGTTATTTATTTTTTATTTATCAATAAAAAGTTTATTTATTATAAAGTTAGGTAATAGTTAACAAATTAGTAAGCAAGCCAAATCTGTTTTTGGATAATATAATCTTAAACTTTAAGTGAAATTCCAAATGTGTAACAAAAATTTACTGTTAAGTTAATAAAAAATATACAGTAGAACCTCGATAGTTAGACACTTTGTGGACTTCAATGAACTAAAAGGAGTTTATGGGAAATGTTAACATAAGGAGTATGAAAATCATGAGCTGATTTGGGAAACACTAAATTTTAATGAAATCATAACTTGATTGAAGTTTAACTTAACCAACATTCAAATCATTCGACACTTTGTTTAAATTTTGGACTATATCAGTCACCATCATATACACTATCGGTTGTTACTGACATATTAGGTTGTCACGGACCGTGTCAAACTATAAGGAGTGTCGAACTATCGAGAGTCAGACTATGGAGGTTCTACTGTATATTCTTATTTTTTTTCTTCTATAGCCTGTTAAAAAACTATTAAATCTGGTCTTTGTAATTATGTTAAAAAATGTATCAGTTAAAAAAATGTTCAGGCAGTTGGAGACATTTAACATTTTATATATTCCACTATTTATCAGCTCTTTACACAAAAATCATGTCACTTGAAAGTATTTAATGTTTTTATTTATATGTGTAACAAAAGACTGTAACGACTGTGCCAACATATTGCAGCTTTCGGCCAGTCGCTGCTGCAGTGCCTGGGCTGTATTCTGCCATTCCTCGAGCACGACATGATCGACACACTGCCGTATCTGACAGCCTCCTCTATGGCTGCCTTGCCGGCGTCCCTCCATCAGGACATTGTCAACTCACTCTGCTACTACATCTTGCCCTTCACCATCAGTGAGTTGGAATTAAAACAAAAGAACTTGCTAAAATTACTTCCAATACCTTGTTTTTCAATATTCAGTTAATTATATTTAAGGGGGCAATATCAAAATACGTGACAAAGCTTGGACGGATTCACGTGGGTACGCCGTACCCCAATATTTTGAAGATTATTATTATTTTACTGTGAGCTTTATCATAATCTATTGAGGTGTAGAGGTACACCCTCATACCTTTTTTTTGAGTTTGCACTCCCAGATATTAAGTAGGAAATATACAGAAAATAATTCACAAAGCTGACTTCATTCACTAAAGTTACCTCTTGATACTACAGTAGACTCCCTCTTAACCGGCCACCTCGGGACCAGGACCCAGCCGGATAATGAATTGGCCGGTTAAACCGATGTTCATTAAAGAACGCCATCCCACAATTTTATATGACCTAAATATAATTATTACTTGAAAAATAACCTTAAATACATTACTGTATATGATTTATAGCTAATATCCACCACCCATGAAATCCACAACAAACCTACACTAATAATAATTTGTTTCTTTATTGTGGTCAACTGGATAGTAGGCCCAAACGCATTGATTTCCGGTGGCAGTCACTTCCGCCCAGGACATTATAGTTTAATTGGTTTGGGAACGTCTATATGAAATAAAGTTGAATTGCATACATACATACATAGATACATTAGATAAGAAAACTTAGTTTCCGGCGAAACGCGGCCGGTTAAAGCGATGTTGAGATAAAAAATGGCCGGTTAAAAAGATGTTATTTTGTGTCAGAGTAGGCCGGTTAAAGCGGAGACCGGTTAAAAGGTGGCCGGTTAAGAGGGAGTCTACTGTATTATCTAAATATATTTTTTATCATCTATAGTTAAAAGTCAGATAAAAATAATGTTCTGCATCATGTTCCTTCTGTATGTCTGTTCAGCTCGCAATGCTGATGACGACCAGACCAACTACGCAAGCCAGTCAGTCTCAGCTGTGGTTATGATGGTGTTCCAGTATTCTGATGATATGGGTAATTTTTTATTTTTCATCAATACTTTGTTTAATTTGTACTGTTCATGTTACAATTTTGACAATCAATCAAAGGGGGATAAAAAAGAAATATTTAAAGAAATGAAAATATATTTTCCAATACTCTTTTGTATCTTTTTCCTTTTGTTCATCTGAACATATGTGGCGGACAGCTGGTTTACATGTCAGGAAGTTTTGACTAGGCGGAGTTGGCCATAAGTCATGTTTTTGTCCTTGCTTTGACCAATTATGGTTAAATTTACTACTATTGATGAGCTAATACAAAAGATCATAATAAGATATTGAAACTTGTAATGTATAAGTGGACTTATGGGTTGAAATCCACATTGGATGAAGCGGATGTATCAAATGTTGGTGAGTTGGATGAACGAGAGTGCACTGTAGCAGTTAGTACATTTACTTTAATAATATACTGCTGTGCAAGTAGTAGAAAATGTGAAAACAGTAACAAGCTAAAAACTTTATATTTGTCACACCAATAATTTTCAGACCAATGCGGGAATGTTTGGCCCTGATGATGCTCACTGAATACTCCACTCTTTCATCAGGCATTCAAAGACCACAAAAATGACATTTTTCATGTGAAAATGTTTAACCATTACAATAGCTTTTATATATATAGCTCTATTAACAGCCATTTTAGTGCATAATCAGACTGCTGTTGAAATAATTTTTTCATTATACCATTGCGATAAACGTTGTTTTTGGAACGGTCAGTTGTGATCGAAACTAGTTGATTCCCGGTGGGTTGGAAAAACGTGTTGGTAAACAAAGTTTTCGGGACTAGACCGTGAAACAGGGGTTTTCGGGACACTAAACAAGTTAATTTATTTTTATTTTTAATAACAGCTGTAAATAAATCAAATGCAAGATAAACAAATAACAACGTAAGAGGGGGTATATAGGTTAAAATTTATTAATTTTTATCCAAACTGTAAATTTATTAAAGGTGGTATGATGAAAAGTACTGTTCGTAACTTGTCCGAAAGTGGTATATCGGTGCTCGATCGAATTCAAGTACTCGGCTTCGCCTCGTACTTGAAACTCGATCTTGCACCGATAACGACCACTTTCCGGACTAGTGACGAAATATACTATTACTGTACGCTGATGTAACACTGTTCTAAAACCGATCTTATCTCTGGCTATGCCTATTGTTGTGTTTTCCTAACTACAGTAGCGGCCACGAAATCAGGCGGGTTACTGAAAACGCAATGTTGTCACATTGAACCAAAAGATGAAAGAGATTATCGAAAATTGCGTATGTTGATGCATAAACTGGCAACACTGATCATCCAGCGTTGCCTAGACCGTATGTTGAATGTGCATTCTATAAAAATGATCAAAACAAGTATCATCTAATAAAACAGATAAAAACATTGACATAAATATCAAACATATGATTAAATTAATAACAATAGGAAAATTTGGCAACGTTGCAAAATCATTCACCCGCCTGTTTTCGTGGCCGCGACTGTACATTACATGGGATTTACTTTATAATGTATATCACAACTTCGTCACCTTTAAATAGATGCTTCACTTTAATATGATTTGAAAGATAACAGCATCACGCTTTACAAGATTAACCGTTGTTTTGTCATAACCACACAACTCCATATAATTGATGGTTTTGGATGTTGTAGCCCATCATTGCCAGCTCCTCGAGTGTCTGATGACGTTGAAGCTGCACTTGGTTAAAGACCTGTTGTGTGTGATTGCGTACGGGACCTCTGGCGCCCGCATGTCCGCAGCCAAGCTGCTCTTCTACTACTGGCCGACTTTCAACTCCAGACTCTTCGAGCGGAGAGGAACCCCACCCACACTCTACAGTGAGTGGAACACTGAATACTAAGCTGCAATAGCCCTTTAAGTTTCATGATGTAAGCCAACCGAATCACTGTAGTTAAATAAATGGTTTAAATACCTCAACTGTCGTGTGATTCTAGCGTAGTTAGATACTACTGCAGTTTCGACTCCAGGGGAATCTTCTTCAGGTGTCAAGGACTCAAAATTTCATTCAACTGAATTCGTCAAGTCATTAAAAATCAGAGAACACATTTACACGATACACGAACACTAACGAAAAAACACTTAACAAACATTTTAACCGGTACCGGCGGCGACGGAACGGACGGCGCGGACGCATGCGAAGGCCTGGTCTAGACTGGCGTTATCTAAGGTAGGCACATCCGTTGTCCCCCTCCCCCTTCCTTATCACTTGTTGACCATTGTTGGTGGGTCCATTCATTTAGTTTGATTGCCGATTCATACACTATGTTAGATTTAAAGCCCCTTTGTTCATTGAGGACATTTTGTGGTTCTTTTTTAACAGCCTGGTATATTTCGAATTCCTCTATCGTGTCCATGAAACGGCCTTTTTTACAAGTGTGTAGGATTTCAAGATTGTTGTCAATTGTGGAGTAGCTGTGGTTTTTATCAATTAAATGGTTGGCATACGAGGATGTTGATTTTGTGTTTAGTTTTCCTGGTAAATGCTCTTTAAATCTTATTTTAAAAGACCTGGCTGTTTGGCCTATGTAATAACTGGGGCAATCGTCGCAATTTAATTTGTAAATACCTGTTTTATTCATTCTGTTTGGGTTGGCCGAAAAGGTTGTTGGTTTTTCTTTTAAAATATTACTCAGTTTGTCGGATGTTTTGAAAGATACAGTGATGTTATTTTTTGTTAGCTCACGTTTAACAGTATTGTTGAGTATGGTGCCATATTCTAGAGATACATATTGTCTTTCTTGTCCAGTAATTTTGTCTGCATTTGATTTTTTATGTTTTCAAAAGGAATTCAAAATATACCAGGCTGTCAAAAAAGAACCACAAAATGTCCTCAATGAACAAAGGGGCTTTAAATTTAACATAGTGTATGAATCGGCAATCAAACTAAATGAATGGACCCACCAACAATGGTCAACAAGTGATAAGGATGGGGGAGGGGGACAACGGATGTGCCTACCTTAGATAACGCCAGTCTAGACCAGGCCTTCGCATGCGTCCGCGCCGTCCGTTCCGTCGCCGCCGGTACCGGTTAAAATGTTTGTTAAGTGTTTTTTTGTTAGTGTTCGTGTATCGTGTAAATGTGTTCTCTGATTTTTAATGACTTGACGAATTCAGTTGAATGAAATTTTGAGTCCTTGACACCTGAAGAAGATTCCCCTGGAGTCGAAACTGCAGTAGTATCTAACTACGCTAGAATCACACGACAGTTGAGGTATTTAAACCATTTATTTAACTACAGTGATTCGGTTGGCTTACATCATGAAATTAGAAGCTTGTCAAGCTAAAATAGCCTACCAGTACAAGGACGTCAAAACTAAGTTGTTAAAAACCATTGAAAATATAAATTTTAACAAAAAGTGTTTAGAATATGGAGTGATTCCAAAGTATGTAAATGTAAAAATAAACACGAAAACGTTTGCTGCTAAAAAAGCTAAAAAGACAGCAGAAAACACTTGGATTAAGAGTGAAATAAAACGACTGTTCTCAAAGAAATGTATGATCAACAAACTTCTTCTTAACAAACACATTGAACTATTAAACTGTTTACATGTCACTCAACATAACATTCTCCATGAAATTCACAATCAAATAAACAGGAAAATCCAAAGCAAAAAGAGAACCCAAAACAAGAAATTACATATTTTAATCAAAACTCAAATAAAAGAGGAACTCATTAAATGCAACCATATTTTCCACCCTAGAGTTATAAACGAAACCAAAATAGAATTCACCGAAAATGAAATTAATTTGCTTAACAAAGGTTTGAACTTCAACTTTACTAATAATAGGAGAAATAGCCTAGTTTCTGAATTACTACAGACTGAAGCTGCAGTAAAAACAATAAAAAATGAAGAATCCAAAGAAATTGCCAGAGTCATGCTCGTCAACAGAATCAATAAGTCGATAAAACAACCTTCATCATTTTCCAAATACAAGAACAGGTTCAGGTCACTGAGACAAGTTGCGACCAGTCTTAGAGATAAGCTCGCCGACAACAACGCCATCATCACAAAGGCTGATAAGGGTAACGCAACTGTCGTCCTCTACAAACACGAGTACCATGAAAAAGTCTACAGCTTCCTTAGAGATAATGACATAAATGAAATAAACGAGGACCCAACCAACAAATTTTCCAAAGAAATAAACAAAATAATTAGTCACTCCACAAACCTTCTTTCAGCCATTGATATTAAATTAAGTAAAGTCACCAACCCCCAACCCCCTATTTTAAGAGGAATGCCCAAAATACACAAACCCGACAACCCTATTAGACCGTTGGTCAATTTTATTCCATCCCCCGCCTATAAAATAGCTAAAAAGTTGGACCATATTATCAGGCAAGAAGTCGTCCTTGAAAACAGTCATAGTGTTAAAAACACAGTAGATTTAGTGAACAAACTTACTCAACAACAACTTAAAGATACATCCATTCTAGCGTCTTTCGATATTGTAAACCTGTACACTAACATCCCAATAGATGAGACTATTGCCATACTGAAAGAAAATTTAGACAAAAATTCACTGCTAAACGAAGAAGCCAGAAACGAACTGATAACACTAACTAAGACAGTTTTAAAGCAAAATTATTTTAAATTCGAAGACAAATTTTTCACCCAAAACAAAGGCTTGGAAATGGGATCACCCCTTTCAAGCATAATGGCTGAGATTTTCCTCAATCATATAGAAAATAAGAACTTATGGTCCAATGAAAACAAACATACACAGAAGATCGTTGCTTACTACCGCTACGTGGACGACACGCTCCTCATATTTAATGGTAACAAAAGACAGTTGAAATTATTATGTAACCATTTCAATAGTTTCCATCCACAATTAAAATTCACCTTAGAAGAAGAACAAAACAATTCCATCAACTTCCTAGACATCACAATTCGTAGAACTGAATCCACGCTTCAATTTAAAATATACAGGAAACCTACAGCAACCAGCCAAACCATTCACAACACATCACACCATCCGATGAATCAGAAATTAGCCGCATACCACAGTTTCGTACACCGATTATTGTCCATCCCACTCAGTCCCGAAAACTATATGGAAGAACTCAACACCATAAAATTTATTGCAGTTTCAAACGGATATAATAGCAATATGATCGACCGATTGAGACAAAAACATAAAAAATCAAATGCAGACAAAATTACTGGACAAGAAAGACAATATGTATCTCTAGAATATGGCACCATACTCAACAATACTGTTAAACGTGAGCTAACAAAAAATAACATCACTGTATCTTTCAAAACATCCGACAAACTGAGTAATATTTTAAAAGAAAAACCAACAACCTTTTCGGCCAACCCAAACAGAATGAATAAAACAGGTATTTACAAATTAAATTGCGACGATTGCCCCAGTTATTACATAGGCCAAACAGCCAGGTCTTTTAAAATAAGATTTAAAGAGCATTTACCAGGAAAACTAAACACAAAATCAACATCCTCGTATGCCAACCATTTAATTGATAAAAACCACAGCTACTCCACAATTGACAACAATCTTGAAATCCTACACACTTGTAAAAAAGGCCGTTTCATGGACACGATAGAGGAATTCGAAATATACCAGGCTGTTAAAAAAGAACCACAAAATGTCCTCAATGAACAAAGGGGCTTTAAATCTAACATAGTGTATGAATCGGCAATCAAACTAAATGAATGGACCCACCAACAATGGTCAACAAGTGATAAGGAAGGGGGAGGGGGACAACGGATGTGCCTACCTTAGATAACGCCAGTCTAGACCAGGCCTTCGCATGCGTCCGCGCCGTCCGTTCCGTCGCCGCCGGTACCGGTTAAAATGTTTGTTAAGTGTTTTTTCGTTAGTGTTCGTGTATCGTGTAAATGTGTTCTCTGATTTTTAATGACTTGACGATTTCAGCCCTTTAAGTATTTGGGTTTTTTTAGAAGAGGGCCTTCACTTTTAAAATCACTCAAATCAAAGTAGGTTATTGCCAAATACGTTTTATTAGATTAAGAGGGCTATAAATAGACGCAAAATATGTAAATAGTGCCCAACGAATTAACCATTTAACTTTATAACACCTTATATTATCAACCGTTACCTTACCACATGTGAGTGTTTATCTATTACAATGCGTTGGTTAAGTTAGGTTTGGTTAGATTTTTTAGTAGTCGTAGAATAGTGATTATAACATTTTAAACAAAAACTATATTACTATTGTCTTGACAAATCTGACAAGAAAAAGACTACAGCGCACTGGCCTGGCCAGAACATACAAAGTAGAGACGTGAAATAAGATAACGACCGATAAGATAATGTCCAACCAATGAATCTAATATTCCGTATGTGCTATATGAATGTTTTCCATTCATCTCTCCACTCACTCTTTACAATGAAATTATTAAAAATATAATCAATAGGTAAATGATAAATTTTATTAGTGAATGCCTTCCAAAAAAGACGCCTGATTGGTAATGAAAAGGAACGTGAATTGTAGCTTTATTGTTGCAATTATCATTTTACCCAGCAATGTATAAGTCTCATTTTTTCTGCATTTTTATAATGATAAGTGTTTTACAGGAGTCTAAATAGAGCAGGATGTGGTAATTTGGATCAATTAATTCATACCAAGCGTAAATATGTTACTCCCATGCTTTTCCTTCTACTAACATATACAGCTAACCCATACTAAAGCCATTGGACTCTCAGTCCAGCTTTTTAACTCCCTCAGTGTTTGGATAGCTCCAATAAAGTTGTAATGTTTTGTATTTGATAGATGAAGTTTTTACCAAGTACATAGCAGAACAGGTAAAATTGATCTCACCCCTTATAGGTCACTTAAAGGATGTATTTGTTAATTGTTATCTACTGCAGCACTGAGTAAAAAGCTAATGTTTTTTATTTAAACAAAAATTAATTACTCGTAAATTTACTCATAAATTTATAAACTTATTTTGTGTTGATGCCTCAGTTTAGTCCCAGATTAGAATGTAACAAAGCTCTAATGCACATTAGTCAAATGGTTGCTCAAATAAACCATGTGTGAACGATATTCTTCAGCATCATTAAGTTTTTTATTGTTCTGCGCACTGAATGTGCCATCCAAACTTGTTGGCTTAACAATTATATCACCACTAGACAGGAAGCCGTTCCCCTGCCAGCGGGACATGTGCCCCAACGCGGGCGCGGCCGAGGCGGCTAAGGTCTGCTACGACCACTGCATCTCCATCACATTCGCCACAAAGTCACCGCCACCCCTCTATCTCTGCATCGAGTGCGCCAACGAGATACATCGGGAACACCCGGAACAGATGTTCTACGACATCCTCCATCCCATGCTGCAGGGCTCGGTCTCTTGTGAAAATAAGGTATAGATATGAAGGTAGTGTCAATTTTGGAGACAGTATTCTTTCCATTGCAATCAGTGATACTAAAAGTTCAATTGTATATAATTTTCTAACTTTAAACCTTATTCACAGCCAGTAATTGATTGTATCTGTAATTTTAATTGAAATGAAACATGTTAGATATATAGAGTATAAAATTAGGTTTATTAAATACAGTAGAACCTCGATAGTTCGACTCTCGATAGTTCGACACTCCTGATAGTTCGACATGGTCCATGACAACTTAACATGTTAATAATGACCGATAGTGTCCATGTTGGAGCCTGACAAACGTGAAAATGTAAACAAATTGGCGAATGATTTGAATGTTGTTTGTGTTAAAGTTCAATTAGGTTATAGTTTCACTAAAATTTAGTGTTTCCTAAATTCAAATTATGATTTTTATCATCCCAGTGTTAAAATTTCCCATATACTCCCTATAGTTCGACATTTCGATAGTTCGACACTCTCTAAGTCCACAAAGTGTCGAACTATCGAGGTTCTACTGTATTATGAATCACCTATTAGAAGTAGCAGCCTTATTTATATATTTTTTTCAATTTGGGCTTGAACAACTAATAACCTAATTTTGTTTTTAATCCCTTGGACAGAACTGCCGATCATCAGACAAGAGTGTCGTGTCGATCTGCTTCACAACAGAATGTGTGAGCTACAACAGCAACCACCCGATCCGTTACTGTCAGCAATGCCACAGCATCCGACACAACAACAGACGCGGGGGTGACCACATCGTTCACACGTGTTTGCCCAAGGCCTGGGACATGGACTCGGAGATGCTCAGCTACCTGGTGGAGGCCATCGTTAGGTAAGTGAAACAACAATATCCTGAGTTAGAAAAACCATAGACACATGTTCAAACTAGATTAAAAACTTGAAGATTTGTGGCTTGAACTTTGTCTACTACAAAAGCTATCAACTTTTTTTTCTTTGAATACAGAATTTATTCAGTGAACTTGACTGTTAATTTACCAGTTTCCAACATCTAGCTTGATTACCGTGGTTAAAAGTGTTAAGAATAGCTATACCCAACATCTAATGAAAACTCAGCATTCATTGATGGTTATGATTGTAGAAATTACAAAAATGTTTTGTCACTTGATATACAATAGAGTCCTGCAAACCCAATAAGCCTGCCAGAGCACTAAAGTATGAGCAGAGCGTTTCAATGTGATGAGTGCCATGGCATCAGCCGGAGCACGATGTGGTGCTTTAGCTTTTCTTTAAGTTTGTTTAAAAAGATGAGGTTTAAGTTTTAGTTTTGTATCATGTACATTATGCAATAAATAAGTGTTATTTTATAAGAATAACATAAACTATTTTTACTTTTAGCGAATTTCCCATAGGGAATATTAGCGAATTTCCCATAGGGCATAAGCTATTACCGTAGGTCTCATGGAAAGACCTAAGCCCGGGACCATGTTACTTTTTCGTTTTGAGGTGCCCAGAGACCAAAAATAATAGTCATTAAAAATTTTATATATATATATATATATATATATATATATATATATATATATATATATATATATATATATATATATGTATATATATATATGTATGTGTCCCTAGACCCGATAACTCTCGTAAAAATGGTCCGATCGACACCAAATTTGGTAGAGATGTGTAATCCTACGTTTATTCGGATGAGTTCGAAAACCAGAATTATCAACCTACCGGAAGGGGTAGTTTTGGGGGGTTTTGTACCCCAAAAATGGGTTTTTTGCATTTTTCATATGTAAATTTAAAAAATTTTTAATTTTTATTTTGACCATTGGATTTAGCTCAAAAAAACACACAATTTAGTATTTTGAAGCTTTGCTCTATCTCCATTGGTTACCGAGATATTACAAAGTCTAAAGACAGTACATTGTCTTTTGGGGCTCCAATGTTAATCTTACGGAGAATAAGGATGTGTTAATATTTCACTTATTAACCAATATTTTTGGATGAAACTTAGTATTTAGCTTCATTTGGTTGAGATTCATCCATTTAAGGTAAAAATCTTGGTTTTTTTTACTTATCATGGCAGCAAACCTGCATACTCTTTTCCCATGTTAATCATATGGAGAATAGGCAAACTCTTTTATTTATGGACAGATATTGATGAAACTTACTATATGGCTTTATATGGTTGAAATAAATTTTTTCTATGCTAAAAACCTACTTTTAGTGTCCCCCATGGCAGCATACCTGCATACTCTTTCCCTATATCTTAAGGAGAATAGACATTTATTTCCCTATTTATTTTGCACGTGATGAAATTTTGTTTACAAGTTTAGCTGGTCAAAATTAATATTACTAATTTGGAAATTCGCTGAGTACGCAGGTCTGCTGCGACGGGGGGTATTTTCTTATGCTGACTCCTTTCCCAAAAACCCTGAATTTTCACAAACCCGGTTCAGTCAGCATTAGTACAAATTTGCGGTACTCTATTGTATTTATATCTCCCCATTCTAGCATGAAAGCCAGAAAACCAACTTCTCATTATGTTTGAAAAAATCTGAATTTTATTTATATATTAATAGGCAAGCATGTTTCTTTTCCTCCTTTTATCTCAGCTTGTGTGAGTTAATATAGGAGAAATCCACGCATACTGTTGGAAAGGAGCATGAGATGTAGATCCTGTAGATGTACATCCTGAATATGAGCAGAATCACATTTTAATTCACATTAGTCCCAAGCAGGCCCGTGCTGGCCCACCGGGACACCGGGACATATCCCGGTGCGCCCTCGGCCTGGAGATTTTTGGCGCCCTCCGGTTCCGAAACAGACAAATTTTATTCTGAATGCCAGCAATAAAAACTTGTTACTTAATTCAAATGTCTCTCTTATATATATAAACAGCATTTAACAAAAACTTGAATAAATAAAACATTAAAGTAATATTTTTAATCCAAATCATTCTAGAACCAGAATTATCAACTTAGGCCTATTCTCCACCAGCGTTTCTATCGCTGCGTTTTGCGCGCGTCTGAAACGCGCATGAACTGGAACCATGGCGAGTAATGGGTGAGTCTCCACGGGCGTTTTGGACGCCGCGACAACGGGCGACACGGCGTTTCTGTCGTTGACGGACCTGTCAGAAACGCGACGACATCGTCGTGATCCATTCTCCACGTGGCGCTTTCCCGCGACTGTCGCCGGTCTGCACGGCTGACCATATTGGGTATTAAACTAAAAACATATTAATCGAGTCTTTGTGCTAACTTCACTCATGTGCAAAACCTTTTTAGCAGCTACAACAATTCAGCTAAACAATCCCGCGGCACATAATGACTCACGTAATGTCTGCATTTAAATGGAGACCAAAAACTTCGGGTGTGTCGCAGGTAAACTGTTCACTTCACATAGTCTACATATCTCTAGAAGATAAAGAATAAGTACACTTAAGGCAACACTTTACAAATAATCAAATAAATAGCGGAGTGGGATAGTTAAATTTCTATTAATCTAGATAAAAAATCATCCTAAACAAATCTAAGGCAAATAAACCCAAATGTCCTTCAAGGACAGGGTGAACTAGGGAATTACAGGATAGAATAGGGTATTAAGGACAGGGTGAATGAACAAAAAATACTAGGGGTGAAAAATTTAAATTATTGAAAAGTTTAAGATTAAGAGATATTTTCATGTTTTAGATTTTTGTCCTACTTATTGTTATAAAACTATTGTTATTGCTATTGTTGTTATTAACCTATGTTTTCATAAGAGAACACGGAAATTAGTGATTTTTTTTATTTAACTTTAACTTTTAGCGTTTTTGTCTTAAATATTTTTATCTACTTTATTCAGAATTATTTATCTTGAATGCTCGGTTACATCTAAAATTTGAAACTCTAATAACATTTATTTTGTCTTAATTAAAAAATAGAGTATTGATAAGTTAATCAAGCTTGCTCTTAATTTTTAGAGGGTGTGACTTTTACTTTTCATAATAAAAAAAAACAAACTAAAATTACATTTTTATTTTTTTAACACAATATTTTGGTACGAATAAAAGTACATAAACCAAATTGTTTAGTACATTGTATAATTTATAAAATTTCATTATAAAAAAGTTGAATAAATAATATCAAAAACCTTATAACTGTTGATGCAAACCACCAAAGAATCCACACGGTAATGGCGTGTTCTCCAAGACTTACACTTGGCCGTAGAAGCCTTACTCTGGTAGGCTGAAGAAAAGGACAGTCAATTGCTTGAACAAATGCAGGGGCTGGAGCTTTCTGTAGAAGCTCTTGAAGACTGAACCTCCTGTTGATCTTCTTTCTCGAGCTCGGAAAGCCCAAACTTGAAGTTCTCGAGTGCTAGCAGTAACCCTCGGTCAAGGAAACTCGGTCACCTACTCTGTTGAAAGGATGAACTCCTCAAACTGTGAGAAGAGCTCTTTCTCAATGCTTCTCGAAACTTTGTTTTCTTCTCTGGATGTGAGGAGTTTCTACCAAGAAAACTGGAGTTGAGGAAGAGAACCCTGGGTCAAGTTTGGAACTTCTAAGGCACAAAATCAAGGAGATGTAGGGAGCAGCTACTACTTTCAGGAGAGAGCAGCCAAAAGTGATTAGTTGCTATGAAAACCATTTTATTTTAAGATATCCTTGAAAGTGTTATTGTCTAAATAAAGAAACATTCATTGAAACATTGTTCAGTCTAAAACAAGTTAAATCTTGCTTCTACATGAACACAAAGTTATATTTTAATAGTAAACAAGTGTTTGATTCTAGTTAAATTAATCGAGACAATATGTACCGTAGTTTAATTTACAAAAAGTTACCTTAGTTAATATTATTACTAAGTGTTATTTGTTAATTTTATTAATACCTAAATTACTAAAATCATGTTTCAACTAGTTTTGTCTCTTATTCTGTTTTGTCCGAAAGAAATTACTGATATTGACTGGGCACCTGGAAGCCATAAATTAGTAAAAAAGGGAAGTATTTGCATGTAGATAAAGTATGGATTTAAAACTATCAAATTGTTTAAAATGTGTATTTTGGGTTTAAAATTTCAAAATTTATTCACTACATTCCAAACTCTTAGACCCTGATCCCTCTGATTGATACCGTGGATAGTTGTGGTGGGGAAGCGGAGGGGGGGGGGGGTTTACACTGGCGCCCTCTGGCCATGGCTGTCCACCGCCCTAAGAAGGGGGCCAGCACATGCCTGGTCCCAAGGGTTACGCCCTACAGGCTTTCAAAGTTAATCTTATGGGTGGAGGGTAATTTATTGAATTATTACAGAGCTGTTGTAATAATAAATGCTATTAAACAGGGAGCACACATGTTTCAGTTATAAAATATTTTAAGCTAATTGGGTCCAGACGGGACCAGTGGGCGATCTCTAGTATCCATTAATCCATTAATTTAAAGTATTACATAAGACACATTTATGTTGTAGTTTGCTGAAAGAGGCGCGCACCACCACAGCGGAGATTCCCAAGGACATGAACGACATCCAGACGAAGGCGGCTCTACTCAACGTGCTCAGCCCCAGCTACCCGCTGTCCACGGAGGAGCGTCAGCTGATGGGCCGGTTTGGCGTGTGGCTGCTCGTCGGTCTCTGCACGCCCAAGGAGAACACCTCCAGCGACATCCTCGGCCGCCTGCTGTCCATGCTGTTCCATTGGTTCCATGTCACTGCGTACTCATTTGATGGTGAGCAAAATACCACTAATAGTTAGTTCGTTAAACTTATTAATCAATGGAAATAGTAAGTCCCACTACTGCATGTTACCACAGCTTTTATTTTGCTACTCTATTTAAATCTGTGTTTAAATTTATTAGTTTTTGCTGTATGGGTTTGGAAATAATTAACTTAATTTCCTTAATTTTAGATTTTTTTTTTGTACCAAACCATCATCTCAATGGTTTTATTTATTTATTTATTTATTTTTCCAATTCAACCTATTGACTGTTTGATGATTAATTTTTTTAGGATTTTCAATCTGAAAGTCTATTGTAATGTGGTTTATAGGTCAGGAAGTTTCTTCTGTTGTTGGTGATATGCACAATTCAATGGACGGCATGATAATGCAGTTTTCCCTCTTTTGAAATGTGGCTATTTTTTTCTCAGATACCTAGGGGAATAATGCCAACTAAAATTTTGGGTATAAAATGTTTGTATACTCAAGCATTCATCACATCCATCCAAAAACCAACAATATGGTCTGGACCAGCATACTGTTGTTTTTTCTTGCCCCCTGGCCTCTGTAACTCCTGACTGGCTGACATTAATCATGTGTTCACTCCCAGACCAGGCCGAGTGCACTCTGGAGCAGCTCAAGACAGACTACGTCTGCCAGTGGCTCAACGAAGTGTGTCAGTCTCACTTCAACATCTTCGTCTCTTGTCTGCTGCCCCACCCACCGGACTATGCCAGGGTGGGCGGTCACTGGTGAGTTATAAGTTATATTGAAATCTATACTACCGATTTTATTTACTAAATATTATTGCTTGGCAAATTAATGTGCTTCCCTTCACTTTAAAAATTTATAAAATAATTAGTCCAACAAGCGTATATATTTGGTTTATCCTTTAAGATATGAAATTTTCAAAGTAGACATCACACTTTAAAACCACCAAGAACATCAAAGAACTTAGGTGGATCCGGCAGGTAGGGTTTGCAGCAGAAGGGGCAGCAGTCTTGCCCGGAGCCTATGAGCGACGCGAGACACTGAGGGTGGAGGGGGAAGTTACAGCTGCATGGCCGCACGAAGGTCAGGTACTCGGCTGCGCTGTTGCAGACGTGGCAGTTCGGACTCTGTGGTGTCGTCTGTGTTTCATCGTCAGCCATAGTGTTCAGATGTGTAGAAAACAGTGTATAGACTTGTAAAAACTTTGCAAGTGGATGGAAATTCAAAAATGGTATCCTTGGAAAAAAATATTCTTATGTCATGTTGGATTTATAATACTCATGAATTTAACTTGTTGATTATGAAAAAAAGTTATTCTTGAATAATGAATAATTTGGGATAAATATGTTACCATATCAACAGTAACAAGTACTCATCTTAATAAAAATATTAAAAGCTGACTTTTAAATAATATTATGTTTAATTTTTTTACTGTAGAATTTTTGTGCTGTTTCCATTCAAGCTCGTATCTTCTACTTATAATATTAACTTATGATATAAATAATCATTTTCATTCCTCAGGTTGTTGCATTGAATAAATTCTTACCTTGTTGGAAAAGTACACCAGAGCTGGGATAGTTGCTTATCTATTTCTCATTAAATACCATTGTTAGAACTCAGTTGTTTTTATTTGCTCATAAAATCCAGCCCAGCTTTAGTCCATTTACACATAGGGTGCGGAAAAACATTTTACTTCAGCCAGAAAATAAGTAGTACAGATACTGTACCTGTCCTGTACATAAAATATTTTTACTGCATCGAAGTTTATATGACATGAAAAAAATAGAAACCAGGGTTGTCTTTGTCATACCACAATGTCATTACAGGTGGTTAAAATTTACTGGTTGGGAGTACTGAATGGCTGAGCCTTAGGTTATATTAAGTGTTGGATTGCATTAGGAGACAAAATTAGTCCCTGCAGCCAAAATATGATTTATTCATCAGGACCATATGGTTCACAGTTAGTTCTCACTGCATGCAATGTGTTAAGAACTAGGTTTTAGTTGTTAATATAGGTTTGGTCCTTACTGTGTCAAATTGGTTCTACTCAAATAACTGCTGTATATATAGTGGGTAGGGAGGAAAAGGAAAAAGAGGCTTACACCTAAAGTTATAAGCTTTGATATGTTGAGACTGACGTTTTATTTATGTATGGAATTTTAAAGTTTTCACATGACAGCAAAAGAGAGTGCTTGTCTCATAAAAAAGTGATTAAGATGCTGTAACTATTTTATTGAAATTTTCCATTCTGTCTCATAGAAACTTATAGCAGAATTTGTCTAAATACTGTAACTGTGAAAGTTTGTATGTATTTTTGTTTGTTTGTGGGTCAATAAGGCTGTGAGGTTGCTGATAATCCCAGGCAACATATAGGCGTATTAGAATTTTAAAAGTGCATGAAGGCTCTGCCCCACTTAATTAGAAATTTCACATGTAATTCTTACAGATGTTCATGAGACTTTAAATTAACAAATTTGATTTTTTAAATATGTTACCGTATTTAGTTCAACTATTATATAACAGAATGCATCACTTACAACAGTTTAAAAACATTTAATAACCTTTCACTAGTCCTAGGACAACTTTAAAACTGGTTTATACTAGTTGTTAAGTTGACGTTGGGTACAGCAAAGGAAGTTGTCATAACATGTGGTAAGTATTTTGGCTAGCCACTATGACAATTTCCCTTCCCTCATGATCCATTTATGTTTTAGACAGTGGGGATGAATGCTGTGGGCATAGAAACCCCCTGGCTGAAGAACATTAATGCACAGTCGGTTGGTTAGCCATTTAGCGGACAGAGCGGTCCCCCTGTTTGAGCCTGAAAATCAGTTGTCACAGGAGCACGGGAGTTGGCAGTCTGAATGGTTAAACGGCCCTTCTGATGTCCCGTCTCTCACCCTTTCTCTTCCTTCAATATACGGTCCTTCATGGGGCTTGCGCATAATGCCCATTAGATGCAGACTTGCTTGACGGTTTGGGCAGGGTCTCCTTATTCAACAATAACAACCTTCCACTAAGTACACTACGTTTTCACGGCATTCCTCTGGTTTCTGTTGGTAGAGGTGACTGAACGGAGGGAGTGAGTCAATCCTTTGGGTTAGTGAGCGAAGGCAACTAGCTTGCCCTAGTATTATTTTTTGAAATTTAAACCATTTGACTTAAACTTGCATTGCGAAACATGGGGTATAGCAGCCAGTATTAGGTATTTCGTTTTCAGTTAGGTAAACAGTTTTCATTAACATGACTTTGTACTTCCGATTTTTGTTGAAGGATGTCAAAACTAACTCTCACATATTGTGACAGGGACATGTTAGTCTCGCGCACCTCCCACCTCAAGAACGGTCTGAACCGGTTGTTCTCACTGGTGCCGTATGAGGTGATCACTCCAGAGATCTGGGACTACGTCATGCCGCACTGGCTGGAGGCTATCGTCAAGGACGTCCCGGAGAAGGAGCTCCCCGAACTGAAGCTTCTCTTGAGGTAGCCTCATCAAACTCATGTGGAGATCCACTTCCAAACAAATGGAAACTTTTTTTACATGCAACGATACTTTCTAACAATTAAAATGGGTAAACTCTGAAAATTAATTGGTAGCTTCATGACATTTAACTAGTTTTAATTAGGACTTCTAACATATTAACCTTCCCCATGTGCTCTCGGGTGAAACCCAATACCGTGAGCAAACTAATTTAGTGATTGGGGTAAAAAAGATTTTGAAAAAAAACAGGTTACATTTACTTGTAATTAATAACAAGAGGCCATAATTTTTACTTTAATGAAGGAAATAATTTTTATGGCTTCAAGTATCAAAATCAGCGTGATGGATGTATCAAAGCAATGATATCAAGCTTTCGGATGTTTGTGATCTATATTTATAGTTTTATTACTAATAATAGCATTACATGGTAATTTATTACAAATAACTTTTTGCCCCTTTCTGATATACTTTAGATCAGTAACAAGGTTAAATTGTATTTGAAATTGGTATCACTGATTTGAACCACAAAGGCCATACTCCATAAATCACTCACAAACATTTACGAAAAACATCCTTCGTTCACATAACCTAACAACTTAGCAATTTGACAGCTTTCAAGGCATTCCGTCAACCAGCAAACGGGAAACATTTCACCAACAGCTCACAGCTGATGCTAAAACAGTGGTGATCATAATCGTATGATTACTAATCTTATACATTCAACAAATGCCTCCAGTGGGCAATATGGCGATATATTAAAAGCTTGGGAAGGAATCGAAGGTTTGTTTGAAACCTCTTAGTTACAATATATTTTTTATTTTGTATTAGAACTGGGTAACCATTTTAAAATTCCAATAATAAATGAATTTTTAAATGTATATTGTTCTTAGAAAATCACACATTTAATCTTCTAATTTTTCCAATGCATAAGCAGCAAATATTTTGGTAATATTTTGCCAATGTTGTCAATTATTAAGTATTATTTTAACTAAGACAGTTTATTTATTTCCATTTAAATATCAGATACTCATCTATTTTAGTTTTAAAGTATAATTTTTTTGTGAAATTTTAAATTGCCGTTTATTTTGTATTCGTATAATTTTGTTTCAGCAAAATGCTGGATCCTGAAATGAGCCCATTGGGGTTTGAAGCAAAGAAGCTATTCCACTTTGTCTCTGTTCGTTTCAAGCAAACGACCCCAAAAGTCATGGAGCAAGCTCTTAACTGGCTACAGGTATGTTTTTGTTGTAGTTGATTTGATATTAATCTTGCAAAAAATACATTTATTTGACTTAGCATTAAAAATGAGTTACTTTTAAAATAGTAAATGCCAATACCTAGTAATAATGAGATTCTAGATAAAAGTTGGACTCAACATCACATGGGTTGGGTTGTGAAAGGATTTTCTGCATCTTGCCAGTATAAACTAGTGTTATGAGTAGAGAATTTCTATTTACAGTAAAACACCTCAAACTCTACATTTGTGTTTTAACCCTCCAGAGCTCGCTAAAAATTTAAAACGCCGTCTCTTGCTCAAGGAGGTTTCCTCCAGGTATTAAATAAATGCATAAAATGTATTCTAAATACTTTTATTGCTTAAAATAAAAACAGAAAATGATTATGAAATCGATTTTACGTTATATACCTGCAAAACAGAGTTAGAATGGCAAAGTTAATTTAACAATGTAACTATTTTAACTGTTGGGGGTTATAACAAATATTTCTTACAGTTTTGACTTAAAACTTATTATTTTTTAAATAACAGTTTTGTAAAATAGTATAAAAATAGTAAAAATAACGTTGTGGAGTACAAATAAACTCAACGTTGTATAAAACGTTGTATAAAACGTTGTATAAAATAACGTTGTATAAAACTCAACTATCTGAATATATAAAAAATTACTAAGAGGTTTCCGTGCATAAACCATAAATTAAATATTATAACAATGACACTACAATCAATTCAAATAGTTATACATGTAAAAATAAAAAGTTACTTCAAATAAAAACAAATCTAAAATGACAACTGTAGCCTACACAATCATAAATAACCAAATAAAAAACGATCGCACACGGACTCTTCCTCCGGATTCTCAAAACACACAAGAACGCTCACGGAGGAATCGTCCAGCACCTCAGGACAGCGCTCGCCAAACTGACCCTGGTCGGTGAAAGCGGGATAAGGGGTAGGTCAAATGCGGGTTAGGAGGGCGACAGCTACACAAAAGTACATTGCTGTCAACCCCAAAATAAATATTTCCCACAGCAAAAAATATTGCCCCGGAGGATTCCTCCGCTTAACGTCCTCTCGAGGTTTAAAGAGTTTCCCCAGGGCAATTTTAACTCTCCAGTTTACATATTCAGACAGCATACAATAGGGTCTTAGTTATGATGGCATTGGGGAAAACAATCGGTACCAATAGAATTTGGATAAAAGTCAACAATATTGATTGAAAATTGTAATTTCAGCTGTCAATGATGTTCATATCTCAGAAAAGTGGCTGTGAATATGACAAAAATGTTAATAAATACTGATGAAGTGACTAAAGACAATAAATTTGGTTTTGTTTTGACTATCTCAACACGAAAAAACTCTGTAAATAGCGTTTTTTTGAGTTACAGAATGAACATTCGAACATTGTGAGAGCACTTGAAGAGGAGTCGGGTTATCTGCGGTCGAGTGTATGGGGTTTTGCTGTAATGAGAAAACAAACCAATTTGAGAACTGTCAAGGCGAATAGTTGCTTTTCTAAATTAATCATAGTTTAAACTTTTTTTGATCACATGAACTCTTTTTTTGATGAATGATGTTAAGGTCTTCAAGAACGTTAATTAGCCAACAAAATTATTTTTGCAGATCCTAACAATCTTGGATATTGTTATTCATCGCCATCTCTTGTTCACCTTCTTTGAAGATGGCATCAATAGCATGAAAGAAGGAGAGGTTCAGGGGAAGGATAAGGAAACTTTGAGGAAGAGCAACATATGTGAGTATCGATACCAGGGAGTAGGTCTTGGATGTATTCATTCGTCGGTTTTTAAGTAAACTATTCTGGTATAGAGAATAGCCTACAATATATACTAGACCCAAAGTCTGCTCAAGAAAATAAAAAATTTTCAGATAAACTATACTTAATTAAAACATATTGACTCTACATATGTTTTACTTGTAAATAAATAAACTAATCGAAGTGTTGGTTGTAGCACCAGTGGTGGAGGACGAGTCTGGGCAGACGTCTGGCATCTCAGATGACGAGGGACAGACGAATCGGCAGAGCAAGCGACAACACAGCGATGGAGAACTAAAGCTCTCGTGCTGCGTGCTCATGCTGGACATTGTGCTCAAACAGGTCTGTAGTACGCATTTGGTGGTGTCCTAGCCTGGCACTACCTTAATGTTAATTTAGTGATGGGAAATGGATTGTCTGAAATCAGTATTAGGTTTACAAATAAATAAAGAATTTTATTTAAATAAAATAAAATTGAAATATAAGTTTTCAATTTGAACGTTAAGAAAAGTGGAACATATTTCATCTATTAAACAAAGATAGTTTTGTAAGTATAGTCTTTTAAATGAATATTAGGTAAAGCATATCCACATATTTTCAAGTGCTGCATCGAAGGTCTTGACAAGATTTGAGGGTATACCCCAGAATAGTATAATTTACGTCTAACTGTAAATCAGTTTGCTGCAAACAACCATGTGATGTGTATTGGGAGAAACCCCACCAGCGTATCTGAGGGGATGAGAAAGGGGATTAACAGACCAGAGACAAAGCTCAGATAGTCTTATTTTTTCCAGAACCAGATCAGTTATGCTTACATAATTCTTAATTAAGGAATAGATCAGAAAATCAAACCAATCCGTGCCTGGCAACTAGTCCCTGGACAGTAGCTCAGCAAGCCACTGATCAAACAATCTATTTTGTAAAATTGTTGAATGTTAAATCTGTGTTCTCTGATTGGCAGATGGAGAAGCAAGGCGTGGAGAGACACACAGGCATCCACACAGTGGTGGCGCAGGACACGTGCAGGCTCCTCCAGGTGATACCAACAACAATCCTTGAAGTAGTTAAACACTGAGCACTTAGCATTGGACTTATTAAATATGTCTTCTAACTTTTTACTAGTTGAGAAAGATTAGCTCTTTGAACCAAAACCCAGCCTCTGTTAGAACGGAATTGTCAAATTTGGTTTTACAGAAATATTTTTTAGGAAAAATAATTCATATCACTTAATGGTTATGAGTTTAATATTCATAATAATCCATAAATATCCATAAGGGTATTTATGGAAAGTCTTCAAGTCAACATGATTTCTGTTTTTACCTTAAATGTTATATTCTTAGTTTGGAAAGATTTTTACATTTTGGGCTGGTCCATGGGAAGACAGGGGCTATTCTATATTTTTTCTTATTGAAGAGTATCACTTCATCATACATTGTGTAGATGTACACCAGCTGGATTTGGAAATGGTCATCTGCATGTTGTATACTGATTTGGCCCATTGTCATAGGCTCAAGTTTTCCAAAAATAATCCATAATTTACTGGTAACACATTTTTAAGAAAAATTCCAAACAATCTTAAAGAAGGACAAAACAAAAATACTTTTAAAAAGAATTAAAAAAAAGTCCCATAGAAAAGGCTCTCTATTCATTTAGAGGGGAGATTTAGATATCTATACTTATTTAATACTCTAAGGGTTTTTTTGTCTTGAGAACTCCTCCTACAATTTTCAACCGATTTTCAAGTATTTGGTGTCGTTGGATAGGGCTTGTTCTGTAGTTGTTTCCGCCAAAAATTGATGAGAATCGGACTGAAAATAAAGGCGCTATCCAACATTGAAATCTCAAAATTTCCCATTTAAATAACATTGGGGACTGATTAAAGCATTTGAAACATCTGTTAATAATCAGCTGTAAATACGTGTAGTTATTGGTGATTAAAGATATTCACATTATTGGATTGGTTGGATGCCATTGATTTAGAGCTAAAGTAACATTTGTGCTGTGTTTAAATAAATTGCTCGTTTTCAAGCAACACGCATACTAGTAAATTTATAAGTAGGTTAGATTAGGATAATGTATTATGACACGACACTATTCAATGTGTATCATGTACATATTGTGAATAAAGAATTTATGATTGATGGATTGATGATGATGTTGTCGACAGTGGATGCTACAAGCGCCGTGGCTGACGTCCCATGAGTGTACGGGATCAGGCAAGAGAGAGTGTGTCCACTGCGAACTGACCATAGTATGGGACTGGGACTGGTCATCTACATGTTTTGTACTGATGATGATGTTGTCGACAGTGGATGCTACAAGCGTCGTGGCTGACGTCCCATGGGTGTACGGGATCAGGCAAGACAGAGTGTGTCCACTGCGAACTGACCATAGTATGGGGCTGGGACTGGTCATCTACGTGTTTTGTAATGATGATGATGTTGTCGACAGTGGATGCTACAAGCGCCATGGCTGATGTCCCATGTGTGTACGGGATCAGGCAAGACAGAGTGTGTTCACTGCGAGCTGACCATAGTATGGGGCTGGAACTGGTTACCTACATGTTTTGTACTGATGATAATATTGTCGACAGTGGATGCTACAAGCGCCGTGGCTGACGTCCCATGGGTGTACGGAATCAGGCAAGACAGAGTGTGTCCACTGCGAGCTGACCATAGTATGGGGCTGGGACTGGTCATCTACATGTTTTGTACTGATGATAATATTGTCGACAGTGGATGCTACAAGCGCCGTGGCTGACGTCCCATGTGTGTACGGGATCAGGCAAGACAGAGTGTGTCCACTGCGAGCTGACCATAGTCTGGCATCAACTGGCCTTGGAACTGGTCATCTACATTGCGCAGGAGAACCCGGCACACCCACCTGATGTCAGTGTCTGCAGCAGGCATAAGTATTGGGGGATAGAACAACATTTTTACTATCATTGTTAATTGGTCATAAAAATGAACTCGTAATAATACATTACATTACCTATTGCAGAAAAAAGAATTTACAAAAGACCTATTGACAAAATTAACATAGAATGTAATATTCTTAATTAATTTTGTCATCTTAAAATTCATGATGACATGTTCAAAGAGATTGAAGGGTTTTAGTTACCTTTTGAGTTATGTTAGATACATTTCACACTCTTGGACTTTTTCTGTCCTTGTCATTCTTAATTTAATAATTCAGAAAAATTAGAAATATATTTCTTTTATTTTGATAATGGCTTACCTCAATAGTGGAAACGCAAGATGCTGAAACCTCATTCATTGTTGGTAATCCTAAAGACATCCCATTAAAAAAAATCATCAGCCTGATTATTGTGGTCATTTGTTCTCGACTGGCTTGACTCTCTAATTTGATGCAAATCAAGTGCTTCCAATTCAATATTTAAACTGCAAAGCATTATATAGGATTAGTTAGTAAAGAAATTGATGTACAAATAGTTAGTACACTTTGATCAGAGGAAGAAAGAGATTGATGCTTTAATGTTCAACAGGCACTCTTATGACCAAATCACACACACAGATACATAGTACATTTACAATACATTGTTAAAATTTCACTTAGTAGATGACCACTAACTTGAGCATAAACAGATTGAAATAATTTTGATAATATTAATGATAGTTAAAAACACTATCATTAAAAACTCGGCTATTATTAAGTCCTATTACTAAGTAAGGACTATTAATATTATTAAGTACTGTTAGTAAGTCCCTTCGGATGAAAGTAATGTACCACAAAGCTAGATTGTGGAATTGTCCTGTTTCAGCCGCCTCTGAAGGAGGAGTCGGATGAGCACAAGTCGCCTGGAGAGGATAAGAAGTCAGAGCCGAAACCCGACGTGGTCATCAACATGCCCCTGCTTGAAATACACACAGTGGGTGGAATGCTCGTCAACATGCCCCATGTAATTATGCTGTGTCGGTGTATCAAGTGTGGGTCATGATGCACCTCACAGCACTCGCCCCCTCCCCCTCCCCACACGGGGCTTACCGGCTCTCCATGCCAACTCTAGAGAGCAACGTTACCCTTTCAGCAAGTAGCATCGATACTTTACAGACACCAATTTTATTTAATAGTTTATTTACTTTGTTTAACATTAGTGAAAGTTTCTTTTGAACTTAAAACTAATAAATTTACCTTAAATATAGCCTTACGACTAAATTTTCATCCAATTATATTTGTCATTTTACCACAGAAAAAATTTGGTTTATTAGTTAAACAGGTTTTTATACACATATTTATGACTAAAATGTATGCAGGTTTAACTTACTGTTTTCCTTACATTTGAAAAGTCCGAACATAATTTTAAAGTCACATAAGAATCTGTAGAACACCCTTTCTAGGTAAAAATATTTATTATTCATAGATGTATTTGACATATCTATTTCTAGTTCAAACACATAGTAGTCTTTGTTTTATAACTTAAAACCGATACATTGTAACAATTGTAGATCCTGAAACGTACAAATCTGTCTAGAAAGCCGTAAGCCCTAAATCCACAACTGCCATTTAGCTAGACATAGTGTTTCCGAGTCAAGTAGGAGCCTCGCTTGGCGTAGTTAGACTCATCAAGTGCATGCCACCAGCACTCAGGCAAAATAGTTGCAATAGTCCGTTGTTGCGTTGTAGTTTGTAGTTGCCGTAGCTCTGACCCACTAGGCAGCCGCTAGATGAGTCGTCACTACAGCCATTTCCGAACCGGTTTCCTACTGCCTCCGATAGAGTAAATGAAATCTGTTTTTTCAGTTGGATTTCCTATTCCTTTTGAATTGATAAATAGTCAATATAGTCAAATAAAAAGTAAGACTGATCATGAAGACAATAACGTGAATAATAAAATCTACAAATAATCAGTTTGTTAACTAAGCTTATATTTAAAGATTTTATGATAATAAAACTGTGTAATTAATGTTGATTAATAAAAATAAACATGTACATTTTGGGCATCATACTTTCTAATTTTATAAAAGCTCAAATTTTAAGTACCGGTACCTAAAAATATTTACCAAGTTACTATCAAGCCTTTAGTAGACTAGCAATATATAATTTAGGTACCTACCAAATTCATAATGACAAATTATTGAGTGAATTAGTAAACAATTTTAACTTGTGAATAAAGAACATTTTTTGGAGATGGTTTACAAGAGAAATTAGGATTCATGGCAAAATATTATTGTAATAGCTGGCCATCAAATTGGGGATTCAAATGACCATAACTTTTATTAGTAATAAAATATACACATATTAATGAAGGGACTGTATAAACAACCCATTACTTTTTATTGAAGAAATCTAAATATTGTCATTACAACATACTGAACAATACCTTTGTGTAGTGAATTTTTTTATAAAAAAAGAAACAGACTCAAGCTCTCTATTTGGATCATATTGACTTCCGTTTTAGAAATCTTTACTTGTAACATAAAACCGGCGTAAACAGT
Organism: Neoaliturus tenellus; assembly: GCA_030545055.2. NCBI lineage: Eukaryota > Metazoa > Arthropoda > Insecta > Hemiptera > Cicadellidae > Neoaliturus > Neoaliturus tenellus. Next base: position 226,395,585 of record CM061532.1, read on the forward strand.
TATTTTTTGTTGAACTTCTTTACAAAATCAAACTTGAATTACCAATTTATATTACAGCTATTCCAATAATATTCGTTATGGAAAAGGCAGGAAAAAAGAAGAATTACTTTGACTTAATTGGATTAATTTTTTTAGGCCCAAACCACACCAAAGGACAATGAAGTACCTTACAGATTCAATAAGGTGTGTTGTGACTGTGTTTATCTGTGTGTTTGAATCTGAATCTACAAAGCTTTAATTGTCTTCATCAACGAATCTGCGGGCCAGTCTCTTATTATTGAAACTTGAACTGCGAGATCAGCGTAAAACGTTAAAATAACATCCTAAACATCTAATTCTTTAAAACTCCTCAATGGAGCATACTTAAAATAATATTATAAAAACTGAAAGACTAAACTTAAAGCAGTACGTACATTAAAGACAGAAATAAAACAAATATGTGTACTAATTCATTTTCACTATTTATAAATAGTCAAATTGTTTAAGAAACTTTTTTAATAGTTGGCATTTAAAATAACATACAGGCAGTTAGTACCCATTATTCCCAAACTTTAGTACTGTAATAGCTAGAATTCTGTAATTAATTAAGTAGTTAACTAGTTCAGTGAGTGTAATACCAGTTTTAAGAATTCTACGGTAAGAATCCAATTATACTTTTTAGGAACTTGATATTTTAAGCTCAAAATTAAGTAATGGAATGTTTATTATATATTAATTTTATAACATCAGAAAATATGTTTAAAAGTTAACTGCATAATTTTTAAAAGGTAAAGCCAATAAATTATTTTTACTACTTAATAACGGTTTGATTTTAAATCTTGCATAATGAATTAGGCATCACATGATACATCATGCTCATCAGGCAATTTTTTTGCAGGATTGAGAATCAGCTTTTCAACATTTTGTGATTCAAGTTGTCTGACTTTTTATATATAGAGTGGTTAAAAAATCAAAGAAATGATCTATTATTATTGATTGATAATACTTAAGTAAGAAATTTATGTAGTTTTTGCAGAATACACACAAACAAATTTGCTCGTGGTAAAGTTTCAATAACAAAGAAGATTGCTGCGAAGCCTGACTCTTCACTCTCTGTTTCCATCTGTGTGTTTATCTTCATGTTCGTGTTTGGATGTTCCTCCTACTGTTCAGAGCTGTTTAAGATGTACAAAGTCTGTTCAATCGCTACGCAGCGTCAACATCCATATAATAACGGCTCTCTTGCTTCATGCACTGCATGCTTTCTTCCGCTCACTTTGTCTTTACGTAACAAACTATTCAATACAATTTTAATCCTTTTGACAAAAATGGTTTTTTTAATCACTCAGACTATTAAAATCTTCAGAATTCGTTCTCTGTCTAAATTTATTTATGTTTGATGTTGTAATCAATGTTTTCTCTGTATATACGTTTAATTTATGTTGTTATGTTGGCCAGTCTATTGTATTGTCATTTGTATTCACAATTTTAATCGGCTTATGAACGCTAATCTAATTATTTCATGTCAAGGCCATTCAAAATTATTGGAGATACTATATGTTCTAAATAAATGTACAATGTTTGTTGTTGTTTTTATTTATGTGTTTTGGTGACGTTTCTTGTTGATAAATTATGTTTTGTGACGTCCAAAAAAATCTAACAATATTTTTTTACAGAAAACTGGTGGGATAAGGTCATTGCTAAGAATTGTCATTAATTGTGTAGAAAATACAATAAAGAAAATAATGTTTATGTTAGTACAAAACATGATAGCGCTGCACAGGTACTTTAGACTTAACGACTGAAGGAACAATTAATTTAAAGGTTATATATAATGAAATAAAGTTTATGAATATGAAAATAAAATTGTAAATATCACAACAGGCAAACCACAGTCTAATGAAGTATATCCCTTTGCATCCAGAGGCTATAAACTAAATTTTTTATAAAGACAGCCGTCACAATCACAATCAATGGTTTCTACACTTACAAAAAATTCACATTTCACTGATTTTGTAATCAGACCTTACTAGCACACATAGTGCTTGGTTTGCCAGAGTTGGAGTTTAGCCATTTATGAGCTAACCTGCTAATTGGCAGATTTCACATCTGACCTCTTGAATTGCTAGTGTTGTGGGATTGTTCCACACAACCAAGCCTAGTTTTTCGGAACTTGTGAGTTCCGAAAAATGTCAGTCCATTTAATAATTTTCTTTGTAGCTACCTAAAAGTGATTAGGAATAATACCATCACAAATAAGAAATCCCAAGGTGGCCCGTGCGCAAATTGTGCATTTTATGATTCTGTATGAGAGAAACTAACCTAAAGTACATGTATGTTGGTTATGAAGTGACAGAGATCTATTTTTGTTTACAATATGACTTAATGATTTGTCTGAAAGTATTCAGCAGTTAAGTTACAATTCACATTTATAAACATCATACAATGAAAGCTGGTCAACATTTTAAAGCGCCCTCTAGAAATAAATCAAAGGCGAGGGGGCCGAAGCACGAAACGATATGACCTTTTTAATTATCAGTCACACACACGCTATATCCTAAGCTTTAAAATGACACCTCAATCTTAAAAATCGGTTCAGTAGATCGAGAGAAAAAGAGACGTAACAGACGAAAATCTTATAGAAATAAGAAGATAGGTAACATAAAAGAATGAAATTTCAGTACATGAAACAGGTTATTAAGTGGCATTAGTAATGCATCTGAAAACCAAATGTCCAGGGTACTTGCAAAACATCAGAAAAACTATAAAATGCTGCAGTTCTGGTTGAATGTATAACCAATTCCCAGTTTGCCATTTGCATAATTATTGTAGATTAGATAGATTTTTTGTAGATTAAATAGATTTTTCAAAAAAAATCCAGTAATAGTGTTATCCCTATTGGATTCTAAAATATGGTTTTTATACAAAATCAAGTTTTAGGACCAAATTGACATCCAAGGAGTTTCAAAAAGTATTTTTAGGCTTGTGTTATGAACTATATTCTTTGTCGTTTTGCTCAATATACTTAAAAAACCGCATAAAAAAAGGATTTTAAAAGTCATTTCCCTTGTTCGTTATAGGTACCTTGTTGTTGGTAAACAATCAGCTGATTGCATGCTATTACTGCAGTTTTACTATACAGTTTTGTAATTATTCAAACAACAGATGTCATCAATCAGCTGGTCATTAATTAGCAGATTCGCACTAGTGAGAAAATAACTACTTTTCTTAGGATTTGTATTGAAAAGAACCGTTCTGGAGCAGAAAAAAGTTTATGTTCGATGAAAATCAATAAGCCTTTGAAAAATGATGTATTGAAAGTGATTAACTTGATGTTCTTCCAATGTCTTTAAGAAATTGAATATAATATCGTGATGAAGCAAAAGTTTTTAGAATTAAAAATAATTATACTCAAATCGCTTATGTCAGAAATCTCTCATCACCTGAAATTAAAGATTTTCATAAATAATACTTTGAAACTATTCTCTAAAGATTTTAGCCCTAGTGGCTGATGAACATCTGCTCCTGAATTATCCACATGCCGCTTGCCACAGATAATGACTGCCACCGTGGAGACGGTCATGGAACAGCTCGATCTTGCTCCGATGATCATGTCGGAGCGAGCCGTGCCGGCGGTCGCACGTTCTGTCACACTCACAGACACCGACGTAGGTCAGTACTAAGAACTATAATAATATAAGTACCAATACCTATTTCATATAGTTGATCATATTATTATTATTACTTTGTTTTTTTGCTGTATCAACGCCAGTGGCATTTTTGTTAGAGTGTTCTAGACACTTTTGGGGAAAGTGGTCCAAACCCTTCAAAGTCTGTAGGCATTCTGCTTATCGAACCTGTTACCTCTTGAACTGAAGTCCAAGACCCTAACCAGTTTGCTGGCAAGACACCCAACAACGGATGATATTATTTTTATGGTATTGTAATACCATGTGACCTATATTATTATAATCTGAAATCAATTTAGGAGTCAAATAATCATGAATACAGTACCAAGAAGATTTTTTTAGATAGTTGTAATTTCATCACTATTAGTAAAAGTGGCTGGGTAGCTGAGTGGTTATAATTCTCGCCTTTGAATCCAAAGGTTGATAATCCAAACTGGACTTTGGATAATCTGGAGTATCTTTGTGTAAGGAAGAAATATTCCTCACAATTTAGCCTTTTCAATTCTCACACAATTTACACACACCACACAAATACCAATTAGTGCAGTGATTCTTATTTCGTTCAATATGTCCTTGACACCTGATATATAATATATTGAAAAGCAATAATTTCATTACCTTAAGATACAAAAATAGTCCGATGGTTCTAAATAATTATTATAATATATTTTCATACATTCTTTACTCCTGCACACACTGCAATGGTACAATGGAATTTTATATAAAAGAATGATAACTCATTTTCAGGTTCATCTTCAGCCGTATTTTAAAACCAACCCATCTTGCGATGTTTGTCACACAGGAGTATCCGCCACATATGAATATACTCAAAACCAACAAACGTGAGGAATAAAATAAATACTTAAAACTTAACCAGTTCAACGCTTCAACTTTAATTTTTTGCTCTATATGTATTTTTGTACATCATAAATTTTTGCACTTTTCACACTGAAAAATGTATATTTGATTTTTCAGCCACAGCCAAAGTGAATGTAGCGCGACCCAACCTCCTGGGAGAGAATGCCCAGCCAATGGAGCAGACGGAGGAAGATATGGATGACTTTTGGCAAACTTCAGTTGGAAAGTTTCGCTTCTCAATTGAGGAACTACCTCACCAGTTGCAGTACATTCACACACTTCTCAAGGTAGATGTGCATTTTGAAAGCCTATGATCGAAGTGTTTAGGTGTTTAGGAATTGATAAAACACTATCAAATAGTTATTATTAATGAATTACATTAGAATTAAAAGAAGGTTTGAAACTCTTAGTTAATTCAATATTGCTGATGTATTGAGCATATTTTTTTCAATAATTGTCTTCTTTTGTGTTATTTTTGCATTTTCGACCCTTAGGCGAGCTCCAACATTTAATTTGTAATACATGAAAAATTTCTTAACATTCCAAGTTAATTGAATACTCTGATGTTTAACCCACTAAGATCTTCACCTTTTATTAATACTACTAATAGTTAATCCATTCAGTGTTATGAAAGGATGTATCATTCCACGTCTTATTCCCAAAAAGTGCCAAGGAAAATTTCATTTGCCCCACCCTTTAGATCAAGCTTGCTTCAAATATGCTATATCATATTCCAAGTTTGCAAATTTCACAAATAGGTCAATAGCGGACAGAGTGTCAGCAGAAAAGGCTTGGCAAAGGATTGAATCAAGTGATCCTTATCAAGTGATCCAAGGATCACTTTCATCCAACTAGAGGAACAATATATCCACTTGCCATTGCTCTCGATACTGCGGACTTAAAGAGAAATATCAATTGCCTCATTTGTTGTTTTGAAACACTATGATGATTCTATTGATTCTTTATTCAATCAAGATATAAAATATGCTCTAGCATAGCATGTTTGAGTTGAATATTTTTACTGATTTTTATTCATAGCACTTTACAACAATGATCATAAATCATAAAACAAATTAAAGGATTCTATGGATCAATTTGGCGGACCATAAGGTAACTTAACCTAGGTTTAGAGTCTAATTTTAATCTGGAAACAAACAAACAAAAACATGATAAATTACCATAACATTTGAAATCACGGAACTCAAGGATTTTTTGACATCTAGAAACAATTGAAAGTTGTTTTCACAACTCTCTATGTACATAGAAATAAACTAAAGGTAGATTTTCAATGTGTGTGATAATTTTATAGGAGCTGCCAAAGACAGAAGAGCCGGATGTTCTCTATTACATGTTGCAATGCCTTCATCTGATGGTTCTGCACGGAGATGCTTTGAACAAAGCAGTCCGAGACCACAGGGGCTTCATCATCTGGTGTCAGGAGAACCTCATCATTAAAAAGTAATCATGAAGTATTTTTTTAAGACTTTTGATATAGAACAATTGTCTTGGAGTTATATTTTTAAATAAATTTGGGCACTGCAACCAGGAAATTGTTGAATGAACAATGTTTTGTCTAGTATACCCAAATCATTGGTTGATGTTAGTAAGGAATTTCATAAATTTTAACTTTAGATCTCTACTCCACCCCACAATGTTTTTTATTACCTTTGGACCATACAAAGCTCAAAATTCCTTGTGAAATGGTACACTATAGTTTTGCTTTGCTGTGAAAAATTCAGTTACTGCACACATTTTACACATTCTATAACTCATCTTGTAATTTACAAGGTGTCCTCAAACTCTCTGGAACCCTTTTGCATATTTTTTCCTTGCATCCAGGCAAGACAAACATATTTTCGATATAACCATGGGTGTTTGGTGTCTAGTTTTATATCTGTCTGTCCTTACTAAATTTTTGCTTATTTCATAATATTTTCAAAATCACTTAAGGTAATTGGTTGAATGTTGGCATGACTATTATGTATGCCAAGACAATTTTATTAATACATTTTCACATATATAACTTTTTATGTTTCAAAATGGCAGCCATTTTCAATTTTCAAAGACAATGTCTAAAAAATGTGAAATGTTATCAATATAGTATGAAACACTTAAAATATGTAAAATTTCAATGTCTAACCACAAATACCAAGTTTTATCAAATCTGACAAAAAATAACTGAAAAATTAAGTTTCTAAATGAAATCATGCTCTTTGTAAGGGGACTACTGAAATTTTGAGAAATTGATGATCAGTTGACCTGATGCTCAAATACTAAGGAATCTGATCTCACTTAAAAATTAATAATCAAATAAAAAATTATTCTCCGAACCCCTCGCTATGTTTTAAGATTGCTGCATGAAACACATGTATTATGAAACGGCAATAATGAACCTTGATTGATAGAAGATAAAAACATACTGTTAAGTTTGACATTGCTGTGGTAATGTTTTAGCCTGTGGGACCTCTGCAACGCAGAACATTCCCACATCTGTGAGACGTGTGTTCCCATTCTGCTTCACTGCATCACGCTCCCTCCAGGCTCAGATGTGTTCTGGCGTGTCATACAGGACGAGTTCCATAGCAGTGACTGGAGGGTACGGTTTGTAGCAGGTAACATTAAAAATTATCATGGCTAGTACAAAATTTTCTCAAGTACATTTTTGGTCATTTTGAGCATTGCCTATTTTCATTTTTGAGTTATGAGGCTTGAGTTTTGTTAAGCTTGAACCTAAACTAGTCTCTTTGCCCAATTTTGTAATCTCCTTTTACACACACATCACACTTTTCAAATTATCTTCCTTACCTCTTTATTCCTTTCAAAATTAAATTAAGATTTCCTGGAATTCAGTGACCAAAAGGCTTGTTTCTTTCTGGAGAGCTCGTTTGCTGTCCCTTTCAGAATGTTTTTCAATTAATGCTTAAAGGTGCTGCACCCTCTGGTATTAATTTGCCGAACCACATGTTGAAACCATAAGGATTTTACTTCTTCAGTTATCAGCTTATTTTAAGATTGTTAAACTTTCTTTTCTTTTGTTTTTATAATAAATTGCAAACTGAAAAAATTATATGCTTGTTTTAGTTTTTTTTACTTTGTTTATCTAAACAATCATAACCATCAATATAAGGTACAATTAAAAACTGACACATTATTTATTAGTAAACTCACCGTCTATACAGCAATCCTTTGAGTTCAAATGCGAACAATTGTTTCGCCCCTCTGTCCTAGGGGCATCATCAGCGCAATACTGCCACGAGGTTTAAACATTGCAAACGTTAAGTTCTTGTCAAAGATAAAATTACATTCACATTTAACACGCACACGACATTTAACACAACACAGAAGTTTACGTTTACGAATACACATCCTGCGCGTATCAACTGGCCCCTAACCTCACCTCCACGAACGCGTACCGGCCGGCACTGGATGATAATTTGGACAGACAATGGCACTGCTATCTTGATTACGTGTCGTCGTTGCGTTTCACCAGCTGATCGTAGATCGGGTTCACAGCGAAGTTGGTTTGCGCATTCATGAGGAGGTGGGGGTGGTGTTTACTGGCATTATAAATTTCCATCTCTTCTAACCTATCCAACCTGTTTGATTTATTATGTACATAGGTTAGGGGTTAGAGGTTAGGGGCCAGTTGATGTGCGCAGGATGTGTATTCGTAAACGTAAACTTCCGTGTTGTGTTAAATGTCGTGTGCGTGTTAAATGTGAATGTAATTTTATCTTTGACAAGAACTTAACGTTTGCAATGTTTTAACCTCGTGGCAGTATTGCGCTGATGATGCCCCAAGGACAGAGGGGCGAAACAATTGTTCGCATTTGAACTAAAAGGATTGCTGTATAGACGGTGAGTTTACTAATTTTATTAGCAATTCCTGGTCGCCAATCACCACAACATTATTTATATTGGCTGCAAAGCTAAACCACATGCTTTTACTGATTTAGTTTGTATTTTGACAGTTTAGTCAGCAGTTTTCACCATTTATTTTGTTAAATAAAAAAATTCAATTCAAGATTACAAGGATCCAAGATTTTTCCTAGCATTGAGACCTGTAATACTATTATTGACATATTATTTTTATCCCATGAATAAGTTATTTGGACTGTTTAGATCAAATACTTTGTATTTTGTTCTAGATACATTTGCTTACATATAGTCATAGTAACGTAAATACATACACTTTTACCTTGTATTAGATTGTAGGATATAATTTCTCTAAACATCCATTTCCCAGTGGAGAGGGTGACAGTGATCGCCCGTTTCATGGACTCGACGCCACTGCGTGCGGTGATGCCTCTACAAGCGGCGATGGCCAATGCATTTTGCTACCTCATCTCCAGCATGGACGATCCCAATGTTCAAGTGGCCCAGAGAGCTACGCTGTACCTCGGAACAATACACGACACTGCAATGCAGGTGAGGAGACCAGGCGGTTTGACAGTTCGGGTCGGTGGTTGCCCAAATTGAAACAGAGATTGATGAAGGATCATTATTTATTTTACAAAATGACAACTCATTGAAAAGTTGTATAAATCCATATTGCTAGCTCCCCTTAAATCAAATTGGTGACTCCTTCAGCTGAACATCAATTTTCAAATATAGATTTATGATTATTTATAAATTTGTCTGAACATAGATTATGTAAACGAAGTTTTTGATCCTGTGTTATAGTCGTTAATCATGTGCCTGGAGACCCAGTTTGACTCGGTGATCGTCGACCGTCCGATGGTGCTTCAATCTCTGTACCAGCTGCACAACAGCCTCAGTGACCGCAAGATTCTTACTTGGGAGTTCTTCTTGAACCGTTTCGATGCATTGTTCCTTGAGGCTCAGCTTAACCTGGAGAAAACCTCAGGAGATGTTTCTTATTTCAGAGGTATACCAATTCAATATACTTGTTAACTTTATAATCCACAAATACTTATAAGAATCTTCATGCGAGAAAACACTGTTATACTAAGTAGTGTTATGAGGGAGTGAAAGGGCTCCTCTCAGATTGTCATGTAGTGCTTTGCCTTTGGGCCTTTAAATCCATAAAAGTGGGAGGGGTCTTAAAAAAAGATAAAGACTTGGTCTATTTGATTAATTTTTAAAAATATATTTCATCCATATTAAGCTACAATGGTTTAAAGTTGATTCAACTTTGAACCATTATAGGTTAATATAGTTTCAAATTATTAAAAAATCAAAAAGCGAATAAAATAGTCCAAGTATTTATATTTAATTTAAAACCTCTCTCACTTTAATTGGACTTATAGGCACAAAATGGGAGCAGACCAAGCTCTACACGATGAATTTTTGACCTGCGAGACCTCTGAATGGTTGTGCAACAATCCGAACATTATTCAGGTAGTTCCCGCAACAATATAATCACTCAATCCCTTTAACTCTGCATTGATTTCCTCTTAACTCTGCATTGCTGTATGTACACCTAAAACATACAGGCCTAATATATATATATAAAAAAATAAAAACACTTATGGGAATTTTGTCTGCCAAACATTTTTTGCCCATGTGAAATAAATACCATTTTTAAGATGTGTAACTAAATCTAATCTAAAATAATATATACCAAATCTAAAATATTCATTCATAACAAACCATCCAATATCAAAATGGTGAAATCATTTCTCTGCGTCTATTTACACTTGTTTGAATGGCTTTTTGTCCATTCAGACCTACGCAACACGGATATGAAGAGTGAGGTGTTCATGCGCAAGTTGCACCGAGCGCAGGAGGCGCTCACGTCCGACGCCGGCTCCGGCAAGACGCTGAGCGCCAGTTTCGGCACCAAGTGGCCATACAAGCGCACCATGTCGGCGCCCGCGTCCATGGTGCCGCGGCAGGACACCAAGGAGGGTGAGTGACGTGGAAACACAGCCTGGGGTGAGGGGGGGGCATCACTCTCCCCTTCCTCTACAGCCCCTTGCCATTCTAATATATTGAACTTGCAACTTAGCAAACTTCTGTAAGAAGTGTTATAGTTAATTAGTGATGTTCTCATGTTTGATTATAGTTGGTGAGATCATACTCTTACGAAGGACTCTGAATTAAAATAGGAGCTAGGAAGATCCCAGTGTAATCAGTCTGCAAAAGCGTGTTTTTCTATGGTTTATTGTTGATTAAGATTAATTTTATAGTCTTCTAGTTGAACTTTTGCTGTGTATAGTTTTCTCGAGTTTGTTTTAAAATTATTTTAAATATAATTGAAATCATAGGTGGGATGAGTTTGACTTTATCAAATTTTTATTATATAAACAAAGATTAATTCACTGAAAATGCTTAGATGAAAATTGGAGAAAACTTGAAATTATTGAGCTTAAACTGCTCTGTACTTTTAAGTCACCAATACTTCAAATCTCATCATCAAATCATAAGCCATCTCATTATAAAGCCATCATGCTGCACTTTGTGCAGGAAACACCTAATGTATCGTGGCAACACAAAAACATACTTTCCGTTTTTGCCAAACTGCAAAAAAATTCACTTCTTTATCTCTAAGTTTCAAATTTCTTTTTCGAATCTAAAAGTAAAAAATATTAAAAGATAAAATAAAAAGATAAAAGATAAATATAAAAGATTAAAATATATATAGTCTAACTAGCTGATATTGTTCAGGATGATATTGGTACTTTGTACACCCTGTACTTTATACTTTGTATTGACACCCTGCAGCCCAAACCGAGGTGCAAGCACTCAGCATCTGGTTCCAGGCAAACGGATTGGTCATGAAAGAGGATAAAACTAGGATAGTAAAATTTAGCTCTGATAATAAAAATATCAGTGATTTAATTACAAAATGTAATTTTCAAACATCTCTGCAAAAATTGTTAGTTTTCTGGGTATAACAATCAACCGGAATTTAAATTGTTAACGACAAGTAGATAATTTAGTTTAAGTTTGAATAAGTTAGTTATATATTTTTCTCTTTGTGTAATAAGGCAAGTTGCAGATAGTGACAAATGGCATTTTGGTCTGGGGTAACTCCTGTCATTCAAAAAGAAAGAACTTTTAAATTGCCAAAGAAAGCACTAAGAATAAGAATTATTGCCAAAGTGTCTCCTAGAACCTCATGTAAGGACATTTTAAAAACATTCTCAATCTTAACTTTTTATGACCATTACATATTAGAAATTGCTTGTTGGGTGAAAAATAATACAACCTCTATCAGTGACCAGCTGGCCTATAACTTTATACAAGACATAGGAACAATATTACATCAGTAAGGCATAAATTTAATCTGTCCCCTCAATATTCTGGTCCAAAAACTCACAACAAACTACCATTACATTTAAAAAATATTGGAAATCTTTTAAATTTACGATTACTCTGAGAGCCTGGTTGAGGACCAACAATTTCATTCAATTCATGAATATTTAGAAAGAGATATTGGTTCTGATTAGATAAGAGGAATGTTTTATTATTTAGTATTTAAAATGTTTGCTTTCTTTTGAGGTACTTCTTGTACTTGTTGTATTGCACTGACTGTATGTTCTATCATTTGTATGATGTAATGACACTTAATAAATATATATTAAAGTTGTCAACGCCAATTTCAAGCTGTAGGCTGTAAGCTCTGGTTTGTATGCAGAAAAGGAGAAGGTGTACAGCCGACAGTCCTCGGCTCCGATCCTGAAGCGGAAAAGTTCTAGATTTGGATTGGGTCAGTTCCTAGGGTGTATGCCCCCAAATAACACTGTACTGCTGCCAGGTAGCTATAGACATTGTCCCGCATTGGTGTTCCCGGGACCCGCTTCGCATGTTAGCTGCATGGTCGGTGGTCCGTTGTTGATGACCGATGGTCGATGGTTGTCATAATACGTCTGGGATATTTTTAAATTGTGACAGTTTTAAAAAGTACACAAATGTGACACCAACCAACATGGATAAACTTAAGTTCTCCTAATCGAGTGAATTTGCTGTAACAGTAAGGAGTTCTAACCTCAGGATGGATGAATTTGTTTTGCTAGATTGAGATTTATTTGTGATTATGGTTTTTGTTTCTTGTGTATATTTAATTGTATGTAAGCAGCATTCATCAGAGAAATGGATGAGGTAAAGATTTGATTTTTTTAATTGTATGTAATACTCAATACATATTTTATCTACGTTTTATCGTCCCTTGACCTTTACATCTGTATCATGTTAACAGTAAACTGAATGGAATATAGTCAATAAGAATATATATTCAGTGATTGATTGTCCAATAAAATGGTTTCTTCTGTAGACCTTTCGGCAGGAGAACATCAATTGAAGGTCTATTGAGAAGGGGGGGGGGTGGGACCAAAAGAAAGATAAAGCTTATGTCTGAATAAATCTGAATTGACGAGTCATTAAACTGTTAGAACATAAACCTGTAACATTAAACAATAGTGTTGACCAAGCAAAGTAACCAAGCAAAATTTGTTTATGTTTAATTCATAAACCTAAAACACTTACAGAAAAATAATAATTTATTCTTTAATTTTACAGTAGAGTTCAATAGTAAAACATAAAACTAATCCAGTAAGGTAACTTACTGTAAATTATTGTGAAGAAGCATGAATCTCTTTATGAAACTTGAAATTGTAAATTTGTATTCTCCAAAATCTGGACTGGCCACTCGCTACACATGACGTTAGTCCAAATTTTAGAGAGTCTTTTATTTTTAATTGTGATTTTACCTACTTTCTATATTTTAATTTTTTTAGTTCTTTGGAGTCGATAATATTTTTCTTAAATGTGTTTGGAATTATTGGTTTCCAAGCAACAAAAAATAACATCAACACTTAAGAAATTTTATCTCAAATCATTGTAATCGTATCAATCATGTCAATCTGGACCAAGAGATCCAATGGGAAGGGACATTTGTTTCCTGTGGTAGCTCTGCTGTCAATGGGACAGCTGGTGGCTGTGGTGTGGAATAGAGCCGTGAAAACTCAGTGCGGAAACAGCAATCAGTTTGGCATGAGGAAAACACAGGGGGTGCCAACATTGGAAGAAACTTGAACTATATTAATTGAAACTAGCATTATTGGAAAACATTTAAAATTAGCTGTTTTCATAACATTATCATGAGTTCAATAAATTTCTGTTCTGCAGTGTTTGCTATTTCCAGGGTGGGAATGCTAATTTTACAATTATTATTATAGATTAGTATTGATATCAATAAGGCATGTAATAATTTATTATTAAATATTTTGGGTAACTTTTTTTGTATTTTATTAAGTGAAATAATAATAAGTATAAACTATCAGTTTTATAAGTAAATTGAATTTTTAACAAGAAAAGATCTTATACCCAGTGTTGTGGGCAAAAATATAAAGAAATCGGGGATATTCGCCTAAAAATTACAATTGAATGATGAAGGGGGAGGGACTTGTATTAAAAAATTCAGTTTGGTATAACCAATCTAGTTTGATCTTGGATGGTTTGCCTTTTCGATGGCTTTACAGAGATGAGTCATACATTTTTCAATACAAAGATGAGCCATACATTTTTTGTGCCAAACGTAAATAATAATTTACTGTTCCTTTTATTTAATAATTTCCCAAATCATTAATATGATTGCTTGAATGGAAACATAGAACCCTTCACCTCTGTGTTAACATTTGTGTTTAGACATTAATTTTTTATGTTTATGTTTTAATTGTGTTAATATGATTGTATTTTGGGTATAACAGGCTGGTGTGTTAATTTTTAAGAATACATATACATGTTGGGTTTTCAAACTCTCAACTATTGCTATAAATTTGCTATTTTATCAACAAGTTAAAATGTGTCAATTGCATAATTTTATTGGTGGTTTGAAGACGATCTATATCATTTGTATCATCCATGTCACCATTAATGTTTTAGGGACAACAACGCCAAACAATTGGAGGATTTGGGCATGTTTGTACTGATGTTTTATATGTCTACACCCAATCAAGCATGATGCTTCCACTGTGTACTAACTTTTGACTAAGATAAACTACTGAATTGCTAAAACACCATTTTGAACCTAAAATGTGAATATTTTACCTAGATTCTTAATTTAAACTTTTTTGCAACCTACTCAAAGCCCATGAACCTTTCCTTAATCAAAGATTAACACTAATAACTCATTCAAATTGAAATTACTTTTTGTCTTCCCAAAATGTTAATATAGAAACAGAAATTACACATGAAGATAAAATTTATATTTTGATGCATATGTACCCAGAATACTACCTGATTTTTTTCAGAATAATTATAAACTTAAACCTTGTCACTATTTCTGCTTTTATTTGGTACCTTAAAATATGAAATAAACCACTATTTTGCTTTTGAAATTTTAACATAACGTGCACTAATGCAGATAGTACCAAACTCTTTTGGTGTTAACAATTCAATAGTTTATCTGAAACAAACTGACCTCGAATGGCTTAAGTCCCTCACACATTGGTGTAATATTTTATGTACGTCTCACTGGACCCTGCAATCATTAGGTTAGGTGTATTGTTTTGTATTCTAATTTTAAACTATCAAAATGAAGATAACTATGATTATGTAGGCTAATTCTAGACTAACATTAGATCGCTTTTTATGTTTACATGGAGTGCACTTAGGTGAAACTTTAGGTGTAATTTAGCTTTCATTGTATATTCCATCCGTTGGTGTTCAAACAATTTTGTGTGTTATATAATGTTTGGAGCACCCTTTAGTTATAAATTGGTGTTTGCAGTATATGTATATTATTAAAATGTTTAATAATAAACAAATAAAAGTAAAAAAGACAAGAAAGAACTCATTGCAGTTTTAGTAATTGCAGGTTGTTTATTTCATCTACGTGTACTTACTATCGTTAAATAGTAAAAAGTAGTTTTAAGTTTGTAAAAAAAACAAATAGTTTTTTTTTAAGTATAATAGTGTGTGTATGATTATAATTTAGCTTTAAATCTTTTTCTCAATTTGCTATATGATGTATGTTTGAGTCATCAAAATTATCTGATGGTAAATCCCACATTGATAACCTTAAAATTGTTGCTCCTGTTAAAAGTATAAGAAATAAATTTTCAACATATCTTTGGTGCTTGTTTAACCATCTGTGTACTTTTACCAACTGTAATAAAAATCCACAATGGCATGTTCATATCAACTGATTGTCTGTGTTTCAGTGTTATGAGTGTTAAATGTTGGAAATGTGTTTTTACCATGCTGGTTTCACACAATCATTTGCTGTTTAATCACACGGTGTTTTCACCCGTTACAGACGGCCACATCCACTCGATGAGTGCCCCAGTGGCTGACGAGACTAACTTGGTCGGATTCATGCATCGAGTCGTTGATCTGGAGGAATCAGACCGAGAGACAATGCACCTTCTCGTTTTCCTACTGATGCAGTTCTTGTCTCGTTCTGATCAGGTAACAATAATAACTAAACTAGCTAAGCTTAAATGGATGTGCTCTGCTGTGGTAAAAATTGTTATTCCTAAAGTGAGGTTATCAAAACAATAACAAACTCTTACAGTTGACTATTAAAATGCTTTAAATTTCAACACCATTTTACTCTTCCACAAGAATTGCATTGGTCCTGCAACTTAAGGGCTATAGGATATAACCCTATGGGGTATTGTACATTTGAAGGTAATATTGCAATTCTACGCATCATTCCCTTTAATTTGACATGTAAATAGTGAAGAACGGTTCAATAGTTACTGAGAACTTAGTGTTTCAAACATTTATTAATATATAAGATGATAAGATACATTCAGATTTTTTATCCAACTTTATCTTAGTTAGTAGTTTTCTTTATAAATCTAAACTGATCTTAAATTAACTTCTCTAGTAAAATAAACCCTAACATATCAATAACTAAGTGCCAACTTATTCACACATATTATGAATGACCCAGGCATACCCGAGTGATGAGAAATCCCTCGCAAAAACTCAGACAATTGTGTTACGCCATCTGTATCTCTTGCTTGGATACAACCAGAATGAGAGAGGCTTCCATGTTCCTTCTCATCGTTTGCGGTGAGTAAGCGATTGACTTCTCCTGTTTTATTCATCTTGTGAGTTTTTTTATTTAATTTTATTTTAATCACAGTATTATGAAGAATTAATTGCTATATACATATTTTATAAAAAATTAATAAATTTGAACACTTTACGTCTTGTTGAAATATATGAGTTGTAAAGAAGAGTCGTCCTGCTAGTCTGAACTAATTGGGATTAGACCCTATTCGGTTTAGTGAATTTTTTAATTAGGTGGAGTTTATAAATAATGCAAGATATTATTCCCGCCGTTTTCATGAACAGGGTAATGATCTTGGCAGCCAATGGCAATCAGACCACGGAAAGTTGTTAGCTAGCAAAGGGACTGCCTTATAGCGTAAAATACCTCTTGAACATAGCTATAAAGTGTGACAACAGCCATAAAGTAAAATGACCATTGATTCTGTAGAATATCGATCATCCGTCTTTTCTTCGGTATTTAAGCCAAGAAAAAATTGGTATTAAAAAAAATTTTAAAGGTTGTTTGGAATATGCTAATTATTTGAGTAGCAAGGACTCAACTGTAGGGCTCTATTGGAGCCCTACACCAGCACTTAACTGACAGTTTTTGCCTCAAAATCTTGCACATTTTTGTTTTTTATCCTGTGATGACCAATGATCATCATAATTACCGGGCGTAGGGATCTTTTGGTTTGTGTTGTGGATTGAAGCTAATGATTATCCTGAGCTGTGCCACTGATAAAGTTCTTACAGCTATCAATAGGCAGTTGCGTACTGTTGAAATTTTATTCATTGTTTGTGACAAATAAAAAAAATGTTTGCTTAAAAAAATGGCTATCAAATAAATGTTATTAGTTTTTTATGTTGGGGTTATATAAAATAAAAACTTGGCATTGCATTAAAATAACTTTTCAAAATATTTGCTAATTTATTCTTGGCGTGCAAGTTATCTCCTCCCAAATAAGATGTGTCCATTGTAATCCTGTTCCTTGCTCATTTTTTTTCTTGAATATCCTAGTTTTGGTTTTAAACCACACAATTTTTTGGATTATCGGGACTCAACTGTATTAGTATTTAATGAAACCTTGTTACTGTCTACAGCCAGTCGCCGGTGTTTAACGTGTTCATCGCCAACCTCCCGCAGCTGCTAGACCAGAACCACCTAATGGGCTGGATGGTGATCCCGACATGCATCGTGCTGATGCAGTACTGCCCGTGCCCCCCTCACCACAACCCCCCAGAGTCGCCCCCCCACCCCTCGTACAGCCTGTGGTACCTGGAGCCCCACACGCGAAGGTCCTGGCTCATGTCTCTGCTGGTGCTGCTATACAAGGTAAACAATATGTTTGCATCACGGGGGTGTGACGTATTACAATACTTTCTCAAGAGCCAAAAAATTACCACCTAAAATTTGCGGGTGATTAGCTGAGGTAGAGGGGAGTGGAGGGAACGCAAGCATTATGTAGGTCAACAACTCTATCAACACATATGAGAGTATCAGCAGTTGACCCTGCATTGTGTCTCAACACTGTACTCTCTGCGTCAAACCTACCCTATCATGTGTGTCAAAGTTGGCCGGCTCACCAGGTACTGTTCACTGTGTATGACTCACACCCAACGTGTTAATTGCTCAAAAGTTACCATTTACAAGAAATATTTTGGGACTGGTCTGTTATACGAACACCACATGTTTGTGAAGGTTATTTTAAAATGTAATCGTTTGTAAAAAACTTCATAATTTGACAGAGTATCTAATAATAACTGTGTGAAAACTATACGATTCTATATGAAACTGTTTTTAAGTCCAAATTCCCAAAAGTCAGCTATGGCTGCGAGGATCTCATTGAATTCATTTTCACTCGGAATCACGACACTGGCTCACCATACATTATTCAGTCACTTTAAAGTGCACGGAGGCTTTAGGTCATGTATTTTGTGGCTTGAACCGCACCCCCGCGGAAGCGCACCCGACCTTTGGAAACGTGCTTGCCCAAGGCGCTCCACGGGAGGGGCTCACCAACGCTCTCAGGAGTTCAGAACAAAAAAACAAACTTGTGGAACCAGAAATTTAATTTAAACCCAAAATTAACAACAGCAAAAACAGTGGAAAATCGGGAACATCCAAGGTCCACAGTGATAAATTTGATAACAAAAGAATTTTACCAGAAGTCAATGTCACCAAGGTTGGCCAACCAGAATATCGATATTCAAAATTCAAAAACAACGCTAATTAAAAAAAATTCCCCCTTCTGAAACTTTAACCTTAAAATTGGCATTGATAAATTAAATAAATAAATAAATAACAACAAATAAATTTCAATAAATAAACATAACAAGTTACAAACACAAAATACACAAAAGAATTGGCGTGCCGAATTTTGAGGTTGACAAAAATATAATTCCACCCGGAGACCTGTGGCGCAGGGCGGGCTCCTAATAGGATACTAACCTAACATAGAGACTACAAATAAATAAATAAATACTGTCACACATAAATAACAAAATATCACAGTTCATTGGTGGAGTGGCATATCACAGTAGTTCGTTCATGGCGTCATGGCACTGGAAAGAAGAGCGTCGGCCTGCAGCTCCGGCAAGTGGGGACCAAGGCCATGTATGTCCCCTAGGTGGGCAGGCGGACGGACCAGGCCGGAACCATCATCTGCATGGCATTGTCGGTGGGACCAAGTCCCCAGCTGGACCCCAGAATGATGCGTTGGGAGGTTTAAATCACCGCATTACAGCACAAAAATCACTGGTAGAAAAGGTCTAAATTGATAAAATTTCTTTAGAGAGACAGTGCGACAAAATAGTACGTCTTGCGGTTACGTTCACCAACGGCACCTATGATCTTTTTCAGGACGTTGCGTTACAGCTGGTGAAAAGAAGAAAACAACACCGAATATTCCAGAATGACAGCATACAGAAAACACTGGCCAGAAAAAAAAACAACACTATAACAAATGAGACGTGACATCACACATGGTGGGCAAAACGTCACGGCTCAACCTCCCCCTCCAAAAGGGAACCACCCGGCAAAACAAAAGGCAAACAACCTCTCCCCAAAACTAGAAGAACACTCACACCAGGAACGCTCAGGACAGTCTGAAAGCGGGGGCGTCAAGTTTTCCCAAAACCAGGGGACTACTCACCCAAAGTTTTTTGTGCAGGCCTGCAAAAAGAGAAACAGGGAAAAACCAGAACAGAGTGAAGGGGACAGAAAGGTGATCAGGCTTCCTGGCCCTGCACACTTCCCGCACAGACTTCCGAGCTACTTAAGGATTTCCGCGGTGAGGTTTACATGAGATGAGGAGGTCCATGATCACCGAAGTGGGGAACTCCAAGAAGCGGTGGGAGACCGACATGCTGCCCCCAGCCATGCGGCCACACAAAGAACACAGCAACACAACACAATTGCACGAAATCCTTAACCTCCTAAGGTGTCTGGGCGAAAATTCCTACGCAACCATTTTGGGGTCCAAAAGAAGACGCTATCCCACTCGCCACACACACACTCCACCAAAATGAAGAACCACGCACACACACATACATACACTCACACACACCAAACTAACACAACTCCTCCGAGACTACACTTCAGAACCAACCACGCTCTGCTACCATCTGAACCGCACCCCCGCGGAAGCGCACCCGACCTTTGGAAACGTGCTTGCCCAAGGCGCTCCACGGGAGGGGCTCACCAACGCTCTCAGGAGTTCAGAACAAAAAAACAAACTTGTGGAACCAGAAATTTAATTTAAACCCAAAATTAACAACAGCAAAAACAGTGGAAAATCGGGAACATCCAAGGTCCACAGTGATAAATTTGATAACAAAAGAATTTTACCAGAAGTCAATGTCACCAAGGTTGGCCAACCAGAATATCGATATTCAAAATTCAAAAACAACGCTAATTAAAAAAAATTCCCCCTTCTGAAACTTTAACCTTAAAATTGGCATTGATAAATTAAATAAATAAATAAATAACAACAAATAAATTTCAATAAATAAACATAACAAGTTACAAACACAAAATACACAAAAGAATTGGCGTGCCGAATTTTGAGGTTGACAAAAATATAATTCCACCCGGAGACCTGTGGCGCAGGGCGGGCTCCTAATAGGATACTAACCTAACATAGAGACTACAAATAAATAAATAAATACTGTCACACATAAATAACAAAATATCACAGTTCATTGGTGGAGTGGCATATCACAGTAGTTCGTTCATGGCGTCATGGCACTGGAAAGAAGAGCGTCGGCCTGCAGCTCCGGCAAGTGGGGACCAAGGCCATGTATGTCCCCTAGGTGGGCAGGCGGACGGACCAGGCCGGAACCATCATCTGCATGGCATTGTCGGTGGGACCAAGTCCCCAGCTGGACCCCAGAATGATGCGTTGGGAGGTTTAAATCACCGCATTACAGCACAAAAATCACTGGTAGAAAAGGTCTAAATTGATAAAATTTCTTTAGAGAGACAGTGCGACAAAATAGTACGTCTTGCGGTTACGTTCACCAACGGCACCTATGATCTTTTTCAGGACGTTGCGTTACAGCTGGTGAAAAGAAGAAAACAACACCGAATATTCCAGAATGACAGCATACAGAAAACACTGGCCAGAAAAAAAAACAACACTATAACAAATGAGACGTGACATCACACATGGTGGGCAAAACGTCACGGCTCAACCTCCCCCTCCAAAAGGGAACCACCCGGCAAAACAAAAGGCAAACAACCTCTCCCCAAAACTAGAAGAACACTCACACCAGGAACGCTCAGGACAGTCTGAAAGCGGGGGCGTCAAGTTTTCCCAAAACCAGGGGACTACTCACCCAAAGTTTTTTGTGCAGGCCTGCAAAAAGAGAAACAGGGAAAAACCAGAACAGAGTGAAGGGGACAGAAAGGTGATCAGGCTTCCTGGCCCTGCACACTTCCCGCACAGACTTCCGAGCTACTTAAGGATTTCCGCGGTGAGGTTTACATGAGATGAGGAGGTCCATGATCACCGAAGTGGGGAACTCCAAGAAGCGGTGGGAGACCGACATGCTGCCCCCAGCCATGCGGCCACACAAAGAACACAGCAACACAACACAATTGCACGAAATCCTTAACCTCCTAAGGTGTCTGGGCGAAAATTCCTACGCAACCATTTTGGGGTCCAAAAGAAGACGCTATCCCACTCGCCACACACACACTCCACCAAAATGAAGAACCACGCACACACACATACATACACTCACACACACCAAACTAACACAACTCCTCCGAGACTACACTTCAGAACCAACCACGCTCTGCTACCATCTGAACCGCACCCCCGCGGAAGCGCACCCGACCTTTGGAAACGTGCTTGCCCAAGGCGCTCCACGGGAGGGGCTCACCAACGCTCTCAGGAGTTCAGAACAAAAAAACAAACTTGTGGAACCAGAAATTTAATTTAAACCCAAAATTAACAACAGCAAAAACAGTGGAAAATCGGGAACATCCAAGGTCCACAGTGATAAATTTGATAACAAAAGAATTTTACCAGAAGTCAATGTCACCAAGGTTGGCCAACCAGAATATCGATATTCAAAATTCAAAAACAACGCTAATTAAAAAAAATTCCCCCTTCTGAAACTTTAACCTTAAAATTGGCATTGATAAATTAAATAAATAAATAAATAACAACAAATAAATTTCAATAAATAAACATAACAAGTTACAAACACAAAATACACAAAAGAATTGGCGTGCCGAATTTTGAGGTTGACAAAAATATAATTCCACCCGGAGACCTGTGGCGCAGGGCGGGCTCCTAATAGGATACTAACCTAACATAGAGACTACAAATAAATAAATAAATACTGTCACACATAAATAACAAAATATCACAGTTCATTGGTGGAGTGGCATATCACAGTAGTTCGTTCATGGCGTCATGGCACTGGAAAGAAGAGCGTCGGCCTGCAGCTCCGGCAAGTGGGGACCAAGGCCATGTATGTCCCCTAGGTGGGCAGGCGGACGGACCAGGCCGGAACCATCATCTGCATGGCATTGTCGGTGGGACCAAGTCCCCAGCTGGACCCCAGAATGATGCGTTGGGAGGTTTAAATCACCGCATTACAGCACAAAAATCACTGGTAGAAAAGGTCTAAATTGATAAAATTTCTTTAGAGAGACAGTGCGACAAAATAGTACGTCTTGCGGTTACGTTCACCAACGGCACCTATGATCTTTTTCAGGACGTTGCGTTACAGCTGGTGAAAAGAAGAAAACAACACCGAATATTCCAGAATGACAGCATACAGAAAACACTGGCCAGAAAAAAAAACAACACTATAACAAATGAGACGTGACATCACACATGGTGGGCAAAACGTCACGGCTCAACCTCCCCCTCCAAAAGGGAACCACACGGCAAAACAAAAGGCAAACAACCTCTCCCCAAAACTAGAAGAACACTCACACCAGGAACGCTCAGGACAGTCTGAAAGCGGGGGCGTCAAGTTTTCCCAAAACCAGGGGACTACTCACCCAAAGTTTTTTGTGCAGGCCTGCAAAAAGAGAAACAGGGAAAAACCAGAACAGAGTGAAGGGGACAGAAAGGTGATCAGGCTTCCTGGCCCTGCACACTTCCCGCACAGACTTCCGAGCTACTTAAGGATTTCCGCGGTGAGGTTTACATGAGATGAGGAGGTCCATGATCACCGAAGTGGGGAACTCCAAGAAGCGGTGGGAGACCGACATGCTGCCCCCAGCCATGCGGCCACACAAAGAACACAGCAACACAACACAATTGCACGAAATCCTTAACCTCCTAAGGTGTCTGGGCGAAAATTCCTACGCAACCATTTTGGGGTCCAAAAGAAGACGCTATCCCACTCGCCACACACACACTCCACCAAAATGAAGAACCACGCACACACACATACATACACTCACACACACCAAACTAACACAACTCCTCCGAGACTACACTTCAGAACCAACCACGCTCTGCTACCATCTGAACCGCACCCCCGCGGAAGCGCACCCGACCTTTGGAAACGTGCTTGCCCAAGGCGCTCCACGGGAGGGGCTCACCAACGCTCTCAGGAGTTCAGAACAAAAAAACAAACTTGTGGAACCAGAAATTTAATTTAAACCCAAAATTAACAACAGCAAAAACAGTGGAAAATCGGGAACATCCAAGGTCCACAGTGATAAATTTGATAACAAAAGAATTTTACCAGAAGTCAATGTCACCAAGGTTGGCCAACCAGAATATCGATATTCAAAATTCAAAAACAACGCTAATTAAAAAAAATTCCCCCTTCTGAAACTTTAACCTTAAAATTGGCATTGATAAATTAAATAAATAAATAAATAACAACAAATAAATTTCAATAAATAAACATAACAAGTTACAAACACAAAATACACAAAAGAATTGGCGTGCCGAATTTTGAGGTTGACAAAAATATAATTCCACCCGGAGACCTGTGGCGCAGGGCGGGCTCCTAATAGGATACTAACCTAACATAGAGACTACAAATAAATAAATAAATACTGTCACACATAAATAACAAAATATCACAGTTCATTGGTGGAGTGGCATATCACAGTAGTTCGTTCATGGCGTCATGGCACTGGAAAGAAGAGCGTCGGCCTGCAGCTCCGGCAAGTGGGGACCAAGGCCATGTATGTCCCCTAGGTGGGCAGGCGGACGGACCAGGCCGGAACCATCATCTGCATGGCATTGTCGGTGGGACCAAGTCCCCAGCTGGACCCCAGAATGATGCGTTGGGAGGTTTAAATCACCGCATTACAGCACAAAAATCACTGGTAGAAAAGGTCTAAATTGATAAAATTTCTTTAGAGAGACAGTGCGACAAAATAGTACGTCTTGCGGTTACGTTCACCAACGGCACCTATGATCTTTTTCAGGACGTTGCGTTACAGCTGGTGAAAAGAAGAAAACAACACCGAATATTCCAGAATGACAGCATACAGAAAACACTGGCCAGAAAAAAAAACAACACTATAACAAATGAGACGTGACATCACACATGGTGGGCAAAACGTCACGGCTCAGGCTTAATATGTCAGAAACACTTTCCAATGACATTCAGAGCGAAGACAACACTTAATCACTTGGAAAAATGAACCGTGACTGCAAAGCGGTAAAAGGATGGACCTCACCTCCATGGAATGGTTTGGATGGCGGAGTCATCGACTTGAGTTAAGCCTATCGACTGTCCTCATGACTGAACATATGATTCATCTCTATATCTTAACCAAAACATCTTAAGGTCTCTGTATTTAATTTTTGACCACCCATTGGCACTAATTTCTCCTGCAAATACTAGGAACTGCACCCATGAGGGCCCTTGAAATAATAATATTTTTCCTAAGTAAAGCATCTCAAATTTTTAATCAAACAAACTTTATACACCAAAAATAAAAAAGTTTATTTTTTTTAATTAAATAAACATCATTTACATGAAAAAGTTTCTTTTTGTTTGCAGGATATTTTTATTTAGTTATTATTTACTAATAAAGCCAAATTACAGTAAAACTCCACAAACTGGACACAATGTGGACTTAGGCACTGTCAAGTTTGATGGAAGTTAAGTTTTCCAGAGCCGATATTACTCCCGCCATTCGATTAGTCAGACTATGTAAAGTAGGCTCCCAACGCTGAATGGTTGGCAGTAGTGGTTGCTAGTTAAATTGAAAGTTAGATTGAAAGTAAAGTACTTATTGAAGAATACAACATCGTCTGTCAATGATGGTTATATTGCAGAGAAGCAGCTGCAAAAGCAACGGAATTGTGTTTAATGACATAAATTCTGTGTAATATTGATGATGATAGGTGTAGAGCTTTTGGAGTTTTACTGTACAGCATTATTTACCAACATAGCTGGTAGTTGTCAACGCTGCTAACTTTAATGTTTCTCATCCATTTCCCTTTGTGCGTTGCAGTACCAGTACAACCAGCAGCCTCTGTGCAACCAGTTGCAGGCGCTGGTCAAGATCGTGATCAACACACTTGACTCGCAGCACCACGTGTGTCGCAGGATCCCCCCCACCGTGGTCATGGGTGCCCCCCCTTCGCGCTCTCGCGGTGAGCAACTAACCCTTACCTAACTAACATTAATGTTCCTCAAAATGGTTTTATTCTGAATTCTTGATGTGGGTTTCATTTTTTATTTGATAGCATTTCAGATTTATTTTTGATTTGATACCAATTTTCGTCTGTAACACTATATTTGTAATTCTTTCACTGGGTTAGCGAGTTATAAAAAATGTCTTAAAAGTAGGGAAAAATGGTAAAAATCGGTGGTTTAAATTCATAAAACCTAATTATAAAACACTGTTTATTAAGATAAACCTTATATTAATTATTTTTCAATATCATGAACAAATATTTAATGTAACTTCAAGAATTCATTCCTTAAGATCAAATACTTTTTTATGAGGTCGGCAGGCCTCTTTTTACGTTACTTTACCCCGCCCACGTAGACTATTGATCCGTGCGTGGATTGTAATAGACAAAGTCAGGGGGTGACCCTCTCCAGTACTCTCCAGTACCAGGTTGTGACCCTCCAGGTGAGTGGTACTGATAAAACTTACTGGCAGAATGCGGAAGGAATCGAATCCAAGGCATCTGCCATGGTCCCAAAGTCTAGCACGCTAATCACTTTGCCACCGACTCACCCAGTGAACACATATATTGCATAGTCTTGGAATTCTTTTAACCAAATAAATTTTTTTTGCTTTTATGGGCAACAATCACTTCAGTTGAACTGTGTAGAGATAACTGGTCGGTGCAAATTTGTAAGGAAAAAAAAAATAAACCCAATACAGTAACTAAAAGCTTAATATACCTAATATGTAACTATAAATACACCTTAATTAATAGGGAATATGTCTAATCCTGAATCTGACGTTTCTTTGTCTTTAGGTTTTTATCGCTTGTACTTGATTCATGAGATTCAGCTTAGCTCAACTTGGGGGAGTGATGTTCAATGAAATTAAATCAAACCCCCAATCAAAAATTAATAATCAACATGGAGGTTGGCGGCCCTGAGCCGGCTGGTGAACACAACTCTGTTGAGGCTCCGTATTTCTTTTAACAGTTCAATAGTTTAAAGTCTTTAAAGTTACCAAATTTTGTCATAGTTTTCTTTTTTAAGTGTTATAAATCAGTTTTATCAAAGAAAAATAGCAGCTTACATCGTTTTTTATACGACTTTTTCGGCTTTGAAAATTCTGCATTGGGGAAGTAGCTCGTTCTCGCCATATTGTCTCCACTCTTGGCGTCGGAGAAGCCCTCGACCAACCAGAGGACAGCACGAGTCGACTTTTCAGCCAATCAGGTGTCATCCTTTCATTTTTCCTTTAAAATTTTCTTGTCTTTTCCTTCCAACATCATAACTTTTTCCTCAATAATTTTGTGTACCCAGCCAGCTCATCTAAATTACTCACAATCGGACTCTTCAACCTTAAAAATTTTAACCCAATTAGGCCTATTGCCCCAATCTCCTTAGTTTTAAGAACAATTATTTTAAGTAACATAAGATGCCCGAAGTAGGCCTAGAGCCAGTCATCTGTGGACAATGTGACCACCTCATAAATGAAGGACCCACAATTCAGTGTGATATATGCGACCTATGGGTGCATGGTGATGAAAAGTGTTGCAAACTAAAAAAAACTGTTTTTAAGCATATGAAAATAAACGGTATCAGTTAACTGACACATACTTTCTCCCAACAATATAAAAAAGATGTTAAAAGATTCAAACAGTAATGTCTTGATGACTCAGTCGGATAGCTACCGGCTGAGCAGCGCTCGTTTGACCCTACGCGCGTCTGTGACTTTTAACAACGTACTGTGTTTACCGCTAAACGAAAAATTGAATTTTCTCCGCAACCACTTGACGTAGAGCAGTAATTTAAAATACTGGATTATTTAGTTTTTTGAGCTTGATTTAATGGTGATAAGTAAAATTTATTTCAAGACAACAGCTATTTTGAAAATCCATAAAATTGATTTTTGAAGCACTTTTTACTCTATAACTTTTGAACACGAATTTTCTCGGAGATGCGGGTGGTGTCATTTTATTTGCCATTTTAAGCATAATAAGCCACAAAATTTTAATCAAAATCGTTAGAGCCGTTTTTTAGAAATTTTGATTTTTGACGATTTTTGAGGGTTTTTGGGGGTAAAATACCCTTAAAAATAAAAAATTCAAAAAAATGAAAAAAACGCCTGGAATTATCGTGGATTTGGACCTATGTACCAAATTTCATTAAAATCGGACCATTAGGGCATTCTCTAGCTCTGTTTACATCCTGACACACACACACACACACACACAGACAGACATCACTCCGAAAACCACTTTTTTGGACTCAGGGGGAACCAAAATGGATAAATCCACCAACAACTCAAATTCGAAAATTTTGACGAAAACAATACTTTCTCCATATACTATGGTATAGAGGGAGAAAGTAAAAGTAGACTGGGTATGTCCTAATTGCTTTGACTTTAGTAAGAAATGTAGGGCTGATGGCCAGTTGGACCTCATGGTAGGGCTGACCAAACTTCAATCTGAAATAAAAGACGTTAGGGCTTTAAATCACATTTTGCTTGAGGAGAACAAAGAATTAAATATTAAGGTGCATGATCTTAGGAAAATCATTTCTGAACTTAAAAAAACTAGGTCTAAAGGTAAAAATCGACAAAAAGGCAATGTCACTAGAACTCAAAATAATGTCAGTGCTAGTATCATTTCTGATCAATCAAACATTAGTATTAGTCCTTTAGAAAATAGTAACTCTCTTGAGACAACAGAACATCAAAGTAGTCCTAATGAAAATGTCAGTCTTGTAAATGAGTCTTTATCAGAACGGGTTAAGCCCTCTGAGGCACACTGTGATAGGCCTAAAGTCAAACTTTACGCGGATAGTCATGGCAGAGGTTTGTTAAAATTAGTACAATCAAAAGTCAATGCCGATGTCTCTGTCAACTTCTTTCCATCAGCCCCAATGCACTATTATTTATCAAATCTTGTGTCAGAATTAAATGAGAAACCTAGTCCTAGTGATATTAGCATACTATTTGGCGGAGTCAATGATCCAAGCGATGAAAGTGTCAAGACTTGTACTGAGATGCTGGAAAAAAACTCAAGTAAGTTTAAAAACCTAGTTGTAGTAGAAGCACCCTATAGGTTCGACAATATTTCTCTGAACAAGCTCATAAAGTCGCAGAATGACAGATTAAAGGAATTATGTGATAGATTTAAATGGAAATATGTTCCGGTAAACTTTGCTCTAAGTAGACCTCATTACACATTGCACGGACTGCACCTCAATACAAGAGGAAAGAGACTGGTTAGTCACTTGATATCAGAAAGTGTATCTTACATTAATTTTTTAGTTGTTTAGTTTTAAGGAACGAGTTGGGTTATGTAGGGACTTTAGGCAAATCGAGCAACAAGCCCACAATTGTTGATTTTAATGTGATGGCATCTCAAAATGATTTGATCTCAAACAATTTAGATAGTAGTAACTCACTCAAAAATCTCAACTGCAAATCAAGCAATTTTAAAACTGTGCATCTGAATGTTCAAAAGGGGTTAAGCACAAAAAAGGAACAAATTGAACTCTTTTTAGATGAAGTAAAACCTGACATTTTTTGTGTTTCTGAGCATGGGCAGACCAGTGATTCAATTTTAAATATTTTTCTTGTTAACTACTCTCTGAGGAGTTATTTTAGCAGATCCTTGACCGTGGGGGGAGGAGTTGCCATTTTTGCACGAAATGATCTCCGTTTTGAGATATTAAATGTTTTGCAGTTAGATCAATTTTGTAGGGAATCAGTTTTTGAAATCGCCGAACTTAGGATCCTTATAGACAATACCGTAACAATTTTTTCAGTAGTTTATAGGCCTCCATACGATTCAAACTTTAACTGTTTTTTCGAGTGCCTTGAGAATTACATTAACTATGCAGCAAGAGGACCCAAGTCAATATTAATCTCTGGCGATTTTAATTTAGATAAAGACATTCATCCAGTGGAATACCAAACTTTTAAGGACATTTTAAATAGCTTTAGATTAGAAATAAAAATAGATTTTCCCACACGTATCTCTGAACATTCAGAAAGCTGTTTGGATAATTTCTTGACAAACATACCTTTTTCAATTTGTTCATCTTTTCAGCCATGTATTTCTGATCATCATGCAATAATGTTTGAGATGCCAGTCAATTCTGTTTTGAATAACAATGAAGTTTTTGAATTTAGAGACTGTTCTCAGCAAAATCTGTCGGAGTTGAGAACTAGGTTAAGTTGGGAAAAATGGGAAGATGTTTATTTTGCTGAAAATATAGATATTATGTATGACAATTTTGTAAGCACTGTCTCCCACTGTTTAAACATTTCTTGTCCAATAAAAAAAGCAAAAAGGAAAGACAACAAAAAGTTACATTGGGTAACAGACGAGATAAAGCAAATGAAAATTCAACTTCAAAACTCATACTCGGAGTGGGTGTCTACCAGGTGTGACAGGAAAAAACTTGCTCACAATGCTCTCAAAAAGAGGTATAGGGAAAAAATCCGTGAAGCGAAATCCAGTGCAATTTTTAATGACATTAAAGCTTCCGATAATCCATCAAAAACTTGTTGGAATTTCATCAACGATTTAAGACCACAAAAAAGGCCAACAGTTGAGCCTAACATTACTTTAGAAGTAAATGGGGGTTTAGTTAAAGACCCAGAGACAGTTAGTAACATTTTTAATGATTTTTTTCTTAACTTCAACCCAGACTTTAACTATCACGCTTCTGTTCATGTAACATCAGATGAATTTAGGCCTCAGTCTCAATTAAACTCTTTCAAACCTCTGACAATAGTTGACATTAGGCAAATATTAAAATCAATGAAAAATAAAAAGTCATCAGGTCATGATGGGATTTCCAGTAAAATAATCAAGTTTTGTTCAAAGCAACTAGAAGAACCCCTGTTGCATTTGGTGAACACCTCTCTCCGGGAAGGTATTTTTCCATACAGTGGGAAACTTGCGATAGTTAAGCCTCTTCACAAAAAAGACAGCAAACTTCTTCCCCAGGACTATCGTCCAATCTCACTCCTTCCAACCGTCTCAAAAATTCTCGAAAAAGCAGTGTGTCAAGATTTAGTTCAATATTTGCAGGACAATAATCTACTTTTTTCTAAGCAGTTTGGTTACCAAAAGGGAAAATCCACAAAGCTAGCTCTCATAGACTTTGCAAATAAATGCATCGACGCCTTGGAGGGTGGTGATTCAGCTATCGGCTGCTTCATCGACCTCTCTAAGGCGTTCGATTGCGTCAATCACAAGATTTTGACCAGAAAGCTTGAACAATTAGGAGTCGGGCAGGTGGCTCTGGGCTGGCTGACGTCTTACCTGACAA
The DNA here is from genome assembly GCA_030545055.2 of Neoaliturus tenellus. Lineage (NCBI taxonomy): Eukaryota > Metazoa > Arthropoda > Insecta > Hemiptera > Cicadellidae > Neoaliturus > Neoaliturus tenellus. Next base: position 226,426,505 of record CM061532.1, read on the forward strand.
ACAGGAAGCAATCAACCACAATCAACTTCACTTCAGTCTCTGGTTTGAAAAAACAATTTTTCTCAAAAACTTCACCCAATTCAATGGGAGTTCCCCAGGGTTCAATTTTAGGGCCAATCCTTTTTTTAATATACATCAATGACATATCCCAATCCTGTAATCACCCTAACAAATCGCTGACCATTTTTGCAGACGACACATCACTTTTTACACAGAACAAAAACATTCACGAACTTGAAAGGGAGACGTTTTGCCAGCTCGGAGCCATCTCTCAGTACTTTTCAGATATCAACGTAAGAATAAATCCAACTAAAACCAATTACATGTTTATCACTACCATGCAAAAGAGAAATCGTCTGATGAGGGCTGGCTCTTCAACTCCATTAGTTTTTCAAGATGAAAACCTTCTTGAACAATCTCCTTTTGTAGACTATCTGGGAGTGAGGTTGGACGATAGTTTTAGGTGGACGGAGCACATCGATAAACTTGCTTCAACCTTAACTTCAAATATTTTTGTATTAAGGAATCTATCTACTTTTAATAATATTGCTCTTTGTAAGTTAGTGTATTTTAGCTTGATTGAAAGTCATATAAGGTATTCAATAGTGCTTTGGGGTCTGTCAAGCAAATCAAACCTCAGAAGAATTTTCATTATTCAAAAAAAAGCAATCAGGATCATCTCTAGGCTTAGACCTGGAGATTCCTGCAGGGAAAATTTTAAAGAATTGCAGATATTAACTGTACCGTCTCTTTTTATCTTCGAAACAATCTCATTTGTAATGGACAATAATCTGATACAGGCTCATACTCACCCTCACTTCACCAGAAACAGAAATGTAAATCCATCAATACAACACAACTTGAAACTTTTTGAAACAAAACCTGGCTATGTAGGAGTTAAATTTTTCACACAACTGCCTCAGGAAATAAAAGACATTAAGCAAATCAACAAATTCAAAAAAGCTTTGAAACAATATCTTCTGGATGAGTGTTTTTACAATCTTCCTGGTTTTCCCTAAAACCTTCCTAAACAAATGATCCTCATCACCCAACTCGACCTTACCCAACATGACACCATGATTGAATCATGAAGATAGGCCTACGTAGTAATAGATGACGGGTCTCATGCCGAAATGGTCTACGGGACAGACTCTGGAGGTAACAGGAGGTAAACAGAAAACATTTGGATAGTACAATTAATTACTGTACATGGATAATTCTTTGAAAAAAAGTTTTATAAATACTAAAGGAAAATTTCATACAACTAAAAGAGTTTTAACACTCAATGCCGGTGTTTTCAGATGTAAGTCAGCCATCGCTGGGGGTGGAGGGGGAGCACGGAGGGGTGGACACTCCCCCCCTCTCACCCATGTACTCGGGGGCGGACAGCACGGGTCATGTGACCGTCACCACGTCGCGGGGCAAGACCTCGGCCGTGTACCACCAGAAGTCTCCCAGCTCCATGGAGACCCACTGGGAGGAGGACGTGCACTCTCTTAAGGGCAAGAGGAACTTGGAAGCCGGGTGTGTAGGATCACAGGTTTAATTATACACTTTAATATATATGGCTTTTATAATTAGTTAGTTAAATACAAAAGTGTAAAATGTTTGGTGACCAGAACTAAAATAGAATAATGGAAACTGGAAGTGATAACCTTGTTCACCTTTACAGCTCCATTAGTCAAATGTAGCCTGTTATCTACTAAGACCAGAATTGGAAATTCAATAAACATTAATTGGTTGTAAATCAATATTTAGTAAACCCATAACGCTCTACTACAACTGTTTTGTTTCCTTTTATGTGATCTGGTTGCCAACTTTTTTACAGTCAAGTCCTGCTATACCATCCCTGCTAGTTAAAAAATCTGTGTTATCTAAACATATTTTGTCCAATAAGTACAAATTTATTCTTAATTTTAAAATCTAGATAAAATAGCCGTGGAGGAGTTTTTACAGAATTTATGGCCATTTGACATGACTCTTTTGCTATTGCGGTCCTAAGGATCGATTGTTGTTGTCAAATTTTATAACTATGTTCCAATTGTTCTTTCCATTATTTAATGTGGTAACTTAGCTAGCGAATACTTTGCGCTGTGCGATTGGTGATTGCCATTGAGAGCCGAGATCATACGCCTTGCTTGAGTAAACAAGTCAAAATCATTAGTTATGCATTATTTATGAGCTCCGCCTACTCCTAATATACGCTAAACTGAATAGGATCTGATCTCAATCAGTTTGGATTAACGGGACTCTAAAGCACTTATTTATGACACACATCTTTCACATCTATTGTTATTCATTTATCTTCGAAATGCAGACCCCGAAAATGAGCAAATTGCCAAAGTAAGCATATTTTCATATTGATGTAATATTTTTGTATGAAATAAATCTAACAATTTCTCAAAGTTATAACAAGTGAATTCATGGTAAAATCTTCATTTACAATCTTTATATCAAATATACTATTTTGTAATAAATTTATTTTTACTCCAATTTTATGGTAATGAAAGTTGGTGTTTAGTAATGATGAAAATATTATACGCAGATACTCAACGGAGGCAGAAGAGACAGAGTCAGAACTAGCTGCCATCCCTGAGAGCAAATCCGACAGCACAGCTCATGGCAGTTCACAGGTGATTTTCCTTCACAAAACATCCTTAACCCTCTATGGACTCGGTATGAAATATGTTTAGTAAAATATCAAAAAGTCTAGTTTTCTCTGGAACATAGTTTCAAAATATATGAGAATCACAGTTTTTACTTACTTCGAAATATTGAATGTCTGTCTAGTTATACTTTTTGTAAGCATATTTGAGGGTTTTTCAATTTCAAAGAGCAATGAATGGTTTTCAGGGGTCTTTTGAAGAAGATAGGACAGATGACCCTGAAGGCAAGAAGAAAGGTAATGACGGAGTTAGTAGAGGCACAAGACCTGTCTGGTTTCTAGGCAGTGATGACCACTCTATTCAGGTTGGTTTCTTTATTTAATTATTTTAGCTTTGCATTATTGTTGACTGAATGCCCAGTTTTCCCTTACTCAAACTTAGTGGGAAATGAATTGAAATCCAAAAGTTTTCTCTGGCTCTACTTTTAGTTACTTCCAAAAAAGCTTTCCCCTAAAAAATTCCATATCATGATGTGGGATATTCATTGTAGGTAATTGTATTGTAGGATGATTATGTAATTGCTAATTTACTTAGTCTTGCACTGAGCTAGTTGAGGTTATTGAATGTGAGCAGGATCACGCAAAGTAGAAACATTGCTAATTTTAGGATTGATTTTGACACAAAGTCAAGATTCATCTCTGCTTTTTAGGTGATAGTTTGAATTATAGTTGTTAGGTACATACATAAGATCTCCTGCTAAAGTCTTTAATATGTTTCCCCCTATAGTTGTTAGGTACATACATAAGATCTCCTGCTAAAGTCTTTAATATGTTTCCCCCTATCATTTTCTCAATTATATGTTATTTTGCCTCTAGAAGAGCAACGGGTCGAGTGGTTCGTGCTCAGGTCTGATGGGCAAATGGGGCGTGAAGGAGGGGATGAAGATGCTAGTGAGCTCGTCTCTGTTCACTGTGCCCCCACCCTCTAAGGCCGCCCCGGCTGCTGCCCCTGCCCCTGTGAGCCCTGCTGAAGCATCCAGTAAGACCCCGTCTGCCTCCACCCCGTCCGTCCCCACTGTGAAGGAGAAGGAGGTGGTATTGCCACCGTCGCCACACCACCACCCTCCCCCGCCTCTCACGCTCAAGTGAGTACAGCACAAACTGATCGTAAGATTTTTACAAAGTATATACGAGAGCTTTTCAGAAAGTAGGGAACAGTTCCATCTGACGGATCACCAAAAGCGTGCCAGTCGCGTACATAACGGTGTGCACGTGCTGGAGACCTCATTTGGCGACCAGCCTTGACAACAAGAACATTTCTGCGCTACCTGTTTTTGTAATGTTCAAATTTGAAATGTGTGCTGCAATCAAAAATCAAATTGTAGGTGCGGTCCGTTATTTGTGTTTTGTTGGTGTAAAACTTGAAACCAATACAAATTCATTGGAAACTGTGAAGTGTACCTACTCAAACAATGTAATGTCTAAAATTTCTGTCAGGAAGTGGTGCATTTAGTTAAAAAATGGCCGAACAAACGTTCATGATGAAGAAAACAGTGGACGTCTGAGCTTTATGACTGACGATCTGCTCGCCAAAGTTTACCATAAGATTCGTGAAAACCGCCGTTTCACAATCTCACGTTCAGTTCCCAGGTTTCACGGACTTTATTATTTGGCACATTTGTTCACAGAAGCTAGGCTACCAAAAATTGTGTGCAAGATGGGTGCAAAAAATGTTTATAGATCACCTTAAATAACAACGAATGGAGACAGCTTTGACATTTTTGGAGGCCTATCACAGTCATGATATGATACACTACTGAATGTAATCGTAACAGGAGAAGAAACCTTGATGAAAGATGAATTGAGAGGCTAAATTATACACCATGGATTGGGGGCACACAAGTTCGCCTAAAAAACCTAAAGAAGCTTAAGTCAAGCGTCACTGAGTGCCTGAGATCATAGGTGCCAGAATTCTCAGTCACAGGAATTTCAAAGCTTCTCCACTGCAATCATACCTGAATTTGTATAATGATTGTGTGAAAAAGTAGTATTTTAGTCAAAATTTAAAATGTTTATACGAGTAATACAATGTTTTTCTTGTACTTGTTTTTTTATTTATTTTTTTATTCCAAAAGATCTTTTCTTTCTGAATAGCACTCGTAGATAAGTTTTGCTCATCTGTCATCTCTTGGTTGATTAACATAATTAGTTTCTAAAGGCAAAACCTGTCTAAGACTTTCTAGAACCTAAGAAGTTTTTGAAGTGCTTGAACCCTTGTAAAGAGTTTGTATGGAAAGATTTTGAAATATAAATATAATAGCTGTTACCCGGCATGCTTTGCAATGCCAACCTGAGGAATTTTTTGCCCTATAGCTGACCTCGTTTGTTACACGAGAACTTCCCCCAATACAGTTAGCTGAAACTTGGCATGCTTTGCAATACTATACTATACTATACTATCCTACTATACTATACTATGCTTTGAGACTATACTATCCTATAGTTTATTATTACCAATCATCCCTCAATACTTAAAATGAGCATTCCCCCAATACTTTAAATTAGAACAGCTGTTTAAAATTAATTACAAAGAAATTTTTTTTGCTATATGTTATGTTGATAAACAACTCAGATAAAAAACTAAAAAAAAAAACCCTGACATGGGTTCGATTAGGACGGCCCCGAGGGCTATACAAAAACTAATGTCTTACAAACCTCCATGTAATTTTCAATATATGTACCAAGTCTCATGGCAAACGGTCCAGTGGTTTCCCAGTCCATCGATCACAAATATATAAATATGAGTCTATCGATTACAAATATATAAATATAGATATTATTGAAATAGTCCTAGACATGATTGAGAATATCACTTTTGACATCGGACTAGTCAGATGCAAATATTCTATGTATGTCTATGTAATATGTACGCTACATATGTAAGTGGCTAGGGTTATTTTGTTTCCTAGAAATATTTTGCTGAGAGGTGTGAACAATCTTAAAGGAGGTGCAAAAATTATTGTCAAAATCATAATTATTATTGGTCTGCATTTGTAGATGATGTGGTGCTTATTGCTGAAAATAAAATGGATATTATGGAGCTAGCAGAAAAGCAAATTACTGACACACAGCAAGTGGGATTAAAAATAAATGAGGAAAAAAATAAGGTAATGAAGATAAGTAGAAGACACACTAAGAAGTAATCAGCCAGTCTAAGAAATTTTAAATTTAAAGTTTACAAAAACAGACACTTTCAAATATTTTGGAGTCACAATAAGAAGTGAAAACAAACAATACGATGATAATCAATGAAGACTAGTAGCAGCCCAAAGATGCTATTGGAGCCCGTCAAAACGTTTTGGAAGAGGACTACTAACTAGAACAAAACTACAGATGTATAAAGTAATAATACAACCAGTTCTATTGTATAGAAGTCTGGTCCCTTAAAGAAAAGAGACTGGTAGTTTTTAGAAAATAAAACTTTTATTTTGTGTTTTTGGACCAATTAATGACAATGAAGAGTGGCGTATAAGAAATAATCAAGAAATTAGAGCACTATTGAAACACCCAGATATTTTAGCAATTGTGAAGAACAGAAAATTAAGGTAGCTAGGACATGTGAAGAGCAGAGACATGACCAGATGATAAAATGAGTGTAGATAGGGCAACCAATGGGACGACAACTGCTAAGAAGACTCAGATGGAATGACCTAATGGACCAAGATCTCAAGAGGTTTGAACAAGTTTGGAGGTAGCAGGGGCAGAAAACTGAGAAAAAAGTGGAGGTAAAAATCACTTGGGATTTGTGTGGCCACAGGAGTAATTAGATAAAAAATATTTCACCACTATATATTTTAGGCTTGAAAGAATTTTTTGCTCAATGTCAGTAAATCATGTATCATTCTCATGTCTTTAGGCCGTCATTGGAGAAGGAAAAGTCGTTGGAGAAGGAGGCGGAGTGTTGGCCGGACAACTCACAGCACGGGTCGCCAGTTCCGCGGCCGGTAGGGAGGGGCAAGCGGCTGCCGGAGGGGGGCAACACCCCCACCTCTACCTCCTCGTCCACACCCACCCCCACCCCAACCTCACACCCTCCCTGGCAGATAGACGGGCCAGGAGCGCACTTCAAGGGGCACTCCAACCTGCCGTGTCAGGAGCGGCTGCTGCCCGTCGGCAGTTCGGGGAAACCAGGTGTGTTGGCAGAGGTTCTAGTCTCAAAGTAATGAACTTAAAATAAGAAATGTTTTGAAAAGTTGACTGTTTTTTTGTTACTGTTACTAACCAGTTCCAGATAAAGTAGATTACAACTCTCATATTTTAACATAGAGACTTATTGTTGTAGTGAGTAAAGCTATATCACGGCGACAAGAAGAAACAATCAACTACGGGTCTCCAGATTCTCCATTGTCAAAGATGGATGTGATCTCTGTGGGTGAGTAAAAAGTTCATTTATGAAACTAAAATTGTTGTTAACTGAAAAAGATTTTGTATTAGAGAAACTTTCATACAGTGGAACCTTGATATATTGAACCTCGATATATTGAAATCCTTGATGTAACGAATTTTTCTCACTCCCTTGAAGCTGCCTATCAATATAATTTTAATCTTCCTCAATGTATTGTGAGGATAAACCTCAATATAACAAACTTTTTTAGTGCCAATTCAAGACCTAACCACCTCTACATATCAAAGTTTTGACTGAAAATCTCAACATATTGAAGTTAAAAAAAGAACAACAAATTAATTATTGAACTCACCCATTTTCTCAAAACGGATGTATTGGGGTGTGTCTCAAGGCAGGCGGCAGAATTCTATGACAACGGAATCGTAAAGCTAATTGGACAACATGACGAGTGCCTTAATAATGGTGGAAATTATGTAGAAAAGTAGACTAAATTTCTTGTAAAAATAAAATTACTAAGAAATCTCTCCTTGTTTATTTTTTATTTCAAAACGGTACTTACTTTAAAAAAATGCCTCATACTTTCCCCTTCAGGTTCAATATATTAAGGTTTCACTTTAAATATAAATACCGTTAATTTTTCTGCTTCATTTGGCATAAATGTGTGTGTTATTTAAAATGGAGAATTATTCAACAATCGACCGAGAATTTGATGGTTTAGAAGAATTTATTAAACCATTACATGCCTTATGAAAAATAGGGGCACAAGACACATGAGAAATACATATCTTTTAATCTTTTACCTTTTGGGAACAAGTTTTGAGGTCAGAACAGATTCTCTGACTACCCCTGATCTGATTCCATGTTCTGTCCTCTGCTCAGTACAGGTTCTGAGCAGAGGACAGAACACAGTGAAGGTAAATAGTTGACAAGGCCAAAAATCAAGATCAGCACTTTGCAGTAGTTGCAATGTACAGTGTTTTGTATAGTACTGAAGTATAGTTGGTGAGTCAGGAGAAGAGCTCTGGCAACAATGCTTTTATATTCAGTCCAGGGTTCTTCCCCTGACTTACCGACAGGATGGATAAAGGATGGATTGATGGATAAAGGATGATGTAATTATGTCATACATCTTATACTTAAAGCGTGGGGAAGTCTCCTAATAGATGCCATGGTAGCCACCAATCTTACCTAATTTTTTATTTACTAGAATGCGACCTCCTATTTTAAAATGTAAATTTAACAATTTTATAATCTTATGGAAAGGTGCATTTTAGGTGTGGTAGTAGGAAATAAGTAATTTTAGAACAAGGATGCATTAAATTGGCAATCAACTTTCCAACTGTCCAACTGACCAAAGTTGCATCTGACCAATGAGTTTAAATAAACGAAATAATCTTAGTTTTGACTGCCCATTGTTTACACTATCCAACAAACGAGGTACCTGGTGTACCTGCACTACCTGGTGAGCCCTAGTCTGGCACTCCGCTTTCATAGGATAAAAGGAACGTAGTTTAGGGAATATTGTGTGGTTTAGTGCTTCGGACCACAATAGGCAAAAATGTGAAACCAACTGGAGAGAGGTGAAAACCTCTAAAGATTTGTTTAACGCTTAATGTGGAAATTGTATACCTAAAGTTAAAGTTTATTATAACTAAACATTTATTGATTATAAAAGCTGTGAAATATAACTAGCTTTCATATGTTATAAATATTTATACAGCATATTAAAAGTATTATTCAGCCATTTTTATTAAACATTATTATTGTTTTAATTAATTAAATAAAATACTTTTTGTGAATTAGTTACAGTAACATACACCTTTATCTTCTAGTTTAAAAATATTTTAGCGTGGTTTATCAATCTCATCCTTCAGGCAGATCTATTTAAGTTCGATCATACCCTTTTCAAAATTCATTTGCGGTCAAAAGAAAACATTTTCTCCCTACCGTCCTGAATTCCACTAGTTTTTCAATAATTAGCTTATTTTAATTTAGCTTTTAAAGTTCGTAGTAGATAATTGTGCTGATGATCGTGTAGATCTTCTTTTGCCTTTGAAAGCGCTTCTGTTTACATATCAAATGTCAAAATGAGAATATTATTTCCAAAAAGCATAACAGTCACAAAAAAATGATGTGATACATTAAACAAGTGCAAACATGTTTAGTGAGTCTGACTGGCAGGGGTGCAGAATATGTCCGATCCGGCGATCTAGGATCGGCAGAAATTTTAAGGTGTCTGGGGAATTTATGGGGAAATTATTATTATTATTTTGTGATTTTCCTTTCCTAATAATTGAAGTTAAAACTGAGCATCTAATCAAGACTTTATTTTAGTTGTATATAAGTATGAAGAGGTACTGGTAAGTAGTTTTTCCCTTAATTTTAATTACTTGTGTTTTGATATAATAAACTAAAATTTGAAAAAATCTTTATCATTTCACAGCCCATTGTAAGCTGTTGAGTTTTAAGGCAAAGTCATATATGTCGTGTATCTTGGGGGAAATCTTTGATCCGTAACAGTACGATTGGGGAAATTTTAGGATTCAATACATTTTCTGCACTCCTGCTGACTGGTTGGATTTTTGACAGCAGGAACAGGGAAAATTGGGGGAATTGAAATCAGCAATTCTTTCTCACATTAATTTTGAAGGGACTTAGGTAACATCTGGTAAAATATCTATTAATTTACAAAACATCTATGCAACAATGGATTTAAACTTTTTGGTTACTATGGATTTTTTTCTTTATCCTGCATACATTTCACTGTGATAGGATGTGTGCCGCCATGCTTGGCAATTTTCTTTTCCCCAAGATTGTTCTTGGGATGGAGGTTCCCGTAGAGATCGGCCTTGATGCTCTTGAATGCTGCGATGTCCTCGACCCCTCTGCGGAGGAGGCTCGGGGTCCTCTCCAGCATCCGAGGTGTCCTGAGCCACTCGCCTTGCCTCTGCCACTTCTAGAGTGGCTCATTGTGTTGGCCGCCGTATACTCTTTGTATACATTTTTGGTGGCCTTGTACACTCTGACCCTCGGGTGAGCAGAGCTGGGTTCTGGGAACCCGCCGAAGGCTTGTCCATGGTGTCAAGACCTTTGGCCAAACGGCCCTTTTCAGGGCCACCCAATTGCTCACATACTTAGAACTATTGGGGAGCTTTAGGTCTATTTAAGAACTTAAAGCTCTCCAATATTAAAAATGTGAAATCTTACACACTTGTTTTCGTGGTTGCCATGGCAACGGTTGCTATGGTTATTTTGTGTCTCAGTTTATGAAAATTCTAACCAGTTTTAGGCTGAAATTACTAATAAAAAGTACTACTTGGCTAAAAGTACTAGTTTTACGTTGAAAGTACTAATACTAACTGTAGATACCATGGTACTTATAATTTTCTTAATTTATTGCAAGATACTCAATTTTAAATGTTTAATGATGTAATGATTTTCTTGGCAAAAAGGTTAATTTCCCTAAACATTGAAAAGGCAAGTGACTTTTGGTTTATAGTGAGAAAAGATATGAGCTATCCATAGTATTTTTGGTGGATGTTCAACATCAAACCTTTTATATTTTTTATTTGTCAAACGCTTACAAATTTACTTTGCAAATTTGAGCTGTAGGACATTTTTAATAATTATTGGGTATAATCTTCCTAAAGATTGTATGATAATATTACTACTGACAGACTGCCCATCAGTTAATCTGCTGATAAAACTTAGCAAAAACATTAGCAAAGAACAGACAAGAGTAAAAATTAAACACAGCTGCCAGGGTCGTCTGATGGTTGGACTCTATGCACTTTATTGTTATGCCATGTGGCAAGAGGGGTAGTGGGCGTCGGACGAGGGGTATTGGGAAGTTCAAAAGTTGGGCAGTCAAAACTTTAATATTATATTGTTTATTTAAAATTGTTTGTCCGATACATCATTGGTCAGTTGGATAATTGGACAGTTGGTGGCCCTCCGATGCATTCATGTAACTTTTGTTTGAATATGTTAAAGAAACATTTTTTTTATTTGATCATCTTTTTTATGATTACTGAGATTAAAAACTCAGTTTTAATATTTTTACAAACAATAAAGGTTAACTTAAGGGTTTAAAAAATGCCAACGTTATATTTTGCTAGTAGTGCGAATGAAATGGATTGTAAAATATTTGAATTACCAATCAGCTTTTCTTGTGCAGCATGTCATGACAGGAGCCAGATCTATAGCATGTGTAACAGCAGAGCCAAACACACTGGGTGCAAACGGCTCGTTGTTGTTGTTGTTATTGGTGGATAAGGAGACCCCGGCCGAACCGTTGAGCACGTCTGCCTCAAAATGGGCATTTTGCGTAGGCCCCCGGATGGATGGGATATTAAAGGAAGAGAAAGGGTGAGCCACGGGCAGACTGTCCACTCATGTTCCAGCTAGGGGTTTCTATGCCCGTCGCACTCCTCTCCCCCTGCTGTCTTGAACATATGTTCCAGCTAGGGGTTTCCATGCCCATAGCATTTCTACTCACCCCCTGCCGTCTACATGTATTCTAGCTAGGGATTAACTATGCAGTTCGCATTAACCCCCCGCTGTCTTGAACATGAATGGGGTTTGAAGGAAGAGAAATTGTCATAGTGGACAGCCAAAAGACTTACCACAGTATTATGACAACTTCGTTTGCTGTACCCAATGTCAACTTTGCAACTAGTATAAACCAGTTTTAAAGTTGTCCTTGGATGGGGCTCGTTATTGCCGGCCCTGGTGGAGCATATCATGACAGCTAGCGTATATTGTTGTTGCAGAGTCACCCCAGGAGAGCCAGACAGACTCGGTGCAGAGTGTGTCCCACCTGGAGATGCCGCCACAAGAGAGGCTGCTGCCGATCGGCTCGTCAGTGCCGGCCCTGGTGGAGCATATCATGACAGCTAGCGTATATTGTTGTTGCAGAGTCACCCCAGGAGAGCCAGACAGACTCGGTGCAGAGTGTGTCCCACCTGGAGATGCCGCCGCAAGAGAGGCTGCTGCCGATCGGCTCGTCAGTGCCGGCCCTGGTGGAGCATATCATGACAGCTAGCGTATATTGTTGTTGCAGAGTCACCCCAGGAGAGCCAGACAGACTCGGTGCAGAGTGTGTCCCACCTGGAGATGCCGCCGCAAGAGAGGCTGCTGCCGATCGGCTCGTCAGTGCCGGCCCTGGTGCAGCATATCATGACAGCTAGCGTATATTGTTGTTGCAGAGTCACCCCAGGAGAGCCAGACAGACTCGGTGCAGAGTGTGTCCCACCTGGAGATGCCGCCGCAAGAGAGGCTGCTGCCGATCGGCTCGTCAGTGCCGGCCCTGGTGGAGCATATCATGACAACTAGCGTATATTGTTGTTGCAGAGTCACCCCAGGAGAGCCAGACAGATTCGGTGCAGAGCGTGTCTCACCTGGAGATGCCGCCACAAGAGAGGCTGCTGCCGATCGGCTCGTCAGTGCCGGCCCTGGTGCAGCATGTGAGGCAGGTGTTGGGCGTCAACTCGTGCGACCTGGGTGGGTAGAGACTGTGGCAACTGTCTTAGATGGCTATATAAGTTTAAGGATAGTACAAAAAACAGGCTAAGAGCTGGAGAGGTTAAGATTACTCCCTTAGGGTGCAGGTGTAAGATGTTCTTGGAAAATTTCAAGTACCTCTTATACCTTAAGTGTGAGGAAGTATAGATGTCATGGTAGCCCCAATCTTACCTAATTGTAGATTTACTAGAATGCAACCGTCTATTTGAATTTGAAGATGTAAAATAAAAAATATATATATTGTGTTGACTGTGTGTGCTTTGAATGATTTCTTTAAAAGACTGTAGAAAAAAAAATTGTGATTTTTACATGATTTATTTCTATCAATATTGTACTACAGTAAACAATTAAATACATTATTAGAGGATGTTCCTGTAGTATTTTATCCAAAGCATTCTCCAATCAAAGAAGAACAATTTAGTCGGGATTGCCGTCTAGATGAAAAAAAAAAAAATGGATGGCTGAATTCAAACTGAGCCCTAAGGGACCAAAGCCAAATGAGGCACAATGCTGATGTAAAATATATACAGCATTTATTGTATTGTGATAAATTAATGATTTCAGACTGGTGTCCAAAAGCAAAGATAAGGGTTTTTTGTGGATGGGCTATTGTAGTAATGAAAGAGTCCCACACAAAGTTCACCACCTTAGTTGGTGCATAAAAACACTTTTTCTCCTTTCCCATTCCTCACAAAAAATGAATTACTTGTAACCAGATTCTAATTTTGATAACATATGAAAAAATATTTTTCAGAGCGTAAAGCATCTACAGATCAGGGCCCAACAAGATCACCAAGTGATATTGACTCCTTGTCGTATACCAAACAAGACAGTTTTGAGCGCAGTGAACCATTACAGGTAACAATGAATTGTACAGGGTGCGGCAAAAAAACCGACCTATTTTCTTTTATGCACCATTTAGCGACAGGACGTCTGAGGTTGGTGGGGGTGGGCTTATTTTAAAGCAAATTTGATGCCATTTCAGTAGTCATTGAGTAGTGGTCGCCTAACCTACATGTTTACATTAAGCATGTTTAATAACACGCTTTCGTTCTCGGGGCGTATTGTGTGCTTCTCGTCAGTAAACATTAACATTTCTTTAACAGCATTAAATCAATCATTTGCTTGTCGAAAATCTTTTGCTTTGCATAGTCAGTGGGCTTTAATTGCTGAACAATAGCCAATTAATTGGTATGGATGGGGATTAAGATCGAACCACAAAATTTGTCAAACCGAATGGTCAGCCATGTTCAAGGCATTTCGCTAGCCTACCGGTTGGCGTCTTGGACTCTGGTTCAAAATGTCACCAGTTCGATTCCCGGGGTATCCACAACAATGTGTTGGTGTTGGAATACTATCCCTTAATAGCATTCATTTAGTGTACAATTAGTTCAATTATCTTAACAAAATTCTTCTGGCGTAGACACGAGCAAATCACTAGCTTGTTTTCTAACGGGCCGACGAGGACTGTTTTCCACACAGCAGCAAGGACTCCATCCATGTTCTCTGGCGTCCGCGCTGACCAAGCGCGTTTATGCTGGCGCAAGTGTGGCTTCGTTATTTATGTTGGCTTCGTTTTCAACTCAAAAAAAGTTGATCTTAAGTTAGTAACCCACTGCATAATTGTGCTAGGATTCGGAATTCTAAATGTTGACCTGATTGAAAGAATGCACGAAACTGCCGCTGAGTATCAATGATTGAACCACCAATCATTTTTTTTATTTTTATTATTGAAATACGTCTTGATAAGCAACTAGCATTGTTCAAGCGACTGCTACTCCATAACTACTAAAATGGCATAAAATTTGCGTTCCAACAAGCCTACCCCCACCTTTCTCAGATGTTCTGTCGCTGAGCGGTGCGCGAAAGAAAATAGGTCGGTTTTTTTGCCGCACCCTGTATAACCAGTAGATTCACACAAACTATTGGTGTTGGTTTAAAATTAATTTGTTTGTTAATAAAGCTTTATAATTTTTTGTAACTATCTTTTATCCACCAAGTCATGTAAGAGAATAATTAATTCTGTTGAAGATCCACTACTCAAAATTTTGCACATAAAACTTGTAACATTTATTTACTAAAAAGTTCAACTTTCAGAAACAAGTTAGCAGCTTTTATTTTGTCTTAGGTACAACTTAAGAGCTGCCAAGGTGAATAACTGTTTGATTTCAGACCAGCCGCAGCATCAGTCCTAGAAGGCTGATCAAGCAAGTTGCTCTGGAGTCCCCCCCTCCCTCGACACTGCCTGAGCATGACTCTGGATTCTTCAGGAAACCTTCTTCAGGTGGAGCGTGTTACCATGTTTGACCATTTGATTTAACTAAAAAGATATATTTTGTGATGAAGAATAAGAATGAGAATATGAATATTAGGGAATGAATGTGCAAAAGAAAATTTTTGTTTACTAATAATTAAACTATTGCTTTACATATTTATAAATGAAAGTGTAAAATTTAAACTTAAGATTATGTATCAGTTAGGTATGGATAGTATCATAATGTAAACCAGTAAGCGGATGTTGAATCATTAACCAAGCATCTTGAACATTTGCAGGATACACAATTTATTTAATACAGTTGTTCAAAATGGTCAAATTTGACTCAACATTGTGATATAAAATTATAATGGAGGAAATTGCCTCTCAATACACTTATATTATTTCTCCATTAATTTTACATCACAATGCTGAGTCCAATCTGACCATTAAATACTTAATTAAACAAATTGTGTATGCTGCAAATGTTCAACTTGTTTAAAAATCTCTGTTAATTATTTGGCACACACTGGTTTACACTTGGACTCCTAAAAGTGTGTTACACCAGTTCACAACTAAAAGTTGTTGATTAGCCATACATTCATAACCATATTAGTCATGATTTACCATAACCAGTGTAAAAGTTAACAACATTTTGTTGTCAACCTCTGGTGCATCTTTAGGCTGACATAAAGTTTGCAAAGTGTCAAATCCCTTATTATATTTCAAGTAGGTTTTTAGTGGTGATCAATAACACAGCATAATAATCAACAAGATATACAGGTACTTTTAACTACAAAAAAATCTATTATTTTTGCTTGCTTTTTTTTGACAACTCACCTTTAATTTTTGGTTAAGAACTGATCAGTGTGATTTATTGTACAATGGGTTTAGCTTTCGCTACCTCTGAAATTAACTGAGGAAGGTCGTTGATAACAGTCAGGGAATACTAACACAAACATTAAACTGTGTTTTAGAGTACTATTGTGGAGAAATTTTGACAGGACAAGGTCATGCCAGAAGTCTGATTCATGATGATGTAGGAGTCAGAAGCCACCTGGGTCATTGTAACTAGAAACTTTGTCATTGTTATGAATTTTTTAAATAGAGACAACCTTTTTTCATGGTCATAGCTGTGGTTGAATTACAATACTTCTACTGGTTTAATTAAAGAAAAATATTCGGAAAGTTTTTTTTCACAGAGGAATATATGATTACACCTATACCTAATTTACTACATGCCTACGATTAACCTACTTTTAGTCACTACCATCAGTTCACCTACCATACTAAAAGTCACCAATTGAGTAATTTATTTTCTACAGGAAAAGTAGATGATAAAGACAAGTTGCAGAGGCCAAAATTGAGGAAGCAAGTTCCGTTTGTAACTGGATCCTACAATATGGCTGATATGTCACGCCGACCTAACTCGTGGTATGTTATGTGTGATCCTTGAACTAACTTTAAAAACATGCAGAAACATTACATACACATTTTCTTAGAAAGGATTGGATGATTATTCAAGATTCAAAATCTTTATTCGTCTTTAAACATACAATATATGCAATCAAAATCTTTATAAAAAACTTACTGAAATAATAATTTAACGTAGTATTTTTGTTTTAATGAGTTAAAACAATGACGTTTTGCAAATAAATAAAATAAATTGTAATTCTTATACAAAAAAGAAGTAAGTGGCTAAAAAATGAATATATATTGTCAGGGTTAAACAAAACCAAATCATTTTAGCTGAAAGAACTGTAAATGTTGTCTATATTTCAATAGCAATTTTATAAAAAATACCTCAGAGACTGCTACTGATAGCGTAAAATATAACACTTGAGGCCTGCACAGACCAGAGCGATACTTTATCGCTGGAGCGACGCGATACCTTCCTGGAATTTTACCTCCGTTACTTGGGCGATAATATCGCAGCCGAAATAGGTGCTTCCACACCAGAGCGGAAAAAAGAGACACGCGGGGTGCCATGCAGTACACCTCAGGGGAGCATAGAGTGCGGTGATTGTGTGACTCTCTAGACATTGTGTCATAGTTAGTTTTTGTATACTGTTTATATATACTGTTTTTGTATATTATATTTTGGGCATTTTAGCGCACCGTCTGTAACTGATATTACTATAAAGAAATATTACTGTTTGAGACTACCAATCAATTGCTCGGCCCCCATGTACTTTACATAAGTATAATCATTAAATAATGGGTTGTAGAACTCAGCTTTATAAGTTAGTTACAGTATGTAAAACTACTTTCCCAGCCATAAGAACCAATGTAAAATGTGTAAAAGTAGGCGCAGGCTAGTTGGTAGGACTATTAGTGTTACTGGCTAGTGAGTCCTGTGAGTTAACTTAAAAAATCATAGAGCACCGGGTATGTATTAATAACTTCAAGTAAGTGTTCAATGATACACGACATGTTGTTGTTGTTGTTACAACTTGCACAGCACAGACAAAACTGAGTAGTTCATGGTTTGGCCGCATGGTATCGCGGCGATAAAGCGCTGCGAACAGTGCATGCAGCGTTATCGCGATACTTTCGCTACAGTATCGCAGTTCGCTCTGGTGTGTGCGGTTCCATAAGACAACATGGTATCGCATGGACCACTGGTATCGCGAGAGAATTTACAAGAAAAAGTATCGCGCCCGCTCTGATATCGCACGGAGTATCGCTCTAGTCTGTGCAAGCCTTTGTGCTAGATGTTATATATTCTGTTTAGAGTTATATCTTGTACTCTCTTTTATTATATTATTCTGCTTTGGTTGATTGTAACTATTTTGGTGTTGTCATCATAGGTGTGGGGCTCAACAGCAGTCGCTACTCAACCCAGCCACTCAGCAGGCCTGCCACGCCGCGTTTGAGATGAAACAGAGCTCCTTCCGGGTGGGGGAGGAGTGCGTCTACGAGAGGTAGGCCTACTTCCCATTACATAACCTACACTTCACAACTGGCAGAGTTTTTAAACATAGTGCTCTTTTAACACTCTACTATAAACAAAGTATTGGAGGCAGGTTGCATACCGATGCATGTTGTTAGCTAAGGAAGTTCTGGGTATAGGAGCAATGTCTAGATGGCAGTGCTACCTCATATAGCTTGGCTGCACTAGGCCAACTTTTTTGGTTTTAAAAATTACTAGGGATGGACGGGACCCGAAATTTCGGGAAAATTTTCGGGAGCAAATTTGTCCCGATCATCGGGCGGGATTTTTTTTTTTACTCGGGAATTTATCGGGACGGGAACTGCCGAACGGCACGGCGGCCCCGATCGTGGCCGGCGTTCTCGGCCGACGATCTCGGTCGGCGATCGCAGCCGGCGGTCTCGCTAACGAGGTACGGCACAAATACACGCGGTCACATTCCACGGACGCCAAAGACGATCTATTGTTCAGCTTATCTATTGTTCGACCTCCAGCAGTAATTTATTCAAGAGGGGTGTTTTTTGCTCCTAGTACCAAATGCTACTTTCTGAACCAATTGTCGCAAAAAACTAAGGGATGGCTCGTTTGATTTGTCTAATTCTTACAAATAAAACAAAATGTCAACCAAAGTTGTGTGACTTTCCAATCAATGGGAAAATGGCAAAGTATTGTTCAATAAATCAATCTTTAAGTGAATTCGTGTTTTATAATGTTAAAAGCATCTTATTATAATTTAATATAATTTTTAAATGAAAAACTTCAAATCCCATTAAATATATTTTTAAAAATTAAACATTACAAATACATTTATTAGATTTTGAGGTTGATAACTTTGAACTTTCATAGTTTTTTATTGATTTTTTCATCATACACTCATTTTTTTAAATAGCAAAAAATAGCTAAATGAATACATATAAATAAAAATAAAAATAAAAATAATTAGGTCTAATAGTGTATACTTTTAAAGTTCAATTTTTATGATAATCTCTAAGTAAGAACCTGTCTCAGTTAATAAATCAATAAGTATAAAAAATGAAAAAATAAACATTTCTTGGGGTTATAAATGGCTTTGGTTTGTCGAACCACTTCATTCCTAAGTGTGAATATTTATTATAATTTCAATTTGTTGTTTTGTTTTGTTTTGTTTTTTTACTGAGCAGGCCTTAGGCCTATTTGTGTAATACAGTTTTTTTTCTTTACAATTTTTCCATTGTTTTAATCTATATTTTTATGTACATAATTTTTCTTTTCATTCTTTATAGAAACGTTTAATATTTCATTCAACAAAACTTTTATAAAATTTTTAATGGATTTTTGTTATATGTATATTGTTTAGTGATTTGATTTAATTTTTTTTTTTTGGTTACAAGAAAATTTATACTTTATCCTTATCTCATTGTATACTGCAAATATAAAAAAATTAGATATTTTAAATCTTTTCAATAAAAGGAGGTTCATTCTAACTTATACAAAAACAAGTGGAACAATTTAGAAACAGAACCAGTTTATATTTAACATTAATTTGTCTTTGTACGACATTCAGATAAAAGTCAAAATGAATATTTCCCGATAGCGTCGAGAAGAGCAATCCCGTCCCGAAATTGGACGGGAAATAAAAATTCCCGTCCCGTCCCGAACTAAAAATTCATTCCCGTCCATCCCTAAAAATTACCATACGATAACATAGCACAGTGTTATTGGTATATTGATCATTATAGTGTTTTATTGTTCTTTCTGTGACCAATTGCTCTGTACAACCCAGTGGACGGTTGCAGGTGCGGGGAATGTGGCACGGTACGGGAGGAGTACAGTGACGAGGAGCTGGGTCTCTGCATCGTCATCTTGGGCACCTTTATCCACCGAGAGCCGGCCCTCGCGGCTCCTCTGCTGCCTGACATACTCACCATAGTGGCCAAGTGAGTACTGATATATGGATTCGTCCTAGCAGGTAGCTTATCTTGCCGATTCAGTGACCTGTGAGATGGATACCCGTCTTGCAGGTAACTCTTCCATGCGGTAACTGGTCATTAAAACTAACCTAACCTAATCTAAATATATATAACCCCTTACATATAATTCCAGTGTATAAGGTGGGACCGAGACATCTCCCTGAAAGTATCGACCCATTTCAATTATCTCAGTGTTTCTAAATTACTTGAAATCATAGTTTATGATCAATTAATTTCTTACCTTGAAAATAACAGATACATAAATATATCCCAATTTGGTTTCAGAAAAGGAAAATGTACTATACTTGCAATGATACATTAGTTAGGCAAATATTAGACTCTTTTGAGAATAAGACCTTTGCTCAGGCTTCTTTTTGTGTGAGCAAGGCCTTCGATTACGTGGACCACAAGGAATTGATCGCTAAACTTAATTATGAGGTAAAGGGGACCCCTTTAAAATTTTCTGAATCCTATTTATCCAACCGTAGGCAAAAGGTCTTTATCAATGGAAACTGGTCCAAAGATATAGAAGTCCAGACCGGGGTACCTCAAGGATCTGTTTTGGGCCGACTTTTATTCTTAGTACAAGTAAATAATCTTCCCAGCTCTGCTGTAGGTAAATGTTTCTCATACGCGGATGATACAACTTTTCTAAATGTCTACTCTGATTTTAATTCTTTGCAAAAACTTGTTGATTCTACATTGTATGAGGCTTAAACATGGTCCAGGGCTAATGGTTTCTTAATAAGTGAGTCTAAAACCCAAAACATTTTATTCAGTTTAAAACAAAAACCACCAAACGATACATCACAAAATTTTGTTACAACAGTTAAGTTTGTAGGAATCTACATTGATGAAAACTTAACATGGAACTCATATATTGAATTCATATCAAAAAGGGTGTGTTTGGTGATTTTCTTACTTATACGTATATTGTATTGTGTTTTTGAGGATTATGTAAGATCCATATATTTGAATTGGAACTTGCATATTGAACAAACTTGTAACAAAATCTCTGCTGGGATTTTTTTGTTGAGGAAAATGCAAAATCTTGCAACTGTAGAGACGCTTAAAATGATTTATTATGCCAATATTCATTCTCATTTGGCTTACGGTATAGCTGTTTATGGCTCAACTTCTAAAAACAATTTAGATAAATTATTAAGATTACAGAAATCTGCCATTCGTATCATTCTAAATTTAACTCCTGAAACATCTTGTAGGGAACACTTTGGAAAACTTGGAATCATTACAGTTTACGGCCTATATGTTCTTGAAACAATTTCCTATGTAAAGAAAAATTTGGAGCATTTTTTAAGACACAGCCATATTCATACCTACAATACTCGGAATAAAGAAAATTTGTCAATAAAGCCACATAGAACCGAACTTTTTACTAGAACACCAACATACAATGGGATAAAATTTTTTAATGCTTTGCCCTCAAATATTAAAAATATTAACAAATTTGAAACATTTCGCAAAAGGGTGAAAGAATTAGTGACTGCTAAAGTTTTGTACTCCTTTGAAGAACTAACTTGGATTTAAGAAATAAATTGTTTTGAGGCTGAGGGATGTGCGTAATGTGTTAGAGCAAGTGTGTACGGTATGTTAATTTGTAAGGCTTGGCTTTGTTAAATGTATAGGAGCTTTATTTTTATTTTTACGATCTTTTTTATTTTTGACACCATTCTCTGTACAAAACTGTACTTTGTGGATAAAGAGTTTATTGATTGATTGATTGATTGATATATTTTGCTTTCTTTCAGTCAATTATTAAATATGGACTTTTGATTTGGGGTAACAGTAGTAACATTAAAGATATCCTTATTCTTCAAAAGAAAGAAATTAGGGTAATATCAAAAGTTGGACCTTTGGAACACTGCAAACCTTTATTTATTCAATTAAAAATTATGACAGTATTAAACCTATACCTTTTTTATTCCGTTTCTTTTATCTTAAAAAATCTTCAATCTCTGATCCTCCGTTGTGAAGTATATAGTTATAATACTAGAAACAAAAATAAAATTGCAATACAGTAGAGCACTGTAGGCTAACTAAAACATAACACAATCATATTGTTACTTTTCAACAGATTTTTAAGAAGTAAATTTATTTGTCAAACAAATATTCTGAGAACATTTTTCTAAAAAGGTTTTATGATTGGCTTTTAGAGAATTAATTTTATGTATCCTCAGAATTTTTAGACCTACCTGAATAACAATTATGTTTTTAGTTTTATTAGCGAATTTCCCTATAGGGAATACGCTATTACAGTAGTAGCCATGGTAAGACCTAGGCCCTGGACTATGTTACTTTTTCATTTTGAGGTCCCCAGAAGCCAAAAAAACCGTTCGTTCATATATATATATATATATATATATATATATATATATATATATATATATCATCAAAATCGGAGGTCTCTGTCAAAAGTTATCGGTATCACAGACATATATATATATATATATATATATATATATATATATATATATATATATATATATATATATATATATATATATATGTCCGCCACCTATATATACAGGGTGTCCCGGAACTCTCTGGAACCCTTTTGTATATTTGTTCCTTGCATCGAGACAAGAAAAAAACATCATACAAATAGGGGTCTAAAATCCATCGTTTAGCCGCTAGCCGCCATTTTGTTTTTTTCACGTAATAATTTTTATTTCCATAACGGATGGTTGTATTCAGTTCATATTTTGTATGAATCTTTATCATACTAATGTACATTTTCAGGAAAAAAATTAGTTTCTTCCACTGTGTATTTTCAAAATGGCGGCCATTTTAAATTTTCAAACTCAAATATCTCAAATTTGGTAAATTTCAAAAAAATTTTACTGTGTACAAAAATGTTGCCAAATTAAATTATCTAACCAACGGTACCAAGTTTGTAAGGATCTGATAACAAATAACGGAGTTATTGCGATTTTTCTCCAAAAAAACATTGATTTCGCATTATAATTAATGCAAATTACGGCCATTTTCACAGAAAATGGTAAAAAAATTTTTACATTCGTAAAAATTATTACGTGAAATAAACAAAATGGCGGCTAGCGGCTAAACGATGGATTTTAGACCCCTATTTGTATGATGTTTTTTTCTTGTCTCGATGCAAGGAACAAATATACAAAAGGGTTCCAGATAGTTCCGGGACACCCTGTATATATATGGCCATGAGCGCCACCTACAGTGTGAGAGCAAACATGTACCTGCCGGGAGGAGCCATCAGTGTAGCTCACCAGTTCATTCGATTTGTGCTGCATCAGCTCGCTCCCAACGGTGTCTTCGTCCAGATTTTCCAGATGTGTGTCCATTTTTTTCATCGGTTTCTCATGTGTTGCCAGACTGGCCATGAGCGCCACCTACCCGTGGCAGTGTGAGAGCAACATGTACCTGCCGGGAGGAGCCATCAGTGTGGCTCACCAGTTCATCCGGTGTGTACTGCATCAGCTCGCCCCCAACGGTGTCTTCGTCCAGATGTTCCAGACACATGTTTCTGGTAGAGTACTGAATTAAACAAATAAGTGGGTTGAATAATGAGTTCAGTTCCTAAATACTGATATTTCATACTCTATTATTCTCTTAACTCCTATTACAAACTCATTTTGTTAAAAAATGTCCATTTTTCCACTTAAAAATCATAAGATATACCGGTCCTTGATATTCCATAGATTTCAGTCAATATACGCAGCTCCGCCGCCTTTTCTTTGGTTTGATTATAGTTGTTAAACTTTATTACTATGTTCCAATAGGGCTTGCCACTATAAAATTTGGTCCCATCACTAGCTTTCCGTGGTCAGGTCACCCTCGATGGCTGAGATCATATGCCGCGATCATATCCCGATTTATCTTCTCCTATTTAAAAAATTCACTAAACCGAACAGGTATAACTATACTATAACTTGAATGAATTTTAACTTGACCAACATTCAAATATTTCACCACTTTGTTTACATTTTCGCCTTTTTCAGTTACCAACGTAGACACTGTCGGTCACCACTGACATGTCAAATCATCATGACCCGTGTCAAATTGTCTTATGTCAAACTATCAAGGTTCTACTGTTATGTATCTGTTAAGTACTTTTATGTATCTGTTAGGTCTTGGTGACAGGAAGAAAAATAATTTGAAATGGCCAGTTATGAATTAAAAAAATTCATAACTTAAATCAAGGTTGAATGTGAATGTTATTTCCATTTTTCAGTCTTAAAGCTTTGAAATCGTATTTTCATGCCGTTCATGTTCACAGATTCATCAAGGATGCAGTTTTTCAGGAGCGTTGCCCAAGCACTCTTAGATTTCAACGAGCTAAACCCGATCGCACCCTTACAACTTTTGTTGGAGGTGAGATTCTTCAATTGATTTAAATTCTTTGTTGTTTTGAACCAGCTCATCCTATTCAACAGAGAATGTTTGTTTTACTATAAAATGTTTGCTTGGAATCACTATTATTTTATTTCATTGATTCTACTGAATGTTACACTTAAAAGTTTTTTCTGATTTATTGAGCTTTGTTTCCCTAAATGATTTATTCTAATTAACTTTTTTGAATGACCTCAAACAGCACAACTTTTATTCTTATGACAAGTTTAAACAAAATTGGCCCTACTATGTGATCAAATATTGTCATATAGAAACGTTATTAGAAGAAGAAGAAGAAGAAGAAGAAGAAGAAAAAGTGCTTTATTGATCCATACTTAAAATACACTTCTATTACAGTTATATGATTATTTATATATTTAAATTAACATAGTTTCTATAAACGTTATTACTACATTTATTTTACTTTCATAGTCATTAACATCCAAAATGGTACTTGGCCTCGCTAATAACTAACCTGTCTCCATGTCTCCCTCTTTTCAACATTTTTTTTCCGTACCGTAGACACTAATAATCCCCCTAAAGTTACAGCAGACATTCTGAAAAATGTATGTGAGAAAATAAGGAGGATGAATTCAAAACATAGTATTAGAATAGTTTTTAAATGCAAAGTCACTATTTGTAGCCAATTAACCAACACAGGAGGATGAGCATAGGGGAGTCGATGTTTATGGTGGCTGAAATGGAACCGTTGTCTCGTCCATCAGTCGACATACATCCTGTTTATCAGAATACTATTGAAGTTGAACATTTAAGAAACAAGGCTCGGAAGGTCAGAAGAACTTTATCAGAGGTAAATAGAACCCCTTCTCTCACAGCCTCTTCTGTACGAAAAGCTATTTCGGAATTGTCAGTCATGGTTAGGTCGTCGCCCCGCATGAGAGGTTATTAATTCACTTGCTTGGTTATTAATTCAAGTAAAGAACTAAAAGAACTTTTTTTATGTTTTCAGTCTCGCGAAACGTCGACTGTAACTTTGGTGTAACTATTAGTGTCCGCGTGTTTTTTGTATATGTGTTTTTGTATTTCCCAACAATTTGATGAGTTCTGAAGACTCATATAAGGTGAGTGAAGCCCGAAAAGATAACTTAAATGGAAGAAACCTCATCTATAATCATGTCATTCATAAACAGAAATTTATATTTGATTTAAGTACCGTATTGACTTTGTCCCCACAGAACCTCAACTCCAAGAAGTCGCTGTCGAGTGAGCAGTTGCCGGTGGTGCTTCACAACATGGCCTGCTACCTGGACTGTCTCCCACTGGAGGCAGGGCTGGGGCCCGGCGCGTCCACGTGGTCAGCCCTCCTCGCTCAGCTGGAGCTGCTGTTTCGCCGTATCATCTTCGTCCTGTGCTCGCTACACGATGTCACCGCACTGCTGCGCATCATGGTGTCTGTGCTGCGTGTGCCCGGAGTGCAGTCCACCAAGGTATGTGGACGTGACATCCAGGACATTGGGTGCAGCAACCGAAGTTGTCATAACATTTTCTAAATCTTTTGGCCGTCTAGTAGGACAAATTCTCCTTCCCTCATGATCAATTCAAGTTCTGCACTCCAAGGGTTTGATGTCAACTTTGGGCATAGAAACCCTTAGCTGAGGAATAGGAAAGGGCAGCCGGATGGTTGGCCGGCCAGAGGACAGAGCGAACCGCCTTATAGAGCCTGAAAATCAATTGTCTCAGAAGCACAGGAGTTGGCCCTCTGAGTGGCTCTGTTGTTCTATTCCTCATCCTATCCTATCATTCATTATTCCATCCGGAGACTTGTGCCAAATTCCCAGTAAAGGCAGACATGCTTAATCTATCGTCTTGACCCTCATCATCAAGAACAACAACAACAAGCAGGTATGGAGAATTATGGGTCTCAAACTTTTGGGGTAAAGTTGAAGGCCTCTTAACACCCTTCTTGAGGTCAAGATTCAAGATTCAAGATTCAAGATTCAAGATTCAAGATGTTTATTGTCGTAAAACATTTAACAATAAATGTATTGACAACGTCAATGCAGTAACATAATACAAAAACAATTGTCTATGGATTACAGCAGATTAAAATTAATTAACATACAATGACATGGGCACAGAGACAATAACAAAACATAAAAATACTGCATGAGAATTGCACAATTAAAAGAATACAAGATAATATTTAGTCATAGACACATAACAATAGAGATTACAAATAATTGGTCACATTGCAGGTGGTAACTTAGATGAGACATTTAAAATCGATACTGAAAAAATCATTTACTTTGTACAAACATTCATTTCTTAAAATATTTTTCACTTTAGCTTTAAAATTAATATTATTCAGCACTTTAATTTCATCTGGCAAAAAATTAAAAAGTTTTATGGCCATGTAAGACCAATTTTTTTGGGAACTTGCATACTGAAATAGCTGTAATCTAAATTTATCCCTATTTCTTGTATTATACTTGTGAACATCACTGTTTAGGCCAAATTTATCCTTATTAGTTCTAACATAATTAAGTAAGTGCAATACATAAAGAGAAGGGAGACTTAGTATGCCAAGTTTTATAAATAAAGGCTTACAGTGAGTTCTGCCATCAACACTACATATTATTCTAATAGCTCTCTTTTGTAAAACAAAGAGTTTTTCAGCTTGAGCACCATTTCCCCAGATAGCAATACCATAACATAGTATGCTTTGTATTTGTGCATAATAAACTTGGACTAAAGTATTCATGTTTACTGCAGAACTTAATCTCCTAAGCATATAAATACCCTTGTTCATTTTTTTAATAGTGTCATTAATGTGCTTATCCCATGATAGTTTAGAGTCAAGCCAAATGCCCAGAAACTTCAGTGTTCTATTATGCTCCATATTAAAATTATTGTTTCCATAACTAAAATTAATATCACAGATTTTTTCTAAGTTTAAGGACAAATTATTTGCTAAACACCAGTCGTTTATTACAGAGGAACTACCGTCTAAAATTTCTTTTATCACAACATCGTTTTTACCACAGGTTTTAAGACCAAGATCATCAGCAAACAGTACACAATCATTGTAATCATTATCAATATTAGCTGGTAAATCATTAATATAAATGTCAAACAATATAGGGCCAAGTATCGAGCCCTGAGGCACGCCATATTTAACTAATCTACCAGAAGAAAACAAACCATCTTTACATACAAATTGTGTCCTATTACTTAGATATGAAGCTATGAGGGAAACTGAAACCTCTTTAAAACCATAATGCTTTAACTTAGTAGTGAGTACATTGTGACTAACAGTATCAAACGCTTTAGACATGTCATAAGATCTAAAATTAACTGTAACCTCCTTTTCAAGACTGTTAACAACCTTATCAACCAAGCCAAGCACTGCATCACCTGTGCTTCTATTAGGCCTAAAGCCAAATTGTTTATCAGAGAAGATACCATTACTTTCAAAATAATTCAACATTTGACTCTGTAAAATTGACTCAAAAACTTTGGAGATTACTGGCACAATAGAAATAGGCCTATAGTTAGACATATCTTTTTTGTTGCCTTTTTTAAATATTGGTAACACCTTGACATTTTTAAGTTCTTTAGGGAATACACCATGTAAAATACACTCATTGAAAAGATAACACAAAATTTCACTTACATAGCTACTTGATACTTTAAGAATAACAGCATTGATCCCAAATACATCCAAGCAATTACTATTTTTGACACTATTCATTGACTTGAAAAACTCTTCAACACTCACCTTACTAAAATTAAACACATTGTTGGGTGGAAGACAGTTTGTGAGATAGTATTGCATGCTATAATTGCTGTTTGTTACACTTCCACTAAGTTCATTGACATGGTCAACAAAAAAATTGTTAAAATCACCAGATGAAATTCTTACATCTGTTGGGGACTCTTTACAATTAATATTAGTTAGGCTATTTACAATTTTCCACAAGGCTTTTGTTTTATTTTGGGCATTAACAACTAAACTGTTAAAATAACTGATTTTTGCTTTTTTTATACTTCTTTTATAAACACCTCTAAAAAAAGTGTACTCTCCTTTCACCAAAGGACTATTAGACAGTTTTGCAAGATTATACAGCTTGTCACAATGTTGTTTTAGTCTAACTAGTTCATCAGTGTACCATAGGCGTCATTTGGGGGGGGCAAGGGGGGGCAGTTGCCCCCCCAATAATTTCGGTTTTTTTTTTATTGGAAATTAAAATTTTAGGTTCTGTAATATGGTGAAATATTTGTATATAACAATTATAAACTTCTGAATCAGACTTTAACAAAATGTCTACTTTGTATTATTTACACAAAACTCTTAAATTGACTTATTCTACAATCGTCGTCTGTAGCAGGAAGTCCCGTCTCACGTCACCTGCACGAACGACGTTACCGAATGCCTCCTCTCGGCCGTAGCGCTAGGCGAGTTCCGCGAGTTTGATGGCTGCAGAGGTTTACGGGAATCGTGTTTTAAAATTAACAAATTATGATAGAGATTGACTCTTAACTTTTTGTAAAAGTAGAAAGACGGATCTCGTCTTCTCTGTTTTTAGAATTTTTTTATAAAATTTATTATTTCAGTTATAATGTCTAAAATCGTCTGTTTTTTCTAGGAGCAAGTTTTAAAGATGCAGAGGTTTACGGAGATCGTGTTTTAAAACCAACCAATTAAGATAGAGATTGGCTCTTAACTTTTCCTAAAAGTAAAAAGACGGATCTCGTCTGCTCTGTTTTTAGAATTTTTAAATACAATTTCTAATTTTAGCTATAACTGTCTAAAATCATCTGTTTTTCTTGATTTTTAACTTAAGTTTTCCATTAGTATTGATAACACTACCAAAGTGAGATAACCAAAGTGTAAGAAAGGAAATTTAGCACCGTTATTTTTCTTTAATATGACACATTAGTTGTAGCTCTAGGCTGCATTTAGCAAAAGATAATAGGGTTCTTAAAACCCTTGCATTTGCATCGAGAAAACAGATGATTTTAGATAGTTAGGCCTATAGCTGAAATTAAAAATTTTATTTAAAAATTCTAAAAACAGAGCCGAAGAGACCTGTCTCTTTAATTTAAGAAAATTTAAGATTCAATCTCTATCTTAATTGGTTAGTTTTAAAACACGATCCCCGTAAACCTCAGCATCTATAAAACTTTTTTCCACTAAAAACAAATGATTTTAGACAGTTATAACTGAAACAAGAAATTGTATTTAAAAATTCTAAAACCAGAGAAGACGAGATCCGTCTCTCTACTTTTAGAAAAAGTTAAGATTCAATCTCTATCTTTATTAGTTAACTTTAAAACACGATTCCCGTAAACCTCTGCACTGTCTGCAGCCATCAAACTCGCCTAGCGGCACAGCCGCGAGGCGGCATTCGGTAACGTCGCGTCGTTCGGGCTCAGGTAGACCGGAGCCTTGCCTTGGTTACCTCTTTCGTGTGAAAAGGTAGATATAGTACCTTCGCTGATGTCCGATGTTTACACTGTTGTTTACTTGAAAATCAATCAATTTCCTTACTGATGGGTAATCAAATGGGAAAATAACAAACTTTAAGGGTTTGTAGGTCCCCTCTTTTTAATGGACAATTTACCGTTTCACTTTAGAAACAACTTCACCCCGAGCTCTATCCAATGGCACTAAAATCATTAAAATATATTGCAAAGTCTGGGAGGAGTTACTTGTATATATAGCTCTTGTACAAAAACTCGTATCACGTATTAAATATGTAAAGATGATTTTGTAAATCATTATTTATCTTTTTTTTAGTAATTTTTTACCTCTCTTGTCCTCAATAACAATTTAATTTTTTTAGATAATGTAATGGGCAACATACCGTAGCTGTACTGATCCTAACCAACAGTGTTAAATGTTAAATTATTTTTTATTTATTTATTTGTAAATATACATGTACAAGTAAAATTAACACAAAACAATCACATTCTGTGATAGCTACGGGCATAACCCAAAACAGCTATCTTGAGTAAAATAAAAATAGTAAAATATAAATAGTTTTGTCCCTTATACGGCAGACTGCAAAAGTGATTTGTCAAAAACTAATTTTTGATAAAGATAAAACAATGTGTTTTACCATACAAACCTATGGAGTTTTTGTCTATGTATCCGACTGTAAAACTTTAGAGTTGTAAATAAGAGAAAATAAAAATAACTAAATAGTTATAAAATTATGTTTTTTTATTTTAACTATTTAGTATCCATTAACCAATTAAAGCCATTAAATTTCTTAAGGTGTTTTACATCACAGTAACCACTGGCAGTTCCAGAAGATAATGACTTTCTACAAATAGAAACATGTTAACTTATATAATCAAATTTTACATGCATTAAGGTATTGTTTTCATGGGTTTGTGAGATTATATTATAAGTTCACATTTTATGGACAGCTTGTCACAATGTAAACTTAATTAGCTTTTATTGACAGTTTTTAGCGAAATTTACGATGTTTGGCGTATTTGTGGGAAGGGGGGAGGGGGTATGACCTTATGAAAATCTTGCCCCCCCAATCAGAATGCTGAAATGACGCCTATGCAGTGTACCACTTATTATCAGATTTGGCCTTTCTAGTTTTTGATTTTTTTAACGGAAATGCTCCATTAACAGCCCATAAGTACAATTGCAAAAAACATTTGAATTTAGTTTCAATACTATTCTGTGAATAAACTTCCACCCAATTTACTTCCTTTAATAGAGCAATAAACAAAGCCACGCTGTCATCATTTATAATTCTAATCATATTTGCATGATTTAAATCTTTTCTGTATTCGCCAGATTTATTTACATCTAAATCACATTTATAATTAAAAATAATCGCATTATGGTCAGACAATACAGTATGAAACACTTGACTATTCCATCTACTGTTATGTATGTTTGTGACAATGTTATCTATGCAGGTACCATTATTACCTAAAATACCAGGCCTAGTAATGTCATAGGTGGTTATTAAGAGGCCAAAGGACTCTAATAGGTTTTTGAGATCTGTATGGAACCTGTCATTACTAAGAAAATCAACATTGAAATCTGCACCAGCAATTACATTATAGCTAGGTCTTAAACTAAACACAAGAGTTAGGACTTCATAGAAACAGTTCAAAAAGTTATTAAAATATACAGAATCATTGTTAAAGGGTCTATATATCGACAAAACAATTAACTTTTCTTTAGGAATCTCCACAGCTACAACCTCGCAAACCATTTCAATAGAAAGTTGTTTTATAGATTCTATTTCCTTGAAAACACAGCCCTCCTCTACAAATAAGGCCACACCACCATGAATTCTTTTAGTTCTAGAGAAGATAGAGGCTTGAGTAAAGCCAGGTATATTGAGAAATTGTTTTTCTGCATCATTTACCCAGTGTTCAGCAACTGCTAATGTATTTACTTTAAATTTATTACAAATATAACTAATGTAATCAATTTTGTTGCTAACACTTTGTACATTCCAAAATAGTAGATTTCTATTAATATTAATTGAGTCTTTCAGGTTAGACTTGAGATCAAGATTGCAATTATTTATACTATCATCAGCAGTAGGCCTACTGTTACCGGTAGGCCTAGGCCTATTTACCCTTCCACAACTAACTGCACAGTTAGGCCTAATATTGACCTGGTTGGACGAACTAACATCTAATAAATTGTTATTTACTCCCGAGATTTGAATAGACCGAAACCTCTCGGTCACCCTTTCTAGTTTTTTAGAGGTATGGGACTAACAAAAGTGCTGTTAGCAATAGAACTAATTTTAGACACAAACTCAACAATTTTGCTAACCATGTAACTTTTGCCTAGGTTATTCAAGTGAAGACCCTGGTTTGTATGAAACTTACGACCTAACATACTTAAATCTAATAGAGTAACATTCTTAAAATATTTACATAGCTTGGATAGTTCTGCGTTGATTCGCTGGACTTCAGTATTCACACACGACCACATGGGGAGATCATGCCGGAAAGGCACATTGAAAACTGCAACACTAGTGTTCCTCAGTACCTGGAGTCTTCTTTTCAAGGCCCGGACCAAGTTTCTGCCTTTATCTTGAGCGATGTCGTTGGTTCCACCTAGTAGGACCGCTACATCTTGCTTCCCCAGTGCATTGCTATCTTGATTACACCCTTCAGTTACTTGCTCAAAAGTTGCTCCCGGTTTTAGAGAGCTACTGATAACATAATCATCTCCCAGTTTCTTCAATAGGTTGCTGTAAATATCTCTGCCATGGCTGTCCATATACAGGTTTAGTTTACTCTTAGGCCTATTTCTACAAGGTGCAGGATCATTATTAATACCATCCAGAACTCCTGAGTTGGACGTCTCCGTCATAACTTTCAGACAAGATGACTGAATTGACTGGTCATCAGAATTATGTTCATCGTCATCGCTAGACAAGACGTCAAACTGATTTACATCAACAAAAGATGTTGCATCACTATTTAAATGCCTAGGCCTAACGTCAGTTTTTCCAGATCTACGTGTAACAGTCTGCCATTCATCTTCCTTCTTCTTAGGCTTAGTACTCGAGACATCAGTTACATTTACAAGCATAGGGTAACATTTTTTGCAGTTAGTATCACTAAGCCTAGTTACTTGCTCAGCATTACACACAGTTTTTTTTAGTTCATCATTGTCTGCTTTTAGGATTTTCACAACTGCTTCTAGGGACCTTATCGATGAAATCATCTTCACTGTTTCATCCTTAAAGATTTCACATTTAGCACATCTGATACTAGTATTTAGTTGATTATTATGACTGTCATTTGATTGGGTCAGCAATTCGCTGTTTAACTTAACTTCCTTTTCCAGTTTAATTTTCAAAGAATGTATTTCATCCTGCAAATCCCTCTCTTTTGCTTGGCTTGATTTAATTAAACTATCAATTTCTTCTTCTTTCGCCTTAATTACATCTTCCAGTTCTAATTGACGTTCGGATTTCTTATTTTTAGCAGTAAAGAGACTTTGTTTCAATTTTTCATTTTCAGCTACCAAGACATGATTCAACTCCTCAGCCAGTGAGCAATTAACCTCAGAGTCACCAATTGAACTATCTATCTTCACCGAAGTGCAACTGGGGCATTCCCACCTACTAATTACACTTTCTGGGAGATTTCTTACTTCACCATAGGTTAGATTGACACATCTATAGTGATTCCACAACTTACATTCAGTGCATAAAATAGCACCAGTACTTGCAGATTTACCACAAATGCCACAGGGATATTTTAATTGTTTTTTATTGTTGTCCATCACTGTGTACACATTAGGCCTACAGCTCACAAAGTGTTGAAGAAATGATGAGTTGGGTTGATCCACGAAACTTTAGCCTAGATCGGCTTCCAATTTTTGACTAAAGTTTTAGGAAAAATGGGTTGATCCCCTTATGAAATTTATGGATGAATATCTTCAGTATGTCTTCCTGATTAATTTTATAACAGATTTAGACTTTTTAAAAAACATTAAACACTATTAAAAACCACTTTTCCCTAAGCCGGCACTGAATGAAAAGTACACGTCATGAGGCCTTGGTCAGATCTGGGCTGGTTGGTTAACCAAAAGTGACATGAGTTTGTATTTTCAACTAACAGTTAATTCCAGTGGGGTTGCTTAAGTTTTAACTTTTGTGTGGGAATTTAATTATGAAGAACAGATTAGAATTGAATTTATTTATTTATTTATTTATTCAGAATACATCACATTACATCAATAAATAATTGACAGGTGATAAGTCAAAGCATCTTAAATCTATAATTAATTATTTGTTTGTACAAATAAAAATATTTGTAATAATAAATACACGAACAAAATGTTTTTTCCTCATCTACAAAAAATAATAATAATAAATAATAATATTTACAATAATTAGACATTTTAATGGCCTTCCAAAAATTCATCTAACGAATAATAAGCCTTCTCCAGTAGCCACTCTTTTAAATGTTTTTTAAATTTTGAGAGAGAATCAATATTTTTTAGAGAAACCGGTAATTTATTGTATATTTTTGGCCCCATGTACTGAGGGGACAAATGAAATAATTTGAGTCTGTGTTGTGCCGGTTTCAATGAATTTTTTAACCTAGTGTGATAATTATGGGTTGGTTGGCTAAGCATGAATGTGTCAAAACTTTCTTTTACCATCAAAGCTATCTGATATATATATGAGCTGTAAAAGGTGAGGATTTTTAATTTGATAAAAATTGGCTTGCAATTAGTTATTTGAGGGACTTTTGCTAAAATTCTTATAACTCTTTTTTGTAAAATAAAAATCTTTTTGGCTTGACTAGCTGAGCCCCAAACAATTAGTCCATAATTCATTATTGAAGAAAAATATGAATGATAGACCGAAAGTTGGGTTTCAAGATTCGTGGTATCTCTGATTACACGAAGAACGAAGGTAGCTGAGTTTAAGCGTTTAGATATGGTTTCTATGTGTGAATTCCAATTTAAATGTGAATCGATTTTTATTCCTAGATAGTCAACAGTATTTTGGGTACTAATGGACAAAGTGCTTATGTTAGAGATAAATTTATTGTCCGAATAGGAGGCTGAAAATTCAATCAATTGTGTTTTTGACACATTCATTGACAAACCATTTGCTGCGAACCAATCCCTCAAATTTTCTAGCTCTTTGGAGACTGTGGCTTGCAATGTATCATCTCTGGGTCCTTTGAAAATTAAAGCAGTATCATCTGCATACTGAAAAGTTGAAAAGTTAATATTTTGACACAGGTCGTTTACATAAATTATAAATAGACAAGGACCAAGAATCGAACCTTGAGGAACTCCATATGGGGTATGTGTCCATTCAGATCTGAAGATATTATTAAATTTATGAATAAGGGTTCTTTGTTTTCTATTTTTTAAGTATGAGCTAAACCAATTAAGTTCATTATTTTTAATTCCTAACACTTTCAATTTTTCAATAAGTATCTCATGATCAACACTATCAAAAGCCCTGGAGAGATCACAGAGCACTCCCATAGTCCTCTGTGACCCATCCAAAGCCCGTGCCACAGTATCCATCATACTTGTTACAGCTTTTTGTGTGCTTAAATTTGCTCTAAACCCAAATTGTGATGGATTTATTAGGCTATTAGTTTCTAAATATTCGGTTATTTGAATGGTTACTGTTTTTTCTAGAATTTTTGAGAAAGAAGGTAACAGAGCAATCGGTCGATAATCTGAGGGGTTATTTAAATCCCCCTTTTTGAATATTGGTTTTACCTCAGCAAACTTTAGTTTATCAGGGAAAATCCCCTGTTCTAAGGACTGATTTATTATTTTACAAATCAAATTAAAAACTCTTTTGATTACAAAGATAGGAATTTCATCCCACCCAGATGCTTTTGAATTGCTAAGAGAACTTAAAATTTTTCTCACATCTGCAACAGACACTTTTTTAAACTTGAACTGCAATGGTGATTTTTTTGACTCAATGCTGAGATTAGTTGTCTGGTTTTTCTTGAGAAAATTAATTGCTTTTTCCTTATCTTTCAAATTTTTTGCTATATTTGAAATGCTGACAAAAAACTTATTAAATTCATTTGCCACAGACACAACACAGTTTTGTTTTGTCTTTTCATTTTTTATTTGTATTTCAACAGGTGTTTCAGAATTGGGTTTTTTAAGGCCCAATTCACGTTTAACCACTGTCCAAGAAGCTTTCGTTTTATTACTTGATTTTTTAATAAAATAATCATTATGTTTTAGTTTAGCTAAACAAATAGTATTTTTAAATATTTTTCGATATTTTTTATAGTAATTCAAGAACTGTGGATTTCTATTCCATTTTGCTTCCTGGTGGAGATTTTTCTTTGTTTCTGCCGATATTTTTATTCCCTGAGTAATCCAATTATTCCCATTTGAATTTTGTTTTTGTACTTTTGATGACTTTGGAAAAGCTTCATTAAAACAATTTAGAAAAACTGAGAGAAAATTTTTAAAATTTACCTCTACATTGGCAGTATGGCTAAAACCCCATTCAGCTTCTTGCAATAAAATTTCCAATTTCCTTAAGTTTTCCCCCGTATATCTGCGAATTAGTTTTTTATTTGTATTTTTAACTTGTAGTTTTGTAGAAGGTGCACATAGCTTCTCAAAAGATAAACATAACATTTTGTGATCAGAAGCTCCAATGTCCAGAACTACGCTGCTTTTATTTACAGCTCTTAAATTTGTAAAAATATTGTCAATTATTGTATTAGAAGTTTTTGTGGCTCTGGTTGGGACAAAAACATTTGGAGTGAAACCAAAACAGTTACAGATTTCTAGGATTATGTGGGTACTTTTTTTATCTTTTAATAAATCAATATTTGTATCAGAACATATAAAAATATTTTTTGACTTTGCTTCTATAGCTAATTTATTGAGTAAAATTTCAAATTTTTCCAAAAATATTTTATCTATATTCTCTCCGGGTATCCTATATATTGAGACAAAGACTGAGTTCCATTCTTTTACCTCAATGAAAGACCCCTCAAAACAGTTTGGTTCATTTAAAAATTTTAAATCTTCCCTTATTTTAAAGTTAATGGTTTTTTCAATTAATATACATGAACCTCCTCTGCGCTGATCAGTCCTAGCAAAGCAATCAGCAATTTTGAAATCATCAAATTGATTAAGTAAATTTGTGCTTCTGGAATCCAACCAATGCTCGTTCAATGAAATTACATTGATTTTCTCTCTTTGACTTTGGAGGAAAAAAAGTAGGTCAAAGTAGTTATTTAGAAAACCCTGTATATTAAAATGTAAAATAAACAAACTGTTGTTGTGTGGCTTTATCAGAGATTCTAATTTTAAGCAGGGAGTGTTTATATCTCTAAAAAAGTTTCATTTTCAATACGTTCATCATTAAGTTTAAAGCTAAAATCTAAGGTACTACTAGTGCTAATATTTACATTTGATCTTGGATCCGAAGTTACAATGGGAGACCATCCTTTAAATGGACTACTGTTGCTAAGTAAAGAGCAATCTACAGTAACAAGGTCTTGCACTTCACTTACACACCCATTAAGGACTTTATTCCCCCCCCACTTCACTTGTCACTGCAGCTGTGGGTGAGTGGTCCTCAGGTAAACAGGGACTCGTACTGTGGTCGTCTGGGCTGTGGTGTGATGGTGTCTCGTCTGTGGTGGAGATGTCAATGGCAGAGGAAACTTCATTTTCTGATGCTGATGGTGTTTGTAGATAAATTGTGGTTGATAGGGAGTTTGTGGAGATGTCTGGATTTGTTTGCAGCTTCAAAATTGGACAGAGGAGATGCTCGAGCTTTTTTACAAAAATAGCATGAGGAACCCCATTTCTCAGTCTTTTTCTTGTTGTGTCGTCCTTAGTCACAATAATAACCGAGGCGCCAGTATCTTGGACAAAATTTAATATATTTAAAGCGAAGTGTGTTGGTTGAATACAATCCCGGATACAGCCAAGGGGAGAGCAGAAGAGTTTTTTCAAATTGCGTGCTTTAAAATCAGTGGCCAGTTGTCTAAAAGCTGAGTCGTAGGTTGTCTTGTATTTGTCAAAATTATGAGAGTTTAGGAAATACCTAGGTTTTGTAACTAGTCCATAAATAGATAGTCCACTGTCAGATTTTTGGTGGGTTAGGTTTCTGTCACAGTAGTCCACTCTGGAGGGTTTCCCAAATTTTTCTTTGAAAACCACTGCGACTCGACTCCTTCGCTCATCTGCTTATGACTTTCGAAATCCCCAGAGATGCAGTGGGCAAAAGCTACATCAGTGCTGTTCCAGTATTGTTCAATAACGGTGCCCATATCTGCAACCATTATTTTTATTGCTTCACTAGGGTGTTTGGATACTAAGGGTTTGAGGGAGTCTTTGTTCATTACCGAATCAGCAATTCTTCTGCAGAGGATCCTTTTTCCTATTTTATTAAGGTGCTGACCGTGATTAGTGAAAAAGGATCTCTTAAAATCGCAAACATCAATGAGATTCAAGTTTTTTGAGTTTTTTAAGTAAAGATTGACTTTAAATACTTCTCTATTGATGACATTTTCCCGAGAAAGGTCATACCTGTAAAACTGTGTTACATACACAATGTTGGTGTGTCTGTTTATTGTGGCAAATTCATTAATTTGTCTACATATGTTTTTTGCAGGTTCTCTGTTGAAATGTGTTACGTTAGAAACATCATTAGCACCAGCGATTACAATTACTGTGTCTTCACTGGTAAAATCATGAGCCATTTGATTTACATTGCTGTGAATATAATCTAGTGTTGCACCCGAGTTTGCACACACAAATGTTTCAAAGTTATGAGGCAGTATTGGACCTAGAAGGTTGCTAATGTTCTTACCATGGCTGTCAGAGAAAACATAAACTTTTTTCTTAGTATTATTTGCAAGTTGAGTTGTTTTTTCCTTAGGCATATTTTCACCTTCAGAACTACAAGTTGAATTGACGACACAGGGGATAGTTTTCACAATTGTAGGCCTAGTGCTTTTTGTACTTTGCTTGGTAAAGGGTTTTGTAGATTGTGGTGTCTGTGCAGATTGGTGATATGTGTTACCAGACACATTTTGCTTTATCATGTTTGATAGGGCAGAAAATCTATTAGATAGAGGCAACGGTGGGAAATCATCATTGGTTGCCACAGGAGACTGTTGCACTCTTTTAGGTCTTTCAAAAGGACAGTCCTCAACAGTTGATTTTTCCTTATGAATCATCAATGATGTCAGTGTGTTGGTGTCTGTTGGATTTTCTAGGATATATGCTAAAGAACATCGTTTTTTAATACAATCGATTTCATTAAAAGGTGGCATAGAGAAATTGGAGAAATCATCATTGTTTCTGGACATTTGTAGGACATGTTCAATACCCAAAATCATATAGATTCCACAGTCGTAGGTGTTGTTCTGACAGGGACCTTCTACAATTTTAAAGTCACAGCTTGTGTTTGGGGAAAAGAAATTAGTAAGTTTCTGAGCAATAACTTTACTTTGTTTCAAGTTTTTGAGTGGAATGGAATCATAATAGTAGTGACTCTTCAAGGCTCTGTTGTAGATTAATAAACTCCAATGAGATCCGCTTTCCTTCTCAAAATCAGTTGAGTCATTAACAGGAACAATAATGATGTTTTTCTTTAACAGATTTAGAGATATTAGGTGGTGATCGGTATCGATTAGTGACTTAAGGGCATGGCTTATCAAAGGGCTTAAAATATGCACATCAGCGCTTTGCCCCAAAACATCATTGTTTAATTTGTTAAAATACTTAATCAAATGATCATCATCTATCCAGATAGGATTTAGTAGATTATTTTTCAGCTTTGCATTCATATTTTTAACTGAGGTGCTAAGTAATTTAATTTGATCATTTGCCTCCTGTAGTTTTACTTTTAATTCACAGTATTTGGTTTCGAGTTCTTTTAATTCTTCAATGTGTTTAATAGATTCAGTATTGTCTAAGGTCTCTTTAGTAGTATGTAATGTACCATTACTAACCCTTTTCACAACATTTTTATGGACGTTTTTCACCTGTGTGATTTTCTGATCAGACTTTTTTTGTGAATAAGACCTGGTTTTAATGGCAGGACTTTCTTTTGATTTACAAACATTGGAACTACCTATATTGTGTACAGCCATTTCAGACAAGTGATAAATATTGCATAAGGATTCAATTAAAAATACTTTATAAGCAGGATGCCAGATGAATAGTGTGTCAAATATTTATTTATTCTCCTAAAAATAAAAAATAAAACACTGATTTCCAGGCTACTAAATTCACCCAGAACCGTGTGTCAAAAAAGTAGTTCAATTTTAATTGTAATTTGTGTTAAAAATCTTCAATTATATACTTCGTTTATTTATTTTATCTCAGTATTATTTATACTGGTGAATATCAAAACAAAGTTAAAATAACTAAGCAGATGAGGGTCTAAATTCTTGGGCTGGTTATCTTTCAGTGGACAGATAAGGATGTCAGACAAAAATGCGAGCCGACTTGAAACTTGTACCTGGAGTCTTATCAAACCAGTCTTATCATGAGGACATTCCTCGACCGAATCCCTTCCTCACAGTTTAAATTCATTTATAGTTGTGACTCACCCTTTTTTCACTTAAAAAAGAATCACAGGTATGTAAAATAAACTCACTGACTATTTTAAGGAAAGTTTAACTGCTAATAAGTACTTTAAAAATAACTTTTGAGGGAGCTAAATCACCAGTTCTTGTTACTATCCGCCATCTTGGGGGGGCCATCTGTGAATTATCTGTTAGTTTGATAAGTCTCTGCTATGGGCACACTGAAGAAATGATTGTGTTTTGGCTATTAAAACCTGACAATCCTGACTCCATCAGACGACTTCATTGTTTATATCCTCATAGCATAATGACTCAACATATAAGTTTCATGAAAGATTTTCTTCAAGAATTAAACCTAAAAATGTTGTGGATTTAACTTCTACTAAGTTCTGGTTGGTTAAATAAATTTTTGGATCGATAGAATTTCTGATTTTACTTGCTGTAAAAACAAGGAAACTACTTTTACTCGGGTTCAATAACAGCTGTATGGTAATTGTTAAGAAAATTACTTATTTGAGTTATAGTTAGAATGACTTTTTAGCTTTTTCAAGAATAAATCACTGGTTTTTATACTGACATGATCAGCATAGAGGCATTTGACTTAGAATGATATCAGAAACAGTAGAAGGCCCTTCCAGTACGGTATTAAGAAAAAAGAGATCAAGTTATGTGCTTGTCTATTAATAGATAGATGTATAAAAATAGGTTTATTGATTATTTAACATCTTTATCACTTAATTTTGTTTCTGTTTCAGGGAATTCTTGATCCTTTCTCAAAAATACTCGCTTATGGAATACAGAATTGCACCATTAAGTACCACTACCTGATTGATCTCTGCTACCTCTGTAACAGAGCCTTCACTCGGGTCAGTAGAAAATCTAATATTTCTCCAAGTGTCTTCAATTAACTAGATTACAATTTATTTTTAAGGTAGTATTCAAATATTTCTCTTTGATGGATTCAACAGCAATTAATATTTAAGAGAGCTAACAAGTGCCAGGTCTCATCAACAGGATCTCTTTCTTCATACTGAGTCATTTTAGTACAATTTTTAGATACTACATTTGATTAAAACAATCTTCCTCAAATGTAAACCATAGATAAAAATTATCATAAATCATATTGTGATGATTCATAGTTGACACATTCTCCACTTATTTAAATTGAAATGTTTTTACCTGTTGTGCAGGAAAGGGAGAAGCAGGTTTTGACTCGAGTGGTAGTGTTTGAACTTGTCCAAGCCATCAAGTTCAAAACAGCTATTCCGGACTCAAACTTCTTGATGCTTGTCAACTTTATTCTTCAGGCAAGTATTGAATTATAGTTAAACACACTTTCAATGAGTGTGAGGACAACTTTGTAAATGCAGAAATATCTTAACTTGCATAAAAAGCTAACATTACTCTCATTGTTAAAGAATTTTCAGTTAAGTATGACTAGGCTTGCCATACGTCCCGGTTTGACCGGGACCGTCCCGGATTTTAGCTGTTGTCCCGGTGTCCCGGCCGGTTTTGCTTTTGTCCCGGTTTTTTGGTCAAATTTGAAAAAAAACAGTAAATTATTAATAAAAGCAGCATTTTTTTTCTTAAAATAAACGTGTTTTTAAAATTTTAAACAATGAAAAGTACTATTATTAAATTAGCATGACGATTAAATTTTTAGAAGGCAAAAAATTTAAATTAAAAATTAAGTCCGAGAGGTGGGGGATAATAAAGGTTGGCTGGGCAAGTCTAGTGCACTTTGTGACTTGGAAAGAGATGGACATACAGTACTATTCCAGCAATTAAATGTCAATGTCAAGAAGAGGCGATTTATTGCTACTTTGTTTTGATTCAAGAAGGTGTTGACCTGGTTGACCCCATCTTTTTAGCAGGTGTTAGTTATAAGCTAACCAAAAATATACAACTTACTGCTTTCATTTTATTTTTTACTTTTAATTAACCATTCGTACACAATATAAGTATTTGAATTTTTCCAGATTAAAATAAAATATTGGATGTATGATCTAAAATTTGTTTCAAAAATATTTTTAATCTAAGCTTAAATATGGCACAATTGAGGCCACCGAATATTTCTTTATTTACGCCTATTGGGGGGGGGGGGGGGTGGTTGGGTTTCAACCTATAAGCGTCCCGGTTTGGTCCTGTAAAATTATGGCAAGCCTAAGTATGACTGATGGCCAGTAGAGGGGAAGTTTTCCCTCCATTATCAGCTATTAACAAACTATGGATATTAAATCAACAAATTGCTTTTTCTATTGTTGGATAGAGTTTAAAAGACCTGTGTTATTGGTAAGATATTTACCATCCCCTTCATGAGCAGATTAAGGTAATATATTTATGGGTGCAACCTAATCGAAAGGTATGAGGTATTGGAATAACAGACTCATTCACTATCAAAACCAAATTTAAGTGGTTAATTTTTAAGCTGTAAAAGGTAGCATATTTCTTTTTTCTAACAAAAACACTTTTAATAATTTATGTAAATCTCATTATAAATGTAAAAAAATTATGATCCCAAAAATGTGGAGGTGCGGTGCACCCTTGTAAATCCTTCCATGGTTCCCTTTTCTTTGTCAGGTAAATTTA
Source organism: Neoaliturus tenellus (assembly GCA_030545055.2). NCBI lineage: Eukaryota > Metazoa > Arthropoda > Insecta > Hemiptera > Cicadellidae > Neoaliturus > Neoaliturus tenellus. The sequence continues at coordinate 226,469,180 of CM061532.1, forward strand.
TCTCCAGGTAATACCTTAAGTCATCTCCATTACATTTGTTTCCTAGCACATTTTGTAACCCGCAGGACTCGGGAGGTATCCTTCCGCCGAGCGTAGCGATGGAAGGCAACATGCCGACCCCGTACATGGACGGACCTGTCATCAACACAGGTGCAGCCGAGTGCATGAGACAGCACCTCAATGATACCCTCGACTTCCTCTCCGACTTCCACACTCTTAGCAAGATCAAGGTGAGTACATAGAAACTCTGAAGTCCATTTGGCGGAGCCCTGATGGAATTTTGTAAAACCGTTTCTTTGTGAGCACCTATTAGCAAAGCGGAACATCCATGCCAAATTTCAAGACAGTAGGTCTTATAGTTCTTCAGATTCATTGTTTCCTTGATTTGTATTAAATATTGGCCATAAGAATAACATTAGAGAGAAATTTTGAAGTCCTGTGGGGCGGAGACTTGCTTAGTGAGCATTTTTGAGCCGAGAGGAATGTCCATACCAAATTTCAACCCTCTATACCCTATGGTTATGGAGATTCTGTGATACATGAGTGAGTGGTATTTGACAAATATATCGTTGAAGATATAAGTGAGATTGTTGTGAGAAATAACTTTTTGAGTTTATATCCAATATTCACTGTTTCCAGAGCTTCAGCAAGGGAATGTCGGTGGGATTGAACGAGGACACACTTGGTGGCACTCTAAAGAGCGGCATTGCTCAGTTTGTTGCCCTGGAGATGATGCGGGGGAACAACAGAGACAACCGAGCGGCCGCGCGTTACCTACCATGGCTGTATGGAGCTTCCTCGTCACTACAGCAGGGGTATGTTCCGGCTGAACTGTTACTTTTTACCAGTTCAATGATGTAGATACCACTTGTAGGTTGTTCACTTACCAAATTAATTAGTTAACAAAATAAGGGCAACTAAATTAAGAAATTGTATCTAGGGAAAACAAAATAACTTATTCCTTAAAATTGGCATACACACAAAAACCATCAGTAACAAAACATTTCTCATCAAAGTATCTATTAATCTTTTAGCATTTGAGATTTTGAACCCTACTCCCAGTATCCAAGTGAAAATTATTATCAACTGTGGCATGGTAATGATCTTGGCGAACTAAAAGTACTGGTTTAATAATTACCTGATGTTAGTTTTTATTTGGAATGAAATTCATGAATTTTTACTTAGGTTTCTTAAAAGAATCCCTCGTCCCTCCTTGTCAGAATTTCCAGATATTTAATTGGTTCCTAAATAAATTAAAACTTAAAGGAAAGGTTTTGGAATGTAGTTAAGTTTTGAACAACAGCAAATAAAATAGTACTGAATTTAAGGTAAATTTAGGGTATGATAAAAGAAAATTGCTGATGGAGCACATTTGATCTGTCTCAATCCCCCCCCACACACACACAAAAAAAGACTACATATGATAACAGTTGAGACTCTAGAGCCCATAGAATATCAAATACAAGAGCACCTTCTGCATCCGTGTTTGTTTAAAGGCCGCGGGAGTTCCTAGACTGTGTGGGTCACATCCGGCTGTTGTCGTGGCTGCTGCTGGGCTCTCTGACACACACTGCACTGCACGCCAATGTCTGCACACCTGTGCCACAAGAAGCCTCCTGTCAGATCGCCGACCATGTGCAGATCATTGTGGCTGGATTCGCCGAACAACCCAAAGCCTCTGTACCACACATGTCCTCCTTGTTCCACGCCTTTGTGCTCTGTCAGGTGAGAGATTTGATACTGACAGATGTGAATTTTTTCAACGTTTGGACATTGCCAACACCTATTTCAATATTTCAATAGTTCTGTCCATTGGTAGTGCTAAATGGCTTGTTGTAGGTATTTTGTTAGTGTAACAGTTATCTTGATGGTTCAAGAGGATGTAGTTTATATTTGGATACCTACAAGAAATATTGGTGTTTATTTTTTAATTAAAAAGAAAAAGATTGTAAAATTGCAATAGCATTGTTATTGAGAACAAGACAAATTGATTTTGGTCTCAAAATAAACCAAACAAATATTTTAAATTGAGACGAATCTCTTCTATTTTCTGAATGTAAAAGTTTAGGTATAGTGTGTAAGCAAATTTACCAAAATAAAAATTTAAATTTCCAAGCCACCCCTCTCTTAATGAAACATAATGCCATTTGAATCAGATATAAAAGAGTATGAGTATTGTGAATCGTCTTCCGTCTCACTTTCTAATGAGAAAATGCAGATTTGGTGAGTGTCACAATTGGGGACAGAAGTTGAACTGATGAGGAAATTAATAAACAGACGGATGTGTGTTACCGTACTATATTTCATTAAGAGAAGGTAGGTTTGGAAATGTAGATTTAGTTAAATGTGGCATGGTGACAATAGTAAGGACTTTCACTATCAATTGTCAAAACTCAAACCTTTGAGATTGCTCAGTTGCTTTCATGTATCAATGTGGTTTCACAGTTGTGGACGGTTTACCTAGAGCAGAACGCAGCTGGTAACCTTCCGTCCAGCGAAGCTCACTCCACCATGATGGGCATCCTGTTTGACTTTTGGGGCAAAGTCACCCCTTGCGTACTGCAAATGGTGTCCCACTCCAAAGTGGTGAGAAACATTAGTTTTTTTCAAACTCCAGTATAATCCAAATTACCAATTTAAAAATATTTAGGAATCAGTATTTTGTTGATTTTAGTGGAACTCAGGGTGTTTACTAACTCTAAATCCTAGAAAACATAGAATTGTCCATATACTTTTTATTACAATGAATTGTTTGTGAAATGTCCGTATACGTTCAAGGAATAAGCTTAAGTTCTAAAATTGTTTTCTGTTATGTAATTATAAGCATGTGATGAGCTGAATTTATATTTTTGGTTGCTCTTGAAAATAATTTTAATAATTTTCTTTACATTTTACTTTATTAACTATTTCAAATTATATTCAATGTTGTAATATGGTATATACATGTACATCAAGTTTTAATATCTAATTTTTCATAATTTCTAATGATTAATTTTAAATTTTTTGTACTTTATTTACATGTTTATATAATTTTTATGGGCTTAACGATTACCCTCAGTTTGATTGGTAAAATATTCAATTATTTAATTTGTAGCCGATTTGTTGACCATTAGCATTTCTTCAGGGATGCAATTTTTCCTGTAAGTTTATTTCTTATTAAATTTGTAGACATTTCATTATTTCTTGTATGTTACATGATCGGGCCTATATTAACATTGCACCCTAATTTTAAATATATGTCCCAATTTATCATTTTCGTGATTTATTATTCTACTTTACTACGTTTAGGTCTTCAATTTGTTTTTTTTTATCTTAAAATAATGATGGAATTATTACTTTGTTGTGTAATAAAGACGAAATATCTTTTGCTTATTACCTTCATTTTTTGTCGTGGATACTTAAAATTATTGTAGTAACCATAATTTAAAACCATTATAAATGTTCTTAAATATCTAATTAAATGTATGTCCAGGAAGTTTTAGTCTCGAGTTCACCCTGGTAAATGTTCCAATGTGGCAAGCCAGGATTTTGTCAATTTTAATAATTTTCCAAATAATTATTTTAGTTTTTTAATGAAGTAAATTTTGTAAGAGTTCACAAACGGAGAATGCTCCCCCACATCCTTCTTGTTTGTCAGCTGGCGGAGATGGTCAACCTGCACTTCCTCAGCCTGCTCGAGGGCCTCCTCGAGTGCAATTCTGCCATTTTGAGTAAACTTCTTCCCATCTGGAGTCCGGTCCTGTTTGCTCATTACATCCAGGTATTTTTAATTTTAAATTTATATTTAAGGCTAAGTCATACTGGTATGACTCCAATTATGTTTTGATAAAGTCTGTTTTATAATTTTTAACAAAACAGTTATAAAATAATTATTCATGAAACCTGTATAGAATAGTTACTTTATTTTTATAGCAAAATGATTCTTTATAGGCTCTAAAACTTACAATCCTTTTAAATTTATTTCTTTTAAGTTTAGCTGATTTTCATAGTACAATGATTGCAATAGTTTTATTAAGTGAAAAACTAAGGGGGACCCGTACGCAAATTGCGCATTTTATGATTCTGTATGAGAGAAACTCGCCTACAGTAGACGAATGTTGATTATGAAGTGACAGAGATCTATTTTTGTTTAATATCTGGCTTTAAAATTCATCTGAAGGTAATCAGCTGTTAAATTAAAATTCACATTAAAGGTCTTGTAATAAAAATTGGTCAACATTTTAAAGTGCCCTCTAGAAATAAATCAAAGGCAAGGGGGGCGAAGCCCGAAATGAAATTATATTTTTAATCATCATTCGCCCACATGCTACATCATAATCTTTAAAATGACACCTCAATCTTAAAAATCGGTTCAGTAGGTCGAGAGAAAAAGGGACGTAACAGACGAAACCCTTATAGAAATAAGTATAGATATCTAAAAATATTGTATGTTACCTTTAAGGTTTATGGGATGGTAATTTTGCAGGTAGTTAATAACTGCAAGGAATGCATCAAACAGAATTCACTAAGGTTCATGGTATGAACCATTACCATTACCAGTCGGCGATTGTTGTCCAGATGTTTGGATGGATCTACTTACATTCTTAAATTACTATTAACCAATATTTAGAAATATTGGTTTATACCTTTAAAAAGAGTGATTTTAACTTTCATTCTTGGCCCTCTTTCAACCTCATCTTAAGCTACTACATCTTTATGTAATAGTTACATTTTCAAGAAGGTCTAAAACTGAAAACATTTTTTAGTGAATTTTTCTGTTATGCAGTTAGGCTTATGTTTTCTTGAATATCTTACTTGTGATACATTTTCTGCTTGAGAGCTATATAGGGTGATAATTTGATAATTTTTAACTGTGCCACCTTTGGTGAATCCTAAAATACAATATTTAAAGAAGAATTTAAATTTAGGACTTCACCTCGTTGTTAAAAACTATTACAAAGATTAATTTTGTTTTTTCAAAATCATCCCCAATTTTCCAATGTGGCGACTAACTTTAAAATCATAGTCAAAGATAAATACTGACTTTCTATGCTTTTTGCAAATATACACATGATTTTAACACTTCTTTATTCTCTATTTTTTCCTAAACTGAACTGCTTAAGGGACAATGAGAGTGCAAATTTCATACTAGAAAATTTTTGAGAGATTTAAAAAAATCAAAATTATATTTATTTGTCATGGTTTTAAAATACTAGATGAGGCTCTTATTTAAAGTTTTTGCAAACATTGCAGTTTAGGATTTATCACCAATGGTGACATAGTTAAAATTATCACCCTGTATTCTTTCTTCATTGATAGCAGCTTTGTTTCTGCCCACTAAATATTCCCGTTGTATAAGACATCCGTGATTTGTTGTGTGACATGACCTGTCGGTTGCAGCTGCCGGGCCACCTGCAGGTGAGGCTGCAGGGTTGCCGCAACCTGCCGCCCGTCACACAGCTGGGACAACCGCAGGCGGAGCGGATACACAACCCGCAGCTGCTGCGCTGGCTCATGCGGCTGCAGTTCAAGATGGGGCAGATCGAGCTGCAGTCCTCTGCGGCAACGCACTTCTACTCCATATAGACTCCCGGAAACATATCTTAATACTCTGAGTGCGGTATGGTATCAAGATCAATACAGGACAAAATCACAACTATTTTCTGTATATCTGTAAGACAGCATTTTCAAGTTTTAGAAAGTATGTTTAAAATGGAAGTAATGTTGTAGAGTTTTCTTTGGTTTCCGTGGGACAGCTAATGGAATGAATGGATTTAAGCATTATTGCATTATGTTGCTATCAGTGTAATATTTATTTATCGTACCGGTAACATGCAGATACCGTATGTACATACGGTACATACTCTTTTATATTCGGAATATTTGTAATAATTAAACATTGGAGGTAAATCAATCAACGTAAATGCAACCCTTATCCTAACCTCTTGAACTTATAAATTTCTGTATTAATGGCTGTAACAATCTCTATAGAAACTGGGAAGTAAGTATTACCGGTGCAATTTTCAATACTTGCAGGTTGTTTACTGTAACAACGAGTACAAATGTTGGATTCAAAGGTATTCTCGGACAACGGGACTAATTTCTTTGGTGCAGAAAAGGAGCTTGTAATGCTGTGAAGACACTTGACCACGTGCATATACAACGTACCATCGTGAGGCATGGAATCAAATGGAATTTTATTCCACCCCGTGCACCACACATGAGAGGTTGCTGGGAGCGTCTCGTTAGATCTGTGAAAACTGCTCTGAGGTCCGTAATGCTATCACAGTACTCTCGTGATGAAGAATTTTAAACTCTTTTAGTCAGAATTGAATTTATTAAATTCACGACCACTTACCCATGTGTCTATGGATCCTCATGCCATTGAACTTAACACCGAATCATTTCCTCAGAGAGGCATTTGAAATTAATATCCATAAAGACAAGCTCTGCAAAAAACAACTTGCATGTGTGAAATCCCTTCTCGACAGTTTTTGGAAACTATGGGTGAAAGATTGATAAGCTGTGACAACCATTCTTCTTCATGTATACCAATAAACTGCCTTCTAATCTCCAGGTCTTCTTTTGATTCTAAAGTGGATGGTTGTTTTGGCCACTTTTCTTCTCCGCTGGTTAGGGGAAACTAGGTCCATAAATCCTCTCGTGATGTAAAGTGGAATTAAATTTTCTGTTAGGCCTTGTAGCTATGTCTGCTGGAATTTGTTTGGAAGGTACCCATTTCTACTCAACAGGTTAGGACAATTTCTGGATTTCAACTATTCTGTTTGATACAAATTGTTTGTGGATCTTTGGTTCTGATTTAACCCAGGGTAGGACAGTAACTGAGTCCAACCAGAAGGTTTGTTGGACTATGTCAATACAATACCAATATCATTTTGAATTCTGTTTGAAAGTCTGCATCCCAAAACAGCTGCTTGCAATTCTAGTCGAGGGATAGTATTTGGTTTTAGAGAGGCTACTTTGGCTCGTGCAGCAACCAACAGTATTTTGTAGGAGTTGCCTATCTGTTGGACAAGATATACGACTACAGAAAAGGCTTCCTGGCTTTCATCGACAAAGGTGTGTAGAGACTGATTCTTTCGAGTGACATTTTAATTGATGTAACATCGTGGAATACAGAAGGTTTTTTACTTCTTCAAGCCAACTGTCCCACTTTTTGCATATAACCTGAAGGAGTACCTCGTCCCAAGTTGTCTTGACTCGCCAAACATCCTGTACCATTATTCTTCCTTTGATGATCATTGCCGTTGGACATACTAACCCCAAAGGGTCGAAAATGGACATAGCTGCCTTCAAGATCTCTGTTTCTCTATGTCAATAAAAGAAGAAAAAAGAAAAGCAGTGAGAAGCAGTTTGGTTTCAGAGAGGGATTAAATACAGAAATCGCGCTTAAAAATTTTATGGACAACGTTTATAATGGTATAAACAGCGGGAAAAAAGTTAGCGGAATATTTTTAGATATAAAAAAAGCGTTTGACACTGTTGATCATAAAATTTTATTAAGTAAGCTTTATGACTGTGGTATAAGGGGAAATGTTTATTATTGGTTTGAAAGCTATTTAAAAAACAGAAAACAATGTGTCAAAATTAATAATACGTATAGTGAGCTAGGTGTAGTTACAAACGGGGTGCCGCAAGGATCAGTGTTGGGAGCCATTTTGTTTTTAATCTACATAAACGACTTGTGCGATGCAAATTTAATAGGCAAAATTACATCTTTTGCAGATGACACTGCTTTGTGTTATGTCAATAATAGCTGGACTGATATAGAGCAAGCAATGGAATTGGACCTAAAAGCCCTACAATGGTGGTTTACAAAAAATAACATGTTATTGAGCCCTGAAAAGACCAAATTTATTAATTTCAGTCTAAGAGATGAAAAACACTTTTCGAACAATATAATATATAAATGCACTAGTTGTTTGTGTCAGAATACTCGGTGTTCTTCTAAATGTGCTGTAGTTCATCAAACTGACAGCATAAAATATCTCGGTATAATTGTAGATCAAGAGGTAAACTGGTCAAAACATATAGATTCCCTTAAAAATAAATTGAATAGTACTCTTAGGTATTTTTATTTTTTGCGAGATTTCTGTACAGAGAATATTCTAAGAATGCTATACTTTTCATTAGTAAATAGTAGGTTAGATTATGGGATTTTCTGTTGGGGTGGGGCATTTGAAACCAAACTTAAGCCTATATATACTTTACAAAAAAAATTTATAAGAATAATAAAAAGAAAACGCAAAATGGAACCATCATGGCCTTTATTTTTAAATCTAAACGTCCTACCCTTAAAATATATGTTTGTACATAAAGTTTTAAAAATGTTTTACATTTTAAGTGGAAATTTACCAATTATGAACATTGAATATAAAGTGAAATTAAGAAAAAAGGAAAGGGTTGAAGTCCCAAAGCCAAATTTAACTATGTTTACAAGAAGCTATTGCTTTCTTGGACCAAAAGTATTTTGTTACCTCCCAGAATATATTGTAAATTGTAAGAGTGTACATTTATTTACAAGAAAACTGAAAGTTTGGCTGCTACAACACGAGAACATTGGTTTTCTGTTAACAATACAGATGTAAAAATATGTATAAATTAGCATTTTGATAAGAATACTGTTTAATTTCTAAAAAAAACTAAACATTCAGTCTTTTACTTGTGTAATTTGGTTGTATTTTCTTTAATTATGTATAAGTGGGAAATATCTATTACTTTTTTATGATAAATTGATTATCACTCTCTTGCCTAGATTTTAAGAAATGTAAATATAAGGAACCTCTCCACAGGCTTTGCCTTTTGAGGCCCTAAATTTTTCTGACGGACAAGGTAAAAGAAAAATATTATTATGTTTGCTTTTTTTGTATTATTATGTTTGCTTTTTTTGTACATGCGTGTAACTTATATCTGTTGTATTTAATATTAAGTACACTATTAAGTTTAAAACAGAAACTATTGTTCCTGGAAAATAAGACACTATGTATTATTATACGTATGTAGTAGATAAATATTGTCTGTATTTCTGTTTGTATTACATGTATTGTCTTTCAGAAAAATAAAATATATTCTATTCTATTCTATTCTATTCTAAAAAACTAGAAGGCTGAGTTTTGGTTTAAGAATTGTTAAAGGGGTTAAACCATATTTTTAACGATTTTAAGATGAATCGGTTTACATACAGTAACCATCTTAAATGTAGAGAGATAGAGTATAAATAACTTTTATTGTATTTTCCTCTTATCATCAAATATAGTTACCATGGGTATATATAGTTATATATTATTTATTAATATATTTACATGTCTGTGTTTATGAGTTTAAAGTTACCTAAGCTATCAATGAACCAAACAGTATTATTGTTGTGATTTGTTATTGTTTTGAAATGTTTATTGAAACACTGTTTTCATCACCAAATAATTTCAGTTTTAAGAAATAGTTTTCTATGTCTACTCATAAATCGCAATTTTTTTTGTAAATTATATTAACTGTTAATTTCAGTTTTAAGAAATAGTTTTCTATGTCTACTCATAAATCGCAATTTTTTTTTTTTTTAAATTATATTAACTGTTAACAGTTATTGTCATTTAAAACATGTTTAATGTTTGTAATAATTAACAATTAGAAATATATATATTTTTAAAGTTAATCCACAACATAATGATTAAAGAAAAAAATATGGTGTAAAAAGTAACTCTCTATTTCAGTCCGATTTGATTAGACAATCAAGTGTCTGTGTTGGGGAGAGAGAATCACTACAAGTCTCGCCACATAAGTTGACGAATGACCAAAAACAGCGGGGATGGGTGAGGGGGGAAGAGGGGGTATGTTTCCAAAAACATCAAGCTTATGTTACATGTTAATTTTCATGGAACAGCTGATTATCCAATAATTTTAACTGAATAGTATTGCAATTTCATTCGACAAGTTACGTGGCGAGGCTTATAGCTTAGATGCAGTGAAGTTTGTGAGTATTTGAGGTTTGTTTAAAGCTAGCTACTGCCAATTGGCAGGTAAGTTTGTTAGATGTTTTTATTGTTTTGATTTTTGTTAATCCAAGACTTAATTTGATATTTACGGAAGGATTAACCGGGTGTTCGGTAGTCAGTGTTGAAATATTTAAGGGCTAATTATTCATCTAAAATGCAACAAAAATACTCAATTTAGGCTGTTATATCTCAATTCACCTCCCAGTAACAGTCATTTTTAGACTTTTTTTTAATTTCTTGACATTGCCCACCAAAATCTAATTTTTCTTACCTTTTACTAAGTCTATTGCATTTTGTTATGACATTTTTATAAAGTAAACCCAATTTCCTATTTCAATAAGTACCGTTTGGTCCAACTAAGTCCTCACAAAGCATTGGAAAGTCTACTCAGTGCACTAAAACTTTCTTAAAACAATATCTTATTTGTGAAGCTATAAATTTTAAAATATCACCAAAACTTCCTCACATTCTAAGCTTTAAAATGCTATGCTAGAAATGACCTTTCCTATTTTTCCAAGGGGCGAAAATCGGCATTAAACATAATTATTGACAAGTTTCAGATGAAATAATAATAATTGTTTTAAACTGTCACACACTATACATGTTGACAAGTAAGTCTGTAGCCCATTTAATAACTTTTGAATTACAACAGATAAACACCCCAAAGTTGGCAAATCATTGCTAACAATAATACCTACTTATCCGAGCCACTTCCTATTTGATCATGATGGCCCTTTGGGGAAGGGCCCACTAGGAGTCAATAAAAAAATCTTAAATGCAAGCATAGGTGTATATGCACATAAAATTAAAGTCCTTACTTAGTATAGTCAAATGCTGAAATGCTTACTTAAAATGGTAGACCTTGATTGAAATGACAAGCAATAAAATTTTCCATTAAAATCATGTGACAAAAACTTTAAAATGCAATTGCTTCTGATATTTTTAGCCTTTTGAGGATGGGTATGTGACATATTGCTCTAAATTTGAAGTTATTTTAAATTATGTTCGATGTTACAAAAGTAAATTAGGTAATTTCTAAGACTTCCTTTGGGGAGAACCCTTGAAGGAGTTTGTAAGAAGCTATCTATGTTCTATTGGTATTGGTAGGCATTTAAAAAAATAGTTCAATAATTACGTTTAAAGCCGCTTCCACTTAGGAAAATAGGAAAAGTCACTTATAGTGTAACTTTTAAAGCTTAGAATGGGGGAAAATTTTGGTTATATTTTACAGTATGTCGCTTGACGCATAAATTTTTTTCTTAAGTAAGTTATAGCACCACTTTTTATTTACAAAATATTCTTTTCACGTAGGCTCTTAGAAGGCTTAACGGGGCCAAATTGTACTTATTCTAATAGGAAATTTTTTGTACTTTCTAAAAAATTCCATCATAAGAGGCAAGCTGAGGATACCAACGGGTACAAGATCAAGGCACATGTTTGAAGTTGAATACTCCAGTACAAATTATATCAAGTTCAGCCCCATTCCTCGTATGCTGCGGACAGGGAACAGTGTTAGCGGCTCCGTAGACTTCTTTGCTGACTCCGCGGGATCCTTCAGGAAATCTGTGCTCAGCACTCCCTTCATTACTGAAGTGTAGTGGCGCTCGGGTGTGATAGCATGCATTATGCCTATTGGTGGTGCCTCTAAAGGGCCACATGCATGCAGTGTCGCTACTTGGTGGCAGTGTTGTGTTGTGAAATTTCGCATGCCCCACTGGTGGTGCCTTTAAAGGGCCACGTGCATGCAATTCAGTTTTCTCTTAAATATGTGGTTACTAGTGCATTGCATGCTCTTGCCTGTTATTTTCATTTAGTTACCCAAAATGCATGTGATCAGTTCTCCTCGCGCCTGTCATAACTTATTGTAGTCTGTTTTAGCGAATTTCCCATAGGGAATAAGCTATTACCGTAGGTCTCATGGTAAGACCTAAGCCCGGGACCATGTTACTTTTTCGTTTTGAGGTGCCCAGAGACCAAAAATAATAGTCATTAAAATTTTTATATATATATATATGTATATATGTATATATATATATATATATATATATATATATATATATATATGTGTCCCTAGACACGATAACTCTCGTAAAAATGGTCCGATCGACACCAAATTTGGTAGAGATGTGTAATCCTACGTTTATTCGGATGAGTTCGTAAACCAGACATATCGACCTACCGGAAGGGGTAGTTTTGGGGGGTTTTGTACCCCAAAAATGGGTTTTTTGCATTTTTCATATGTAAATTTTAAAAATTTAAAATTTTTATTTTGACCATTGGATTTAACTTAAAAAAAACACACAATTTAGTATTTTGAAGCTTCGCTCTATCTCCATTGGTTACCGAGATATTAAAAAGTCTAAAGACAGTACATTGTATTTTGGGGCTCCAATGTTAATCTTATGGAGAATTGGGATGTATTAATATTTCACTTATTAAATAATATTTTTCGATGAAACTTGGAATTCAGCTTCATTTGGTTGAGATTCATCCATTTATGGTAAAAAATTTAGGTTTTTGTGCTTATCATGGCAGCAAACCTGCATACTCTTTTCCCATGTTAATCATATGGAGAATAGGCAAACTCCTTTATCAATGGACAGATATTGATGAAACTTAGTACATGGCTTCATATGGCCGAAATAATTTTTTTTTTTATGATAAAAACCTACTTTTAGTGTTCCCCATGGCAGCATACCTGCATACTCTCCCTATATTTATCATAAGGAGAATAGACATTTATTTTCCTATTTATGAGCATTATGTGATTTTATTTGGTTTACAGTTTTATGTGGTCAAAATTAATATTACTAATTTGGAAATTCGCTGAGTACGCAGGTCTGCTGCGACGGGGGGTATTTGCATGTTCTGAGAGACCCGCATTTTGTTTTGTTATTTTGTTATCTTGTTATTTAGACATTATTTATTGTTATGGATATGCACAACTGTTAATTGTTTTGTTGTTATTTATGATCTCTCACTGCATCAATTTGTCACACTTTTTGCCTGTCATGTTATTGTTCTGTTTGTTATAGTAGACTAATCTAAATATTTATCTCTTTAATTGCATTTTTAAATGTAATTACCATATTGCTTTAATCATAAGCCATCTTGAATTCTGTAATGTTCTGTAAAATGGTTTCGACCGTGAGAATAAATAAATAAATAAATAAATAAATAAATAAATAAATAAGAAGTTTGGTAAAAGGTAGAAAACAAAATTTATACTTGCAATGTCTAGAAATTTGAAAAAATTGTAATATGATTGATAATGGAAGGTGGGTTAAGATATAACTACCTAAATTAAGTATTTGTGTTGCATTTTATATGCAACACAATGCAACTCCTTAAAACTTATGACACTGACTCCCAAACACGCTGTATATGAGCATTGACTTTGTACACTAATAGACCTCTCATCCAATGCATTTAGTTTGATGCAAAAATTTGGAAGTTCAGTGTACGCGGCACCAGAGTTGCTGTAATCGATGTTATTACTATTCAGCTGAATTTACAGTGCTGCAAAAACACTTTACCAAAACATAAACATAACTTTCTCTTATAAAATGTTTCATCCTTGGTTGAGAAGAGTGGTAATACTGATTTATCTATCATATGTTACGTGTACTTCCATGTACGCCGCAAAAGATCGCACCACCGTCAATAGGTTTCACACACACCTATGCTATGAGAGGTCTACTCATGTTAGTGTACATAGTCAATGATATGAGTACCACTGTCACCCACATTACAAGCTGTCATTTTCTTTTTCACTTCTCAATTATTACATTTTTTAGTGCTCAAAGTGTCAACAATTGTAATGTAAAAAGTTACTTTCTTTGTTTTTCTGTTTTCATTGCACAAGGATTGACATAGCATTTTTGTCTGATGTTTAAAGAGAGGCTATTTTTAAAATCTGAACTATTTATCATGAGTAGTACATAATTTTACAATGTATCATAAGACATAAGGAAGACTGAAATGGACTCTAGATGATCCCATTGTTGGTATATAAATTATTTTACCTTAGTGAATGTTAAATGTTAATATGGAATTTAAATAAATGTGTTAAAATATTAATGAGGATTTTTCATTTATGTTACAAAACTACTATAGATCATGAGTATACTTAAAGCAGTTTTAATTTATTTTTAAATTTAATTTATTTGGACATTACTTACTCGTTACTAAAACGTTATGTTTATGTAAGCATTCTTACACTAACTTTGGGTTCAACATTAGAACTCCCTCTTATCCGGCCTTGGGTTTCCAAGCCCGCTTCTTGAATATCAAGTTAATTATAACTGGTCTTAAATTTCTGTTTTGGCTTTGTTCCCGAGGTACTCTAGCCAGGGCCGATTTTGTAAATGGGCCCGGTGGGCCCAGGCCCAGGGGCGCAAGGGCCAAGGGGCGCAAGAGCCCAAGGGCTTTCTTAGGTTTGTTGGGAGCGCAACAAAGTAAATATTTTACAATTTATCAAGCAGATTTTGACGTTGACGCATTAACCACGGGGCTTCATACTCCTAACAGTAATAATGATAAATGACAGCGCATACTGTACTGTGTGTGTAGCACACGAGTGCGGAAGGCGACGTGGCAGGAACACCCGTCTCCCGAACGGCGCGCCAACGACTAATCCCCACCACGGGTCCATCTCCCCCTGCCCGCCGCCCCGCTCTCTTCCCCCCCCCACAGCCCCTACGTGTGCGAGCACTGTTTACTTTTACAATGCGCAACCGCATTATTAACAGTCGAAAATGAACACAATAAAAATAGTTCTGTCATTGTTTCATTTTGTTGTTGTGTTGTGAATGCGCGTCTCAAATCGTCAATTGCCTATGGCATTGGGTTTGTTTATTTGGTGATTCATATCCTCGTGAGAGGAGGGGGAGGGGCGGAAGGGGGGCGCAAACATCTCTCGGGCCCATAGGGCATCTCATACAAACCGCGGGCCTGACTCTAGCTCAATAAGAGGGATTCTGCTGTACTCTTATTTCTTACTAGTTACTCATTACAGCTTGCATAAATAAAAGGGTGAGAAGTAATCTCAATAACAGTTTTCAACCGTAGTTTGTGTATTCCTTACAAAAAGATTATGGAAAAACGATAATTACAACAGATCAATAGATTCAATGATGAAGTTGTGAAATTACTCATATAAATAGTCACCAATAATTTGAAATAGTTCAAATTCTGTATATTGTAGAAACAAGTGTTTATCCAATAAATTGTTATAAAAAATGTATAAAAATTTAAAATCCAGAATTTGTTTTTAAAACTCAATATTTCAACAATTAATTTTTCTAAAAATTAATGCACCAGTTTTTCTTTAACATAACAGCTTTTGAAAAATAATGCTATAAAAACATGTAATTAGTTCATTTTAAATTTGGTTTTGTTCCAGCCTTTCTTTTAATATGCAGATTGGTAATGGACCATTCATCCCTCTATCAAGCACTAGAATATTGAAACTTCATCGGACGCAAGCGAAGGTTACCCCTGCTATTAGAAAAAATCATTCTTTATGTAAGTTCAATGATACCATATTTGTTAATTGGATGAGGATAACAGTAAAAAAATCTCAATTAAAACTAGTTATACTTATGTGATTGCCATTTATGATATTAATCAAATTACATGTGTCCTTCAGATTGAATTTTTCTTCTTTCTCCTATGAAAGTTGGGAGCAGTTTATTTGGGGTGAGATTGTCTCTGCATTGGTTGGGATTACCCTCAGGTGGTACATGGAACAAATTAAGCACAATTTGAGTGTTGTTCTTGATCCAGTGTACCTGTGGTTTGTCTCCCACAATATGGTAGTATTGTATTCTTCAGTCCAGAAGGGTGGTTACCACTAAGCCAAAGCTGCAACCACTCTGTGCGAGCAGGGGGAGTGGCACAGGCACGATGGGTACCCAACCAACCACCCCACTCATGGGGAGGCACACAGGCGGTGTGTGTCCTCGTCCCACAATAGTGGGCCTTGTGGTATGGCGACAAAGACAGAGACCACATCCCTTGAAAAACGTTTTTTGTTTTAATAGTTTTTTAGGACACAACCTTCAGCTAAAGTTGATAATTCTGAAGTGATAGCTAAGAACTTAGGTGTAGCCTGAGAGTTGAGGCATTAAGAAGCTTTTAAGAAAGTCCGATGAAGTGTTACAGCATTCTCTTGTAGTGTTAAAGAGGTTCCACCAAGTGAATTCTGGAACACTAAGCAGAACTTTCCGTAAAGCTTCCTGCTAAGCTTCAACTCATCAGGTTCTGTAGCCCCACACCTAAACTCCGATTCAAAACTTCAGTGTTACCAACTCAGCTCAAGGTTGTATCCTGACTGTTTCCTAGAAACATTAGATGCACTTTCTCTTAAACGAGACCTTCTTTTATAAGGTAAATGCATCTACTTTTTGATAGACCCTTGATTAACAATACTAAACTGTATTGCAAATATTTTTGTGAAAAAGAGCAAATTTGAAGTGCTGCTTATGTTTTGAGGAATCAGCCAAGAGTGAAATCGTTTCCATGGTAAACAATTACTTAATTATTGATTGTTCAGCAATAATTTTTTACTACTTGGCCATATGTAACATAAAATTATTAATCATCATAGTTAAGTACATTAGTTCAGAGTGCGGCAAAAAGTGTTACTTGTTTTACAATTTTGAATTTATATTATTTTCAATTTACTTATAAATCTTAGGGGCTTGCTCACTATTTTTACTTCATGAAACTCATAGGTATCTCAGGGTCGCTCTAAATTGGGTGCGGCGTGGGTGCTCTCATCATATGAGTAAAAGATGACTCGTTTGAATTTGAAGCATGTAAATATATTCAATGAAAAATTTTTATACTACAAATTGAATTTAAACTAACTTATTTATGGGGAAGGGAAACATAGAGATTATCCTATTCTGACCTATTTAATATTTTAAGGAAGGGTTAACACAGAGGTTACATGATCTATTAAATAGAAATTGAGAGTTTTTGGTTAGCCCATTCAGTAGAAATTATAATCTTAACCGATCACAAACTTGTATTTAATCCCACGCTGGCGTCCTCACAGCTGCGACCACGAGGCATCTGATCTTATCCATTAACCATCACTTATTTTCCAAAATATTCTCGAAAAAACCTTTTAAAAATATTCCCTAGTTCATTGGTGAAACAAACACTTTGTTTATATTATTAAACTTATGAAGATGAAACAGATAATTCAAGATTTAAAAAATTATGTTTAGAGCCATTGTGAACTCCATCCGATCACTCGGATGGTTGAGATCAGAAGAAAGAAGAAAGATTTTTTCGATCTCTCTTGCTTTTATTTTTAGCGGAAACAAACTTACCAACCTTTAGTATTTTTCCCCATTAAATTTACCGATTGTGCCTTTTTCCCCGTACAACCTGCTGAGTGCCTGCCTTTTTTAAGTCTCTGGGAATTTAATTTTCCCATACAGTTGGCTGCACTTATTGTTTTCCCCTCTCTGATCTCTTTGATTAGCTTGAGGTTATGTCAATCTTAATTAATTAAATTTTTATTTTCCTTTACAAAACCCATTTTTTATTGTTTATTGTGTTAAAATAATAAGATTTTATTCTTGGCTAAATTTGATTTTAAGTGATACTTTCCGAGTTATGATGCTAATTACGCGTGTCCTTTGACATGTGTCCCCTGTTCTACCAGAATTTATCGTTTTCTAATTTTCGTTTATTTATTTAATTGGTTTTAATTATTACAGGTAAGTTTTATCATTAATTCCTGAGAGTATTCAATATTTGTGCTTTTCATCCATTTAATATATGTTTTTTCTGTCTTTAGGCCCTACTCTTATTTATTAGGTTAGGCCTATGGCCTAGCCTATAATTTTCATCAGTTGAGATGTCCTTAAAAATGTCCCAGTATGTTGCTCCTATTAGGCTACTATCGGTTTGATGCCTTATGTTCTGGGTGAATATGTTGTTTATTTCATTAGGCCATGATTAGTACACAATTTATATAGGCCTACAGGTTTCCGACCCGCTACAATACCCCCCCTTTGGCTAATGAATATTTTTGTTATCAAAAGTATTCTTGAGCCAAAGCTCTTATAAAAAAATTAGTTTCTCTTTAAATAAAATTGTTATTCTTTATTAAATTTATTACTTCATTGTTTATTAAGGGCAACCGTTATCCCTGCTCTAAAATTGTTTCCCTATTCTAATCCCTTTTACATGTCAAAATCAGAATTCCTTATATCTAAACATAGTTACATAATATACAAGTCAATTTCAAAACACGAATTTCAAGAAAAATTACAAAAATCAATCCTTAAATCTAAACACAAGTTTTTCTTAAATTTTACACAATCAAAATTCCTTATTAGTAACTATTCTCTCTTCATTCAGAGTCTATTGTTTTTGACTGCAGATGCACATTAGTGTGAAACTTATTCAGTTTTGTGGTGACTTTATAGCCTACAATGCAAATCACTATTCGCAATGCATGCGTAGCTAGCCATTTTAATTCCATTTGTTGTCCCTGTTTCAACTTCACTCAACCCTGTCTTACTTTCCCTTTTTCCTTAATTAGTTCATTTCAGTTAATATAAGTCCCACCTGCTGTGAACTTTTATTATAGAACTTCTTGCTATAACACCAACAGTTAAGATCCATTCCTATGTTTAATTAATTTAGTCCATTTGCTTTTCATCCAAATTTTCAGAAGATAAGATTTTACTAATTATTTGTAGTATAAAATAATGGTGCAATAAGAAATTTTCAGAGGATAGCACACTAACCTGGTCAGTCCTTCTAGTGTTTACCTCACTCTGTCGGTTGTTTCTCTCTTCTTCTCCACTGTCTGTCTATTTGGTCAGTACCAATGCTTACTTCTCGTACCTTTATTCTCATAAGTCATCATCTTCTTACTCATTTCCTTTTTTAGGCTCACACCACTCACCACATTTTCACTGTTCTTCATTTTACACTGCACTGCACTATTGGGCAACCTCCCTACCTTACCTCTAAATTTCTATACCTGTTTTACAATTTCAAACGTATTTAAACAATTTTTACAAAAGAAAATGCTTTTCAGAAATTCCTATTCTAACACCCTCCTAACACATTTAATTCAAATGAGTCATTTTGTTCTTTGTTTTGTTTCGGTAAACATCAATTTAATTTAATTACTCTTTTTACCAATGAGTAATTATTGTGTTTGTCTTTAACATAACTTAGCTAAGTTCATTACTCATTCATTTTTTATGTTTAACACTTGTTACAACAAGTTTCAATGCACTTTCCTATCTATTTGTCTCTCAAGAACCTATTCCACATCTTTCATTACTTAAAATTCTGTTTGTTTGTTATCCCCCATAACTAATGTATACCTTTTAGTATAATAATAATATAATGTATATAATGTATATAATGTAATTTTTTTTTTTAACTTCTTCTTCTTAACCTAAATAGTGGCTAGTTTGTTTAACATGTCTTGCCCACTCTACCCTAGACAGAGGTGAAATTTTGACTCTACATAATTGGTGACTAGCGGAATGCGTAGTCCATTGGTGTTCAGGCTTTTGAAAAATTTTGTGAAGGGTCATAGAACACCTTTAATTGGGGAACCGATCCACCTTGAACTACTCGAACATGGAGTTACCCCATCGACATGTGCATTGCCATCAAACTATGATGTCCATGCACATGCCACAAGGCCTCCTTACCAGTTCGGTAGGTCATGTGTGTCACAATTCAATATCATTTCTGTGTTTGTTTTGGTTGCCGAGACTTGGTTCGAACAACCGATTGCCTTAAAACTAAATATTCATTATAATCATTCATTCCAGTCCTCTCTCGCCAAGATGGATCGATATTTGTTGTGGTAAAATCCATTCATCACCATCCATCTGCTCACACTAACATTGTCAAGTCCAGGTATTTGAAAGAAATAATTTTATTATTTATAATTTCTTCTTCCAATTACCTCAAAAATATACAATTTTTTTTTTTTTATCAGTATTACTGTCTTTAAAATTAAAATTCATGAGACCTATTAAAACTTTACACTTACTTTTTGTTATTTTTGTAATAAAATTATTTCTTGGTTTTTCGTCCTCCTTATGGTTCGCAAATATTTTTACTCCCCATAAGGTCTTATACCTCTGTTTAGCTTTGCTTAAAGGGCGCAAAGTAACAAGTATCTAACAATGAAAAACCCATAAATTTCTTAAGGCCTATTCTACCCCTTTTCTTTCTTCATGAAACCTTTTCAGTTGTGTTACATTGTAAGTCCCTACTATTCTTTCAGAATTAATTTCTTTAACTACATAAGCATTCTCCATCTTTATTTCTGTTACTACAAAAGGACCTGTGAATAATAGGAAAAACTTCTTAATCTTTTTGTCTAGCTTATTTGATAAATTATGAGTTTTTACTAATACTCTGTCACCTATGTTAAATTTAATTGGTCTTATGTTTTTATCAAATTTTTCTTTTCGCTTTTGAGCCTTGTTAAGAATTTTTTCTCTGACTAATCTGACACATTCTATTTCATTAAATTCCCTTTTGTTAGGAAACTCTATTACCTTTTCCAAAAAATGAGTATTTACTCTACCTAGCATAACCTCTGATGGTATATGTTCAGTTACTCCATGTACCGAGTTGTTCAGGCATTCCTCAATGAAAAGTAATGAATGTGGCCAATTAGTATGTTTCTTATGACAATAGATCCTAATCATTTTGTTGATCTCTTTATTGATCCTCTCAGTTGGGTTTGATTGTGGATGATATATTGATGTGTGAACTGGTTTAATACCTGCTTCACTTAATTTTGTGTACCATAGGTCACTAGTAAACTGACTGCCATGATCACTTAGAATTGACTCTATGTGCCCTACTTCTGGAATGTATTTTTCAAAAATCTTATTTAATAGAACTTTACTTGTTCCCCTTTTAATAGGGTACATTTTCACAAATTTTGAAAAAACATCTATTAGTACAAAGATATACTTTACTCCTCCAATTCCCGTTGGCAGCTCACCTATCAGATCAACGGCTATCAACTGCTTTATTCTTTCCGGAATGATCGGATTTAGGCTTCCAATAGCTTTTTCATTTATATGCTTAGCCTTTTGGCATAGCAGACAACATTTCAATTGACTCTTAATTCTTTTTTCCATATTTGGAAACACACAAAATTGTTTCATACATGAATATATTTTTCCACCCCCCATATGTCCATACTTTAAATGTGCCATTTCTACTAAGTTTTTTACGTGATTATCCGGTATACAGACTCTAAACTGGTTATGGTTATTTCTACTTTTTTGAAATAAAATTCCCTTGTGTAATTTAAAATTTTCTTTAATGTTCCCCATCCCCTCTGACTCTAGATTTTCAACAATATTTCTTAACCCATCATCTTCTTTTTGTTGTTTATCTAAATTCTTAAGTAATTTTTTCATTTCCCTATCCTCCACCCCTAGTTTCAAATTTGCTTTAAGTACTTGGATTGTATTCATTGTAGTTTTACTTACAAACTCTTCATCTGTCACTCTAGATAGAACATCAGCTGGTACATTATCTTTACCTCTTACATAGTCAATTTCCAGATTGTACTCTTGTAAAACTAGACTCCATCTTAATAGTCTACCATGAGTAAGTCTACAGGTTTTCAAAAATGATAACGCCCGGTGATCTGATTTCACTATTACTTTAAAATGCCCAATGATGTATGATCGGAATTTTTTACATGCAAATACTACAGCTAACAATTCTTTCTCTGTAGTTGAGTACCCTTTCTCTGCTTCAATTAGTGACCTACTCGCAAAGTTAACTACTTTCTCTTCCCCCTCATTATCAATTTGGTACAAAATTGCCGATACACTAACATCAGACGCGTCTGTATTTATATAGAAAGGTTCATCCCATTTAGGATGATGTAGGATTACTGATTCTAAAAACTTTTCTTTTATTTCTCTAAAAACTTCCCTTTCCACGTCTCCCCATTTCCATTGCTTTTTACTACTCATTAAATGATTAAATTTAGTTGTTAAATCTGAGTAATTCTTTTGAAATGCACGATAGTAGTTACACATCCCTAGGAAAGCTTGTAATTTCTTAAGGCAGTCTGGTTCAGGAAAATTTTGAATTTTTTCTATTTTCTCAGGGTCCATTTTGATTCCTTCGTCACTCAAAATGTACCCTAAAAACTTAACTTCCTTTTTCAAAAATTCTGTTTTCTTTAATTTGACTGTCGCCCCACATTCAGCTAACCTACTTAAAACTTTGTCAAGATGATTAATATGTTGGTCAAAAGTTTCTGAGGTAATTAAAATGTCATCAACATAGCAAGTTACAAAATCCGAAAATTCAGGACCAAAAATAGTATCCATCGCCTTAGTGAATAGTGCCGTACTGACATTTAACCCAAAAGGAAGTCGTTTGTATTGATAATTTTTTCCGCCAAACGTGAATGCAACATATTTCCTTGATTCTTCATCAAGCAGAACTTGATGAAAACCCATGGTCAAGTCTAGAGCAGTGAAATATTTGACATTCATAAATTTTTGTAAAATTTCCTCGGTTGTTTCTGTCGATTGTCTATCAGGGTGTAAATAAGTATTAATTTTCCTTGAGTCTAAACAGGTTCTGATTGACAGATCCTTTTTTACTACACATACTAATGGATTTGAATAACTACTGTGTGAGGTTTCAATAATGTCCATCTCTTTGAGTTTGTTTAGCTCCTCTTCCACAGCTTTTCGCTTGTGAAAAGGCACTGGGTATGATTTTCCTATGTACGGTGTGTCTACCTTCAAGTTTAATTTTGCTACATAATTTTTTATGCATCCCGGCCTGTCAGAAAATACTTTTTTATTTTTTGTTAGAACTTCATGTAATTTCTTTATTTTAATCTCACCCCCCACCCCCCATTCTTTTTCAATCCCCTCTATTTTTGATTTTATCTGCTGATCTACACCCGTTTCAACACTTTGCTCTTTGCTGTTTTATTTTCAGTTAATTCAGTTAACTGTAATACTTTAATTTCTTTTAGGCTACTGTCAAACTCATCATCCGTTCCCGTTACACATTGACTAATAAAGTTAACCCTTACAATATTTACACTCCCAACACTGGTCTCTCTACTACCTTGTCTCAAGCTGATTCTATAATATTTGCTCAAATATACTATGTTTAATTTCTTTTCGTTAAAGTCTACCACTGCTTGATATCTTTGTAAAAAGTCGCAACCAATCAAGAAATCAACTTGAATCCCTTTTACCACTAAACAATCAATAGGTACCTTCAATTTTCCCATTTCCACTTCTAATTGTACTTGTTTTTCAACTCTTTTGCTTCTATTTCCGGTAATCCCCATTATCGTCGTGTTAGCTATTTTAAGTTCAGGAATAGTATAGTCTACATTATTATTTACATTCGTTAGAAATTGTTCTGATATCACTGTCGCCTGTGATCCAGTGTCAATGATACATTTGCTGTTTAGTTTCCCTATTTTTATTTCTATTTCAGGGAGCACTACGCTAATTGGTTTACAAATCCCATCATTGAAATTGTTCTCATCGGTTAGTTCATCACTTAAATTGTTCTCACAAAAGATCGAATTGCATTGTTTGTTTTCACAATTACTATCAATTATAGGATCAGTCACATCGAGTGCTATATTAATCAAGTCTCTTACTACTTCGAAACCTTTTGAATTTAAATGAATTAGGTCTTCGCGTTTCCCATATCTACTATGTATAACCTTTTCAAACAATCCTAACTTGCAACCAGTTTTATCTTCTTGGTTCAAAAATTCTTTATTAATGTCAATTACTTCAATCAAATCATCTTTGTTTAGGCTCCTAATAAAACTGTTCAACACTTCGAGTTCATCATAATGTTTATCGTCATTTATTGCAAGTTTAGGGATTGGAGGCAAAGTTAACACTACTATCCTTTCACATGTTTCTTTAAGTGTTTCAATAAGAACTTTAAAATCAAGAATAGTTGATCCTACAGGTCTTTTTTGTAATAAATCATTAGTCCCTATCCATACAATTACTTTTTTATCAATTTTATCTTTATTTGTTGAGACTAAGTTTGCTAAATCTGTAACTGTCTGACCACCTATTGATAACCCGATACACCATTTACCACATATTAAGGAGGCTTCTTTACCTAGAATATATTTGCTATATCTAACTGATTGGGAGTCCCCCAGTAATTCATATCCCCTTACTATTGGTTTATAAATACTTTTAATCCCGGTTTCCTCCCCAATATGTGGGCTGCCTTGTCAGTCGTTCCTGTCCCCATTTGGAAAAACTCTCCCAGAAAAATTACCCCTTCCCCTAAAATTACCCCTTCCCCTGAAATTACTCCATCCTCTGTTCCCATTCTCTACCCATCTCTTAGGTTCATTCTTGTCATTTTCCCTAATTCTATCCCTTTTACTTCCCATTTCATTTTGATTCTCTTCCCTATCATTTCCCCTTACCTCTACTACATTAGTTTTAATTTCCCTTGGTTTGTCCTTTTCATTCCTGTGTTCATCTCTCTTATAGTTAGGCCTATACTGGTCCCTTTCAAATTTAATAAATCTATTGTTAGGCAGGCTTTCCCTATCTCTTACTATCCCGATTTTTTTACACAGATTCTCCATGTCACTTTCACTACTTATTTCTTTAACTGACATGGCCGACTGGATAGCGGCGCCTAGACTCTCAGGTAGGTGTTTACATATGTAATTGAGAAACAATTCAATACTTAATGGCTTATCTAACATCTTATTGATCGAGTATTGGTTCATGACATAGGTTACTAAATCTACCCCACTGTTACCGAAGTTACCATTCCCAGTTAGGTCATGTTCAAACTGTCTTTGTCTGATTACCCCCCAGTACCTCTTTTTAAATTCGGTTTCGAACAATGAAAAATTGACAAACTTGTCCAAGTGCTGTCTCGCCCAGATCTTTGGTTCACCCTCGAGAAACTTTATGATGTTTAAAAGCTGGGCTTCCCAATTTTCCCCAGATACATCTACAAATTTCCTAGCATACTTAAGAAATGTCATGGGATGCAGCCCATTTACCTGATTGTCAAATTTACTTAGAAATAATTCAGCATTGGCATTTATAGTGTTAATTGATTTTATTTCGGCACAACTACTAATGTTCAGTGAGTGTTTTAATTTCCCTTCTATTTTCTTAGAGATCGACTCAATATATTCAATCTCCTCAATAGGCCTACTTTTTTCGAGTGACTCTAGCCTATTACCTATCACTATGGCTTCATTGTCATATCTATTTTTAAATTGATCTAGCTCTGAGGAGCAGCTATTGATTGACTTTTCACATCTGTCTACTCTTTCTACATTCTTAATGTTTGTTTCCCTAACCTCATTATTTACTTCTTCTAGGCTAGCCTCTATCTCTCCTACTTTGATCCCTACTCTCTTGACTTCATTGTTGATCGCGCTAGTTTTATCATTAATTAATTTAACACATTTCTCATCATTTACGTTTACTGTTTTTTCAAGATTATCTACCCGGCAGTCTGTCTCCTGAAGTTTACTCTGAATCAAATCAACTCTACTGTCAGTCTTATTAAGGTCTATTCTAATCTCATTTACCCTATCATTTAGCTCTTGTTTCAATTCTTTAATGCCCTGATCTATTTTGTTACTTAGGTCCTCTATTTTGACATTCAGGTCCTGTCTTAAAATATTAAATTGTTGTAATAGTATGTTAAGCATGTCATTGTTTGTCTGTGTAGGTGTGGGTGTGTCTTTGTTTTGTTCAACTATGTCTATGTGTTTCTGATTGCTATCAATCTCATTAGTGTCATGGTTCATATTTGAATCTACAGCGTTTTCATCTTCATTAGGTTTGAGGGACTCTAAATCGTCACAAATAGAGTTCGAGGAATCACCTTCAAAGCCCCTGAACCCAGATTCCAAAGAGTCACCGTCAACACTCATTTTTTAGATGAGAGCCCCACGTTGTTGGTCGCCAATTGTTACTTGTTTTACAATTTTGAATTTATATTATTTTCAATTTACTTATAAATCTTAGGGGCTTGCTCACTATTTTTACTTCATGAAACTCATAGGTATCTCAGGGTCGCTCTAAATTGGGTGCGGCGTGGGTGCTCTCATCATATGAGTAAAAGATGACTCGTTTGAATTTGAAGCATGTAAATATATTCAATGAAAAATTTTTATACTACAAATTGAATTTAAACTAACTTATTTATGGGGAAGGGAAACATAGAGATTATCCTATTCTGACCTATTTAATATTTTAAGGAAGGGTTAACACAGAGGTTACATGATCTATTAAATAGAAATTGAGAGTTTTTGGTTAGCCCATTCAGTAGAAATTATAATCTTAACCGATCACAAACTTGTATTTAATCCCACGCTGGCGTCCTCACAGCTGCGACCACGAGGCATCTGATCTTATCCATTAACCATCACTTATTTTCCAAAATATTCTCGAAAAAACCTTTTAAAAATATTCCCTAGTTCATTGGTGAAACAAACACTTTGTTTATATTATTAAACTTATGAAGATGAAACAGATAATTCAAGATTTAAAAAATTATGTTTAGAGCCATTGTGAACTCCATCCGATCACTCGGATGGTTGAGATCAGAAGAAAGAAGAAAGATTTTTTCGATCTCTCTTGCTTTTATTTTTAGCGGAAACAAACTTACCAACCTTTAGTATTTTTCCCCATTAAATTTACCGATTGTGCCTTTTTCCCCGTACAACCTGCTGAGTGCCTGCCTTTTTTAAGTCTCTGGGAATTTAATTTTCCCATACAGTTGGCTGCACTTATTGTTTTCCCCTCTCTGATCTCTTTGATTAGCTTGAGGTTATGTCAATCTTAATTAATTAAATTTTTATTTTCCTTTACAAAACCCATTTTTTATTGTTTATTGTGTTAAAATAATAAGATTTTATTCTTGGCTAAATTTGATTTTAAGTGATACTTTCCGAGTTATGATGCTAATTACGCGTGTCCTTTGACATGTGTCCCCTGTTCTACCAGAATTTATCGTTTTCTAATTTTCGTTTATTTATTTAATTGGTTTTAATTATTACAGGTAAGTTTTATCATTAATTCCTGAGAGTATTCAATATTTGTGCTTTTCATCCATTTAATATATGTTTTTTCTGTCTTTAGGCCCTACTCTTATTTATTAGGTTAGGCCTATGGCCTAGCCTATAATTTTCATCAGTTGAGATGTCCTTAAAAATGTCCCAGTATGTTGCTCCTATTAGGCTACTATCGGTTTGATGCCTTATGTTCTGGGTGAATATGTTGTTTATTTCATTAGGCCATGATTAGTACACAATTTATATAGGCCTACAGGTTTCCGACCCGCTACAAAAGCCGATCTATTTTCTTTCGCGTACTGCTCAGCGACATGTCGTCTGAGGAAGGTGGGAGTAGGCTTGTTGGAAGGCAAATTTTATGCCATTTCACTAGTCATGAAGTAGTGGTCCCCTGATCAACTCGCGTTCGTTAAAAAGAAGTACTTTAATAGAAGTGATTCAATAATTGCTACTCAGCGGTAGTTTCGTGCGTTCTTCAATAGGTCGACATGGAGAAGTTCCGTCGCGTAGCACAATTATGCAGTGGCTTACTAACTTTAGGACAACAGGTTTTAAGTTGAAAACTAAGGTAAGCTCGGGTTGGAAGTGGGTATGCTCTTCAAGCGTATTCACATGTGCCAAGCCAGAACGTCCACGAAGCACTGCCTTCCTACTCTCTCACTTAAAAGGCAAAATTGTGCGCGTCCAACCTGGGTACTCCCTGAATCAACTCTTCCAGGCTCTTCAAGCCTTTTTTCTTCCCTCTGCAGAGTCAGGGTGCTAGTCTGGCAGGCTTCTATCCTATATCTTTTACTTCCGCTATTTTCATACTACTCTCTCTATCGAGTCCCCTGACTCAAAAATCTGCTTCAACTATCCTTTACTGGTCTTTATTTTCATTTCCCTTCAAACTCATTCCCAAGCCAAGGTGGAACATCATACGCCGAGGGCTGCGTGGTCAAGGGGGAGCTTGACCCTAGTATGCGGACTCTGGACACCAGGCGACCTCCAGTTTCAACCAGCCTTGTCCAAGCATGCGGGGCTCTGCTTGGATCGACCTTCTTTCCCTTGCTACTCATGGGACTACTATGGTCACCAACCAAAAAGGCCCCAACCAACTTTCAGAGGCTTCACAGCCTCAAACATCTAGTTCTTTGGAACGTAAGGAGCTTATCTCAGAGACTGAAGCGACCCCCCAGGTCGAGTCTCAGATGGGTGACTTGCAAACAAACTCAGAAGAGGAACACCTCTTAGACCACGACTCTGCAAATGTCAAGGAAATTGAGGAAAAGGCTAAGCAGCTAAAATTAGCAGGAAAGCCACACCTCAATTTAGCACAAAGGAAGAGGTTCAAGGTTCAAGAACCACGGACACTCTGAAGAAGAGGCATACGTCCTCTAAATCCAACCAATGCCGAAGGGATCAGGAAGGGACTTTGATAATAGGTAGAAAAGACCTAGATCAGAAAACACCATTTAAAATTTTAAGGTAGACCTAATATTTTCACAATGCATGACCACTTTTTTTGCATTTAAAACATGTAAAATGAGTAATAATTATTGCTTTAATGTTGAAAAGTGCTAAATTCCATAAAAACTGTTACCGGCTACTTTGCAAAAACTTGCAAGCAACACAAAACTTTTATGTACATTTCCGTGATACCTTATTTGTTAAGATTAGGTAAGGAATAACAGAGAAATTAATAATTTTCCCTGAACAGAGGAGCTGAAAGGATGTCAGCTGATTATCTAACATGCTGCATTTGTCATATTAATGATTGCACTTTGGGATTTATAAACAGATCATTCTTTGTCCATTGTACCTCTCCGCTATATGCACAATTTTACTGTGCTTAAAACTAATTAAATCTGTATTAATTAATGTATATAAATTAATGTGATTATGTGTAATTATTATTAATAATTAATGCAAATCAAAACATATACTATATAATGAAATACTTCTTATGGACTTCTTATTATATAATGAAAGTACCAGGTTAACCGAGCCTTGCTCGTTGGTTTTGATTCAATTTTAATATTTCCACCAACAACCAACAATACCTCTTCTCAGTTAACAGCTGTTTCAAAAAGTCTGCTTAACATTAATGTTCCTTTATTTTTGTTTACATTAAGTTGTTATTTCGTTAACAAAATAGCAACCCATAAGACCAATGTTAAAAATTACAATTATTAAACTTAAATTTAGTTCAAATTTGATTTTTCCTAGGATTGAGACTGTTTCTAAACTTGTTTTTGGGCCGAAACACTCTTAAATGCAAAGTTTAAGCACAATCTAACTGCTAGATTTCGAGATCGTGGAACACACATCCCTTCAGACATTGCTTGTATTATAGTATAGGATATTTTCTTGTATAGATTAACAATTTAAGAAATAATTTAAAGTATTTTGACACAACTTTAATATTTTACTCACTTCTAAAACCAAATATTTTAGCCATTGGAAATTCGCTAAGTATGCAGGTCTGCTGCGGCGGGGGTATGTTAACATATTACATAAATGGACATAAAATGTAGCTTCTTTATGGTTATACAAACAAATAAAAAAATTAGGTATTATAAACTTGTTATTGTTTCAAGTTTAGTGAAGAAAGTAAGTACCATGTTAACCGAGCCTTGCTTGTTGGTTTTAATTCATTTTTTATATAGTGTCATTGTAACTAGGAATACGCTCCGATGTCCCGTACGAGAATTTTTACTCACTTTTTAAGTTATTAGGTGACGCTTTTTTATGATTTATTTTATTTATTTAAAACGCGAAAGGTGTTGCGAAGCGCATCCAACATATCGAACCACCTCGCCGAGTTAAAGGCATTCTTGACATAAGCGTAACAAGAAGCACTACTTAGCGAGAGAAATGGTTGTGGCTCTCGGCTCTCTTCACAGCTCTCCATGGACTTCGGTGATAGCGTCAATCGTTGACCGTCCCTTTCTGAAGCCATACTGATGGGGGCATGAGTCCCCTTCCACGGCAGAGGTCAGGTGGGAACGGATCAGCTTCTCGAACAGCTTCCCAGCCGTGTCCAACGTGTAGAAAGGCCTGTGGGAGGACGACAGCTCGGGATCACCTTTGCCCTAGCTGATCAGTACAAGTCTTGCGGTTTTCCATAGGGAGCCGGAAACACCCCTTCTACCAAACAGGCGTTGTACATTCTCAACAACAAGTCAGCATTAGTTGAAAATACTTTCTTTAAAGCCTCGCTGGGAATCCCGTCCGGGTCAGGAGCCTTGTTTCTCTTTAGGGAGAGAATGGTGGTTTCCATCTCCTCGAATGTGAAGAGTGGAACTTCATCTAACCGTCCGAAGTCAACCGGCGTACATCCTAGGCCTAGCCTACAAATAAATACATACAAAGAATGATTTTAGCTAAGACCTCAAAACAAGCAAGTAACTTAATAATAATTATGCTTACAATATTAAAGGTAAATAGATTGTAGAGCGAAAAAAACAATACAATTTAAAATCCATGATTGCAAATTAATAAAAATCAAGTAATGTAAGTATTGTAGAATTACGCTTACTTAACACTTAATGCATATTTTGTTACCTGAGACATAGGCTACAATGGCACAACACATTCTAATTAGTTGTTCAATTTAAATCTTTCTCCTAAATAGATATTAGTTGTATCCCATAAATTAGTTAATCGCATAATTCCGTACGACAGCAATTCATTCCACATCAACATGCCTATCTTTTGGTATAATTTATAACTTCAACAAGTAAACATCAGTGTTGATCTATTTAATTTAACAAATAGGTCTGTGAAAATATCAATTAAATTTTATTTAAAAACGTAACATAACGGTGAGCAGATATAAACGAGAAAAGGTTATGTTGTTTTCAGCCTACACAGCGACAACTCAGCTGCGATGGGGGAATATAAACTGATCATAGCAACTACATTAGTCAAATCATGTAGCCTAAACAACTAAAGTTCTGTCAAAAATTCCGGAAAATAAGCTTTTTTAATACTTGAAAATAATTGCTCGATTATAGTTTATTACCTAGTTTAAAATACTTAAAATCTAACCTGAGAATTTCATTGAAATCAAATTAGTAATAAAAAAGCCTTTTGGGGGTCTAAAATTCGCCTAAGTGAAATTTGAAGTCGATCGTAAGAATTTTATACTCTACGTTCCATAGAGTAAAAATTCAATAAAGCTATTAAATTTCCACTAACAACCAACTATACCTCTTCACAGTTAACAGCTGTTTCAAAAGGTCTGCCTAACATTACTGTTCCTTTATTTTTGTATACCTTTCGGTGTTATTTCGTTACCAAAATAGCAACCCATATGACCAATGTTAAAAATTGCGATTTTCAAACTTAAATTTAGACCAAATTTAATTTTTTGTGGGATTCTGTATCTAAACTTATTTTTGGGCAAATCACTCTTAAATGCAAAGTTTAAGCAAAATCTAACTGCTAGATTTCGAGATCGTGGAACACACATCCCTTCAGACATTGCTCGTATTATAGTATAGGATTTATTCCATGATTTTCCAACAACATTTGTTGTATCTTTATTTCGTTTGGAATATTTAGCAGCTTCAGGGACCCCTGCCTGGGGCCCCCTTTGGGCCCTGCCGTAGGGCCCTCGGCGATCGCCGACCAGAAGACCTGGCAAGACCCCCCTGTACATATATATTTTTTAAATAATATTACATTCAGTGTACTTTTAGCATATTAAAAATACAGGCTTAACTATAAATTGATAATATTTTACCTAGGTAGTATTTTTATACTATATTTTATATGCAATAAGAATTCAGATGTGAATTAAGAATTATTAAAAATATGTTAATTATAAATTAAATACCGCATGATAATCATTGTAAAACTTTAAATCCCGTATTAATTAGAATGAATTGTAACAAAATATAGTCTTATTATTTTTCTTTTTTTCATATAACATAAAATTCTTTCAATTATTTTTTACTCCTTTTTGGATGAACAGATCGAAGAGGAGTGAAATCCTCATACATGACTGTTGGTCGCTCAGTGTAGTGACAAATCCCAATTTCATTGACCGACGATTACGTTCACAAGAAGCCTCAAATCGACTTCAAACTCTCACAGTAGATTTTAGGTGTAGTTTGTAAGGACAAGTTTGTTTCTGAAGTTATTCTGTGAAGTAATAAAGTAATAAAACTAATTTAATTTCCCATAAGAAATGCATTGTGGGCTGTAATTTATGGTGCTTAAGGCTATCATAACCGGTGCTTGAATTGTTTGTTGTCAGATATGCAGTAAGCATGTGTTATGGGAACTATTTTCTGCCTGTTGTACTGTAACTGCACTAAATATAATACAATTTGTTATTTATGAAATATTTTCAAATATGTTATGAATTCTAGAAAGATTTTAGCCTATATTAACAAACAATAATAAAAAGAAAATATTTACTTAAATAATAACATTTGTAAAAAGTACCTAATAATAAGAAAATATCTTAAATGAAAAAATACAAAAAAAAAACTTTAAAACTTTTTCTATGTAGTTAATATGTATAATTTGATAGATGTGTTAATTTTTATTTATTGATTTTTTAATAGCGTGGAACTAAGATTATCTGGCTTATGAAACCGTTCATTACCATACGTGTGGAACAAGCGTACTCCTAGTAATACCAATATAAAATTTATAATTTTCATCAGTTGGTCAAGAGAAATAGACTATATGTTTTGAGGGGAAAAAGGCATTCTATTATATCAATTATGAAATAAAAAAACATGTAATGTGGTTTAAAGTCTAATAAAAAACTATACACTATCTAAGCATACAATTTAAGAAAAAAAAAATTGGGCTATTCTGTAGAATAATCGGGTGCAAGCTGTAGTCTACTCCGCTCTGAGAGCTCCACGATCGGGCGCAATGCAAAGGCAACCTTGACACACTGGAAAAAATCGACTCCCAGATCAATACAAAAACTGTAATAAGGTACAGTTCCTTAAGATGAAAGGCAGCCTGAAGGTCAGGCTGCAAACTGAAGCTTTCTATAGATGGTTGCATGAGACGTGAGACAGCCTGCCAGAATTTGTGCTACATATGGACAGATTGGCTCTATCTCGTACAACATGGCGTGGATTAATCATTATAATGATATAGAGTAAAATCATTACTAAGGTCTTCATTTCAAGTTCAGTCTGTTTAACTGTCCATGTGTAGCACCAATTCTGGCGGACTGTCTCACGTCTCGTACAACCAACTGTACATCTTTTCCTTATTTTTTTGCAAGTGCGGAGGTAACCTTCGCGTAGCACCTGATGGAGAGTTAAAATAAAGGTGAGGCCATTCAATTTACGCCTATATTCGTATATATACATCTGACATACTTGTTTATTTACATTTTTAGCGAATTTCCCTATAGGGAATACGTTATTACGGTAGTAGTCACGGTAAGACCTAAGCCCGGGACCATGATACTTTTTCGTTTTGAGGTCCCTAGAAGCCAAAAACACCGTTCGTTCAAATTGATGTATATATATATATATATATATATATATATATATATATATATATATATATATATATATATATATATCTATGTGTCCGTGAACACGATAACTTTTGAACGGAACTCCGATTTTGATGAAATTTGGTACAGGGTGTAAGCTAGCGTCTACTAGGTTGAGTTCGCAAACCAGAATGATCGGACCATGGGAACGGGGTTTTCTGGGGTTTCAAAAGGGTTAAAAATGGGGTTTTGGCTTTTTTTACTTTTATTTAGAAAATTCAACAATTTTAACTTAAACCATTTTTAAAAGAGCTTTAAAAAACAAACAATCTAGTATTTTGAATTTCTTACCTATAGCTTAAATGGTTATGGAGAAAATCCAAAAAGTATGTTTTCCAAGTTATTCTTATGTGAAATTAACAATACCTTCTATCTTGCTTATTTATTGACACATCTTGATAAAATTTGGTTTGTACATTCATTAGGAAGCGTTTAACTTATATTTGTTTAGAAAACCCATATGGCGGCTAACCTACACGTACTCACTCCTATAGGGTTTATGGGGAAAATAAAAAGAACACCATAGACTTATAAAATTTGGTATGTACAATCACTAGGTATTGTTTAACTTATATTTACCAACAAAACCTATATGGCGGCAAACCTACATACTCTCATCCTTATGGATTTTATGGGGAAATAGAAAATATACCAAATTCCTATGGAAATTTGCAGAGTATGCAGGTCTGCTGCGACGGGAGTATTTATATTAGTTGTGTTTACAGTGATAAAATTTCTCTGTAATCCTGAAAATATATAATATGCATGAAAAATGAAATATTTAATTTGAAGCATTTATATAAAAATCACATTCATTAGAAGTTTGACTTCAATCCTTTGAATATATTCTATGTGCGTTCATTTTGTTAACAATACATCCCGTCATTACAATAATACTGTCCTTGACATTTATTTGTGGACATTCTTCAACAAATGTTGTTCATTATTTATTGTAAACAATAATACAATGTAACTAAGCGCAAAAACTAAAGCGGAAATAAAATACATAAATCAGTGATTTAGCTGCAGAAACAATTGTGTAAGCATATAAATTCACGATGGGTTGTTCCATTCAGCTCATTCGGGTTGTTTTATTGCTCATCAATAAATGAACTGGATATGAAAAATCGTTTGAAATGTGCAAATACATGAAGTTAAAACTATTTGTACAAAAATGCTTTTGTTTATAGTTCAGAGGAAAATAACTTTGCTTGGGTGAGTTGCATATGATTTAAGTTTTAGTAACACTCACATGATTGGAAAAAATCATTAACGGTACCTATATACAAGTACCCCCGTTGCAGTAGACCTGCATACTCAGCGAATTTCCAAAGAATTATTGTTTCAACATCAAAGAACTTTGTGGCTATCTCATATAATTATTAATAATCTTTACAAGGAAATATAATATATTTAATTGCATTATATTTCTGAGGTAATTATTTTTATTTAATAATTTATATTAATATTTATATTGCAATAAAAGATTTCTTTAATGGTGATAAAAGTGCATATCCAAAGCTTCCATGCAAAAGGAAGATACCAAAACATAAACATTTTAAATTTGTCAAATGCCAACACCACCTACTAGAACACAAAGCCGGAGTGCTGCCATTTTTGTTTGCCTTTTAGCATCAGCTGATAGCGGAAACAAAAACATTTTCCGCTCAACCCTAACCCTAACAACTAACCTAGAGATGTATCACAATGGAATGTATTCATTTTTAATATTTAATTTTTAAAAAGGTACCAATTGTAATAAATATTATGAATTATTTGCTTTCACTTCATGAAAAAGTTTAAACACTTGTCTAACTCAAATAATTTTATATATAATAATAATGTTTTTGGACACAAAGTGATACTAATTTTTACACGAATTAAAAAATTAGAATAGTTGACTAGCAGTAGGCCTAACTATTATTTGGCCTCTAATGAAATTGTAGGCAATACCATTTAATTAGCCTACACACTGTAGGCCTACTTTCCTAAACTATGAGTATGAAATGTGTACAAATATTTAACCACAACAATTCAAACATTTTATTTGAAAATAACTTATTAACTGATAGGCTATTCGTTATAATCAATGAAATACTGTATATAAATGCAATTAAAACTTGTGTTGCTTGGATTTAGATTGAAAAATGTCTGTTTTTGAATACTACTTTCGTCACTTCTGAGTTAGGTTGTTGGCGTATCATCTTAATTCTTCACAGCAACATCATTGATTGTAGTTTCTTCATTAAAATTTATAAATCAGCGCCTGGTGCTTTCAATTAATTTTCATGAGTAGGCTGGAAATGAATCTTCACACGCTCAATCTCGGTACCCATGAACCTTTGAAAGAAAAGGTGCTAGCAGGCATCCATGGCTTCGTTGATATAATTGATGTTAAGAATAACGTTTAGCCCAACCATCTAGAAGGTACTTTCTGATTATTATCTAAATTAAATACGCCTCTCTCTTCCTCATTGTAGCTAGTACAATCTTTCTAATCTTCCAAAGTAAAAACTGTTTAGCTTGGTCGTAATACAACACATAAAACTATTCAGAACACTCAGATATTTAAATTGAACTTCGAGTCAATATGAAATAACCATATTTATGAATAAAATTGTTATTGAATGAAAAATAATCAGTTTTAAAACACCATACACTATACATTACAAATTTTACAAATAACACGAGAAAATTTTATTGAAGTTTACGAAAAACAACCCATGTAAACAAAAACAAATGATTGTTTTGACATTGCCTTTTAGGTGACGTCACAAGGCATTTGACGTCAGAGCGCTCCGGCTTTGTCTTGTGTTGCAAATGCAGAAGACAGCTGATCAGCTGATTAGGAACAGACACCTTATTATCTCCAACTCTCTTGCTCCCATTATACATTTATTTGCCATGAGAATATTGTGGGATTTAGGATGTAGGTTTGCTGCCATGTGGGTTTTTGATCAAATCTAAATTACTCGCCACCTAATGAAAGTTCATAAAATTTTTTATTAAGATGTGTTGATAAATAAGCGTTATATAACTTTTTAAAGTTTTACCCATAAGAATAATATGAAAAACTTTGAATTTTCTATATAACCATAATACTAAATGGTTTGTTTTTTAAAGTCCTTTTAATGCTGTCCTACACCTCTGTACAAATTTTTTTCAAAATAGGAGGTAATACATATATATTAATTTGAACGAAAGATGTTTTGGGCTTCTAGGGACCTCAAAACAAAAAAGTAACATGGTCCCGGGCTTAGGTCTTACCATGAGTGCTACCATAATAGCATATTCCCTATAGTATATTCGCTAAAATGAGACAAAATGTTAATTTTGAAAATGGATTAGGTTTAGTAGCTGGCATATCATTATCCCTTGTCTAATTTAACAAAGCAGAAGACAGATTGCCTGACCCGCCTTCATCATACTCTGATTGATGATGCTAGTCGCTGTTTGTTTTAACGTTTATTCACATTATTTATTAAGTTTTACACAAAGAAATCAATCAATTAATCTATAAACTTAAAAATATAGTTCAGTTTACCTTTGTAATATTTATAGCAAAGTTTTCTCTCAAATGAAACATATTTGATATGTCTGCGTTTATAGTTTTTACTTATTTATTTACGAGTAAATTATACATCATGTGGTTCTCATTGACAATTTTGTTCTTTCACTGGAATAAAATCGGAAAATCCCATGCAAATCTGAAATTGCCTTGAAGTAATGATTTAAATGTGATGATGAAACATGAATAAAACTTTTTCATTTGAATTAAGGATCTACAAGAAGTCGGGTATGTATGCTTTTTTTTGATACTTGTATTAAAATAAGCCTAGCTGTTCTTTATTCCTAAGGATAGTACCGAAGCCAGATTTAGAAATTCCTCCCCATTTCAGTAGACCCTAAAATAGTTTTGCCAATGTAAACATTAAATTGAAAGTTTGAAGTTTAATTTAAATCTTTGTATACCTTAGAAGAATTATTTCAAAATAAGATTAAAGCATTTTTTTATAATTAAAACCTATGAAGAAAAAGTAGGAGAAAGAAGTAAAAGTTTGTGATTTCTTCACTATAAGTACTTTTAGATCCATATGTTTTTGCATATGTCAACATACCCTTAAACAACTCAAACAAACGTATGTAGTTAAATGTATCTAGGTGTTATATGAAATAAAGGATCAGAAAATATATTTCTCTACTTATCTGTTGTAGACAAATTTACAGATTGACAAATCCAAGTAATTACTCTCATTAAATCCTTTGTGAAATGTCAAGAGGCAGAATCACTTTACATTGGGCTGGCTTTGTAAAAAATAAACGGTATCAGTTAACTGACACATACTTTCTCCCAAGAATATAAAAAAGGTGTTAAAAGCTTCAAACATTAATGTCTTGATGACTCAGTCGGATAGCTACCAGCTGAGCAGTGCGAGTTTGGCCATATGCGCGTCGGTGACTTTTAACAACGTACTGCGTTTAACGCTAAACAAAAAATTGAATTTCCTCCGCAACCACTTGACGTAGAGCAATAATTTAAAATACTGGATTATTTAGTTTTTTGAGCTTGATTTAATGGTGATAAGTAAAATTTATTTCAAGATAACAGCTATTTTTAAAATCCAAAAAATTGGTTTTTTAAACACTTTTTATTTTATAACTTTTGAACGCGCATTTTCTCGGAGATGCGAGTGGTGTCATTTTAATTAGCATTTTAATCCTAATAAACCACAAAATTTTAATCAAAATCGTTAGAGCCGTTTTTGAGAAATTTTGATTTTTCACGTTTTTTGAGGGTTTTTGGGGGTAAACTACCCTTAAAAATCAAAAATTCAAAAAAATGAAAAAAACGCCTGGAATTATTGTGGGTTTGGACCTACATACCAAATTTCACCAAAATCGGACCATTGGGGCATTCTCTAGCTCTGTTTACATCCAGACACACAGACACACACACACACACACACACACACACACACACACACACACACACACACACACACAGACAGACATCACTCCGAAAACCA
The DNA here is from genome assembly GCA_030545055.2 of Neoaliturus tenellus. Classification (NCBI taxonomy): domain Eukaryota; kingdom Metazoa; phylum Arthropoda; class Insecta; order Hemiptera; family Cicadellidae; genus Neoaliturus; species Neoaliturus tenellus. The sequence continues at coordinate 226,507,820 of CM061532.1, forward strand.
CTTTTTTGGACTCAGGGGGCACCATAATGGATAAATCCACCAACAACTCAAATTCGAAAATTTTGACGAAAACAATACTTTCTCCATATACTATGGTATAGGGGGAGAAAGTAAAAAACTAATTGCTTCTAGCATCTTGACCTTTGTTTGCACTGAAACAAAGAAACTATTGCAATTAAATTTTTTTCCAAGCAACAATTTTAAGGAAAAATATTATATAAAAGTTGCAAAGTGTAATTTTTGTAAGAATGCCCATTGTCACAATGAGGGATTGAACAAACAGAGAAAGATTCAGCGTACTAAGCTAAACTGTGTCCATGATAATATCAAAATAAAAAAATGCAGAAAATGACACATTTTTAAACACCTCCCCCCCCAGTACATCAAGTTTGTCGCATGTAAATCATAGTACATAATCTTGGAGAGCGACAGTGGAAAAATTCCAAACCTATCATGGTCAATATGTTGTCAATTAATTTCTCTCGTGCCTTGAATGACGGGGGGAATATGAAATCAAAGAGAGGGAGTATATGCTTCGTAAATTTTTCAAATGGCCAAATTAACCTTAATAAGCAGTTTAAAAATATTTTACTTGTAGTTTTACTTTTTACCCCTATGTAGACTGGTTATGTTTAGATTTAGAGTCAACAGATCTTTAATTTTAGATTTTTGTTTTAGAAATTTAAGTTTATAGTTCAAAATGCAGATATAATCTATCTGTTCCATACACAGAAAATAAGAAATTAAACATTATGATTACAATAATAACATACAATACAAGCTAGTAAGCAAGTTCTAACATTTGTGTTTGTATTGAATAGATGTATTTAAGTATAAGTCAACCCGAAATTGAAATAAAATTTATAGGAGCTTACTTTTTGTTTTGTAATGGTGGAGCCAAATAAAGCTTGTTTTCTGATTATAAAACATCAATAGAACCTGTTGAATGGACAAAGCCAGAAATAAAGCAGCAAAAGCGTTTTAAGAATAATTAAAGTGGGCGAACAAAGCTACGTTTGTTGCTCAGTTCTGATTGTTTTACAAAAGCCAGTTGTGTTTGATTGTAGTTTAATAAAAGCAAACATGTTATATGGACTTTTACCTTTCAGTTATCTTCCATACGAAGCTTTTAAAATACCGACAACCAATATTTTAGAAAACAATGGGTTGCAGTGGTTTTAGGGCAAGGTGTGGTGTTGAATTTTTTATCTGCATCCAAACTCCAGTTTTATTCTTGGAAATATCATACCTTACTGTTATTATACACACTACAATTAGTTGACTAACTAACTTCGAGTTATAGGGTTTCCTGGATCTAATTTCAATTATATAATTTAATTGTACAATAAAATCATACTATGGCACTTTCATCTTCTTATATGATGCTTATTATGCTTTAATTTATCTTTAAAAACTCACACTTTTCCTCATAAATGGAAATTGACAAAGGTAACACCAATACACAAAAAAGGAAATCGCAAACTTATCACAAACTACCGACCAGTTGCGGTTTTGTCATCACCTGCTAAAGTTTTTGAGATTATCTTACACGACAAAATATTTCGCCAAATTTCTCAATGTTTATCAACAAATCAACATGGGGTTTTTCCAAAGCGTTCTACGTCAACCAATCTTTTTAATTTTGTACAGTATGTTTCACAACATTTGGATTCTGGGGAACAAGTAGACGCAATTTTTACGGACATGGCAAAGGCTTTTGATAAAGTAGACTACGCAATAATATTGAAAAAATTAAATTACTGGGGGTTATCAAACAATTTACTTCGGCTTTTTAAATCTTACTTCTCTAACAGACGGCAGTATGTTTGGTATAGAGGTGTATCATCTGGGACGTACGGTGTGACATCAGGAATCCCGCAGGGCTCGAACCTTGGTCCGTCCATTTTCAATTTAGTAATCGATGGGGTTGTTAGTGTTGTATCTCACTCGAGGGTGCTTCTTTACGCTGACGATTTGAAACTGTTCAAGGCCATCAAAAGTAATCAAGATGCGGTCGACCTTCAAAACGATTTAAATCAAGTGAATTCTTGGCTAAATGAAAATAAGCTTCAGTTTAATATTACAAAATGTTCAGTTCTAACTTTTTCTAGGAAATTCAATTCTTTTTTACACCAATATTGTTTAAATGGCATCGTTTTAAAAAGAATAACAGAGGTAAATGACTTGGGTGTCCTTCTTGATTCTAAGTTAACCTTTGTCAATCATTTTTCTAAAATTATCAGTGTAGCTTTCAGAAATTTGGGATTCATTATAAGGGAGAGCAAGAACTTTAGATCTGCAACACCACTAAAAAACTTATTTTTCACACTCGTTCGATCTCACTTAGAGTATGCCTGTATTATTTGGAATCCACACCACACAATTCACAAAAACAACATTGAAAAAATCCAAGCACGTTTTTTAAGATATTTGTTTTATAAATTTAATGGATTTTACTCTAACTTGATCCCATATTCCCAGTTACTGCAAATTTTCGGCTTTCAGAGCTTAGAAACTAGGCGCAAAGCAGCACAGCTCTGTTACTTGCACAAAATATTTAATGGTTCAATTGATGATTCCGAGATATTAAACCAAGTTGGATTGCGCGTTCCATCTTTTTATAACAGACAACACAGACTTTTTCACATTCCATATTCACGTACAAACATTAATTATTACTCTCCACTACTTGACATAGTTAGATTGTTTAACACCTTGGATGATTCAGTAGATATCTTCAATGACAGCTTTCCTACATTTAAATCAAAATGCTTATCATGTTTGCAAATAACTGAAAGATAAGCCAAACCGTTGTCCGGCCTTATCACACAATCACAAAAATATGTTGAGGTAGGCTTATCAAACTCACTCGTTTTTAATACTCATCAGATTTTTCTGCTCTGTCTCCTCAATTTATCATACTGTTTTATTGTGTTTGTTGTGTTTGCTGATGTGATAGACTGAAGATTAAAAATGGACATTTCCACATTGTTAAAAATTATTATATTGATTGTACTGCATTATTGTAATTGGGTTTACAACCTGTTATAATGCATGTAAATAAATAAATAAATAAATAAATAAATGATTATAAATATGTTTTAATCCTTCCTTATTTCCCGAAGGATAACCGGCCACGGCGCTTAGTTACATGTACTAAGCCAAGTTTACAGGCTACCAGGTGATTTGTTTTTAATTAGTAAAAGCATTTCTGACCTTTACAACAACAAACATAACATAACCCCAGTATCGTGATGTAAACTTGGCAAAAGACGTGTCGAGGCCATGGGTAGAGAGAGATGCATTTGCCGCGGTCATTGGTGACATGGTTGACTTTAAGCAAGTAGTACTCAAAAACTGCAAAACTTAGAGACATGAAATTTTTACACAATGTTCATTAAATAGCCTTTTTCCATTTTTTAAATTTTTTATTTTTTTTATTTTTTATTTTAAGACCCGAGTTCAAAATAACGTAAGAACAGCTGGCTTATGTATAAGAAACACCCAGAGAAGTCGGTCAATAAGTTGGAGATATAAAATAGTCATTTGTATTGAAGGTAATGTTTGACTAGTAATATAAAAATATATGAAAACATGTAAACAAAACAAATTTTTTTTTAACCCATTAAGGCCCATGGTCCCCATTTGGGACACTTGGAATTTAGATTGGAGTAAAATGTTATATGGCATCATTAGAATAAATTTAATTGACATTTTGAATTGAAAATATGAATATCTTTCGTTTTTAAAAGCCGTAATGGGACACACACAGTTAACAGTAGTAAATACCCCCGTCGCAGCAGACCTGCGTACTCAGCGAATTTCCAAATTAGTAGTTTTAATTATGACCAGAAAAACCTGTCAACCAAATATCATCACAAGCTCATAAATAGAGGAATAAATGTCTACGAGGTGGCCCATGCGCAAATTGCGCATTTTATAAATCTGTATTAGTGAAACTCACCTACTCAGTACGTGAATGTTTATTATGAAGTAACAGAGATCTATTTTGTTTACTATCTGGCTTTTAAAATTCATCTGAATGTAATCAGCTGTTAAATTACAATTCACATTAAAGAACTTGCAATAAAAGTTTGTAATCATTTTAAAGCGCCCTCTAGAAATAAATCAAAGGCTAGGGGGGCGAAGCCCGAAACAATATGACCTTTATAATTGCGATTCGTCACTGCGGTATATCCTAAGCTTTAAAATGACACCTCAATCTTAAAAATCGGTTCAGTAGGTCGAGAGATAAAGGGACGTAACAGACGAAACCATTATAGAAATAAGAAGATAGATTCTCCTTATGATAAATGTAGGGAAAGAGTATGCAGGTATGCTGCCATGGGGAACACTAACAGTAGGTTTTTAGCATAAACAAATTATTTCGACCATATGAAGCCATATACTAAGTTTCATCAATATCTGTCCATTGCTAACGGAGTTTGCCTATTCTCCATATGATTAACATGGGAAAAGAGTATGCAGGTTTGCTGCCATGATAAGTACAAAAACCAAGATTTTTTTTACCACAAATGGATGAATCTCAACCAAATGAAGCTGAATGCCAAGTTTCATCCAAAAACATTGGTTAATAAGTGAAATATTAACACATCCTTATTCTCCATAAGATTAACATTGGAGCCTCAAAATACAACGTACTGTCTTTAGACTTTTTAATATCTCGGTAACCAATAGAGATAGAGCAAAGCTTCAAAATACTAAATTGTGTATTTTTTTGAGCTAAATCCAATGGTGAAAATAAAAATTTTAAATTTTTAAAAATTACATATGAAAAATGCAAAAAACCCATTTTTGGGGTACAAAACCCCCCAAAACTACCCCTTCCGATAGGTCGATATGTCTGGTTTACGAACTCATCCGAATAAACGTAGGATTACACATCTCTACCAAATTTGGTGTCGATCGGACCATTTTTACGAGAGTTATCGTGTCTAGGGACACATACATATATATATATATACATATATACATATATACATATATATATATATATATAAAAATTTTAATGACTATTATTTTTGTTCTCTGGGCACCTAAAAACGAAAAAGTTACATGGTCCCGGGCTTAGGTCTTACCATGAGACCTACGGTAATAGCTTATTCCCTATGGGAAATTCGCTAAAAGTAGCAAAATCAGTGTTGACCAAGGTGCAACTCTCAAAGAATCAACCGATCCCGTCAACTTCCACGCAAGCCTGCCACCGTTTATTTAACGTGGGCCCTCCCACCAACGTTACCACAGATCGGCTAACCCTTTAAGAGTTGCACCACCAGGTCAGGGTTTGGTCGTGAGCGGATTCGAACCCGCGCCGACGCAGACATCCTGGTCAAGGATGCCTACGCCTTAGCCATCTGAGCTATCACGACCGGCAGCCTAGACACGAGAATTAGGGTTATGAACAGTGAGCGCCCCTAGCGGGGCAGACAGTAGGCCGATGGTATGCGAGTTCGCTACGAGAGCGCAGCACTAAGCCACCGCACTAAATTTAAAAGAAATAATTTGGCATTAAATGGGTTAAGAAATTTATTATTGTCCAAGTAATAGCAAAATTAGAGTATAAAATAACCAATTTGAATGACTAATTTTTTTAACATTCTTTCTTCACATCAAAATATAATATTTTAATTACACTATGTAAAGATCAGAATAATCTTTTTTTATTTTAATTTTGAGTATGTTGCTTTCAACAGAAAACATGATTTAATACTTAACTCTATATTTAAGATTTTATTGTTCTGACATGTTTAGCCATTGTTATAATGCCAACTTTATGGTTTTAAAGTGAAGTAAGCAAATGAGCAACATTATATTTTTATCATTTGAAATATTTTTTTACATTTCGATAATATTAGTTAGGTAGGTTTTATATTTATTTTTTTATATAGTTTTGTTAATATAGTCTTAGTGCAGGAGACAGAGGCGCTTGATTACCTGGAGAATAATGGTCTAGACCTCCAGGTCTTGTGGCCCAGATAGCTTTGAAGCCCTTACTGTGTTGTTACTTTATAAATACCTAGTTATTACCTACAATGGAGTACAAGACATAAAATAAATCTGTTGTTAAGAGAAGCCTCAAGATTAACGCTGTTAAATGAAATTGGGAGATAAACAAGGCAATATCATTATGTCACGTTTCATATGTCTTTGAAACTTTTAAGTTTTTAAGATTAAACTGAAATTGTAAAAATAAATTATAGTATTTTGCTATAAGATATTAGAACTTTGTATATAATGAAAATATATTTATGGTACTGTACACATAATAATTATTTATTTTTTTTACTCTTGGCATTTTAGTTTAATAGTAGGTACGAGATCATAGTTAATTTTCAATGCGCATGTAAACCTTCACCTCATAAACTATACTCTTTCCATACTATTTCTAATAATGTGTAGAATAAATCTAGAAAAGAACTACAGTACACTATCAAAGTCGTCAGTGTAGATTTTAATGTGCAAAGTGTATAAGACCAAAGTTTTCCAACCACTTTACAACTAGCCCTTGAACAGTTCATCGAGAAAGAAAGAGTAACGCAAAAGTGTCAACCTTGTAGGTAGAAGGTAGCGATGAACAGCAGCATGACCAAGCAGTTTCCATTCGCCCCATAACTTCCGGTGTGTGAATTGGGGCAGTGGATTGGACTGACGCAGTCTTGCTGGTATTGGATCACACAGTGAGAGTAAAGTAACTGTGTAAAACAGTGTTTCGCAGAACTTTGGCAATCATAAAATCAATCAACTTTATGTTTAGGGCTGCAAAAGTCAACACAATATATAACTATTGTACGTGACTGTTATAATAAATAAATAAATAAATCAAAAACAGACATTATTTAGTTGACCCATTTTTCGCTCAATGGCATCCAGAACTATCTAGTTCACTCCACTCACCCGGACTCAGGATGATCTCGTTTGCTGCGCTCATTTGCCCATACACAGTTACACGTAGTGTGTATGATGTTGGCAAGTCACGAGAAGAGTCTTGGCAGTAATTGATTGATTTGCCGTCCAGGTGTCTTCCGTCAGCAGTGAGGTAATCTATATACATCCCTATATTGGTAATATGGATTTTGTTTGCAACACACGGTAAATCTTACGGTAAACGGTATACGATATTTTTATATTCGTAAATTAATCAATAATACGTTGTGCAGGAAGGGTGAACTGTATATAGGTGATAGGTTGTGATAGGTTTATTGTACGTTGTTAAATTTATTAAGTCCAAATTTCTTGTAGTCATTGTATTTTATATTCAAATTTTATGTTATAGTTACCATTGACACCAATTTTACTGTAGGTTTTAATGTTTTCTTGTAGTTATATTATTTAGTTATTTCAAATTTACTACTGTTAGCCTGGTTAAATTTTTCTATCTGTGATATTATACTGTAGGCCTAAACATTTTCTGTGATATTAATTTTAAGTAGGTAGCTGAAAAGAAATCCTCATAGTCACTCTTGTAATGATATGGTACGGTAACTCAAAACTATTCATTGGAAATGTAGCCAGAGCCATTTTGTTCCACACTCAAATTATTTATAGCCTAAGCCTAATATTACGGCACATGACGAAATCAATTGCAATATTGTATTGTTGAAAGATGGAATAAATGACTATTCATTGACTATTCATTGACTATTCATATATAATAGCTATTACCCCTGATCACCTCCCAATTGTTTTTTTTAAGTTTTTAATTTTTAGTTGTTTTTTTTACATTAAGTGGTAAAAATATGTAAATCAGCCATGAAAACTTCTGTATAAATCCATTATTAGTGCTTCATTCTGTTGTACTAGTGTTGAATTACATTGATACAAAAGTAACAAGTAAAAGTAATGTAATGTTTTTTTACTTAACTTTTATGACCAGAAATGGTTGATAATCCAACAATTTTGGTCAGCCAATGGGATAACCTTAGAATAATATAGAAAACGTGTATAAACCCAATGACTTGTTCCTTCCTAATCCTCCTTTGATTCAGAACTAATCTCTTATAAGAACAAAATGAATTGCAGAAATACCAGAATGTCTTCCGAGATAGCGTTAATGATGCAAGTACATAAACAATAACCAACCGAGGATCTAGTAGAACAAAACAGCTTTTGTTCTGGGTCTCAGTTGTTTCTTTTGAGCCTGCATTTGATAGTCAGTTTATTAAAATGAAGTTACATAATCTCCTTTGTGCATATTTAATAAAGATATGAAAAATTGTTTCTTTTGTTTTGGTTTCTTTGTGTATGAGGTTATAATACTTTTTTGGGCTTTAAGAACATATAATATACGTAAAAAAGTCTGAAATAAATATGTTTGGTTTGAGAAAATGTATTAAAATATTTTCGATGTAAAACGATGATGTTTTAAGTTGCAATACCGTAATAATATTTATATATAGCGAATGTAATTGAAAATTTTTGAAAATGTGTTGGTTCGAGTCAAATTTTACCACTTTTGAATATTATGCCAAATGAATCATGAAAAAGGGACAAAATTTACTGCAGTTTCTTGTATGCAAAATAACTATAAAACACAACTCTTGTTCAACACCTCCCATTGTTGTTTACTGAAATTATGGTTTATAGAAATAAATGCTCTGCCACGGTTTCTATGTTATTTTTGTTTTGAAATCACGAATACAAATCATAAAAAAATTTTGATTTTTGCACATAATACCATGCAAAATAGCTGGAATACCCAGTCTCAACCTATTTTTACCTTCTAAAAAATAGAGATTCCGATTATTTCAAAACACACGAAACACCTTGTTAGCTCAATTGAGCCCTCATTCAAAATCCATTATTACATATTTGTAAAATTGTAACGGAAATCACAATTCATAAGAAAAAATCTAAATAGTAATAAAATATGTTGTTGTAAAATCGGACATCTTCACTTTTAAATGAAACAAAATATAAATAATATTGTTACGTAAAACTTAAATACCTACAAAAGTAGTGCAAGTAAACATTTTAGTTAGAATAAGCTTTGTGTACACAAAATTGAGTTAATTTTTTATCATTAAAATACGATAAAACTTTTTAACTAAATAAAACGAACCTTTTGTATTCATGAAAGTAATTTACTTTATAAAATTAATTCATTATGAAAATGATTAATTAATATGCAGATGACAGGAGAGCTCTGGGTTCCAGGAATGTACAGTATGCTCCAGCACGGACGGCTTGTCGCATTTTGAGCTTGGAACGTTAATCACGACCAAGATCAAAACCGCCCCAAACTGATGGTTTCCTATCGCACTTCACAGCATATTTCACCCTTATTACAGCTAATCTGTCACCGAAATATCTCATGTAGGTATTGTATGTATCTCATGTAAGCTTTCGAATTATAACATTCCCTTGGTCAGATTACAATGAAAGGAGAGAATCTTGCATTCCTATAACTATCCATTTTAAATATTTTGTGTGTAAGATTCTCGGAAAATTATATTTAACTTAATTGGATCAAACTTTAGTATCTACATTTACATTTTAAAATATTTTCAAATATGGGGCAGTTTAAATCCACAATGAAAATAAAACTGGCAATGAATTTTATAAACGGCAGAGTTATTTTAATTTTAGTTTATTGACATTTTTACTTTTAGTAACTTAACATTTGAAGATACATGGTATTCCTCGTTTTCTTATTCCTAGTCTAGAAGTCTTTTTAATTTATCAAGTGTACTGTTTGTAGCTCCTATAAAATATAAGGTAGATGAAAACTACAGGAATGTAGTACAAATCTGAAAGCATAACATTGATTTTGCAAACTTTTTGTTAGTATAATCATTTGATTGGAAATAACTTTGACATTAGTTTTTACTGACCTGGTTTAAAAATAAATTTAAAATTGTAGGTACCTCCAATAGCCATTAGTGGATGAAAGAAAATTATGTTTATCGAACATTAAATTTTTGTATAATTTTAAAACATGTTGAATAAAATAAAGTGAACCCTTAACCAAATTCAACAAAGATAGCAAGCAGTTTGACTGCAGTAATTGCTGGACTGCTTGAAGTATTGTTTGTCAATGAAGACTGTAAAAAGCTGTTAAAACAACAATTAAATGCAGCTCTTTGCCGACAACTGTGCAATTTACAAACAAAAGCGGTTTGATTTGTTGATTCTACATCCATACCATTACCTCCTTAGGCTATATATTTCTACATATTTTTGTACCTAATACAAAATATTTAGGGTTAAATGTTAAACTGTTTTAATAATATGACAGTAATATAAATAAGAGTAGACATAAAAAATATAACTATTCCTTATTTTGTGGCTTTAGCCCATGTGGAGTCCAAATTCCAATTATTCTTGTTTTGTTAAGAAGGAATCTTTTGACTGTTGTAAAAAGTTCTGTTCTGTTCTTTGGAACAAATAAATAAAAAATCATTACCTGAATATTAACTAAGATACTGATTGAAAATGATTTTCCATTATGGCTAAAAGTAAATTTAGCATGATAATGATGCCCAAAATACAAAATACAGCAACTCTAAAAGATGTTATTACCACAAAGGGGTTGGGAACTGAGAAAAGCGTTACTGGATGAAACATAAAATTGATCAAAAAAATTTTAAATACAAACTATAAGTTCCATTAAGTAAAAAGAAGGCCTTGTAAATATTACAGGTAATAACTAATTCTTGATTCTAAACTACTGAAATTAATATTACATTACAAAACAAAGAGAAACAAAAGTTATATCATTTGAAGCTTTTATAAGACAGGCGGCGTAAATCCTTGTTGCTTTAGAGAAGCCCGTGCATCCAGTAATACACGAATGTTCATATAAATTGCCTACTGTGAATTATTCAGCCACCTAAGACATTTGCAACGTTAGAAACGCGTGTTTTGCCTCCTAACTCCCCCTACTTTAGTGGAAGCTATGACAACTAAGAAACTTATCGAGCTTCTATTAGTTTTATTGTATAAAATACGGAAAACAACTATGTGACAGATACATACATAATTCTGTATTGATAATTCAAAATAAAAAATCTAAATCACGATAAAAAAAATACCAGTTTAAAAGTTAAAGATTAAGGTTTAAATCCAACCTGAGGAATCTATTTGGAAGCCCGGACTCGTGTCGTGTATTTGGAGGGCTAATCAAGTAGAAGATCAAAGAGGTCCAAAACAGATGTTCCGACTATTTTCACCCCATGACGTAATTTAGGCTCGCCTTCATCGAACTAATATTATAAATGGGAATGTTCGTAAGTATCAATGACACCATGGAATGCTAAATATGGCTGTAGTTCAATTATAATAGGCTATTTGGATAATTTTTTTTAATCCATGGATTTAGTGATTATAGTTTGTAACACTGAACTTCAAAGTTTAATTTAAACCTTAGTACTTTTTTTAATTGAACTATTTAACTAACAATTAAGGTGGGGAGAGTCAAAAATAGTATGTTCCAAAAAATTCGAAATTGAGATTTTACTCAATTTATGTGCTTTGTAGATTAAACACGTGTACGCTGCTTGTTTCCAACAGAAAAATCATGTTCCTATTTAGATTTAACTAATGTAATTTTTGCTTGAATCGGACAATTTAGTTTGAATATATTTTAATATTTTCAGTGTAGTCAATAAACCTGGTTATCTTCCATGGTTTAACATGAAGTCTTTGTATTAATAAACATTTTATCGCATTAGTGTACTGTGTTAATTCGTTACATCTGTGAAACTTAAAATTCTTTTAATTTCCGTCAGACAATCGTTTTATGGGAAAATTTCAAATTTCAATGATGAATAGTGCTTTTATTTTTAGTCCCATTCTCATAAATGTTTGGCGGAAACAACTGCATACCAAGCCCTCTCCAAACACCAAAACTTGAAAGTCGGTTGAAAATTGTAGGAGGAGTTCACATTACATTTCCTAAAATTCAACTTTTATGAACTTGTTAGTTTTGCCTTTCACCGCCTCAATTAAACTGTGCAACTTTGTTTTACAACAACGGTCAAATGAATCACTCTGCAAACAATCGTAACTTTTGCGAACAAAAGCTGTTTTGTTTTGAAGAATCTACTGTTATTGTTTTTCCGAGTTTTGTGTTTTCAATCAATTTCAGATTGTTTCGTGTTTAGTTTGTTAACAGTTTATTTTTATTTTTTAATTGTAAAATATACTTTTAAAATTTTCTAAGGAAAAGCAACAACATTTTGTTCATTGTAAACATTTAAACTTTAAGTAAATAAAGTAAAGTAAAAAATTAAAATAAAATTATTTGGTTACAAACCGTTTTGAGTTCATAAAACTTTTGCTACCATTTACTTTTTGTTTTCATGCCCGCAGAGCAACAAAAGAATCAGTATTAAAGTAACCATCGCAAATCAATCACAAAACGCAAATAGCAATCAGTAGCAGTTTGCAAATAGCAATCAGTACTAATTTTAAAGCTGTCAACAAGATTTGTACTTTTATCCACAGCATCTTAAAAACTCCCTCATCTAGTACCTATTCATTCATAACAGCTGCTTATTTCCCAATTTAAATTTGAATTTTGAAAAGTGCTATATTAGCCTACGTATCTCATATTATACTCTACAAAAATTAATGTTTGTATGGGCAATTTATTTTAATTACCCCCAAAGCTTTATTTATTTTTTGGTTGAATAAGGAGGTTTTAGCCATGAGGTATCGATTGGAGTTAGTTAGTCGTCCAATGGCTGGGAGAAATTCGGTTTTCGTTATTAGAGTCGCTTAAAGCTCCTATGTTATCATTAAGGTGATTGTTTGTATCCTATACTCTAATATCAGTAAGATATAATTGTAGGTATGTATGTATTTATATGCTCATGGATCTAAAAAACAGCTCGAAAGATTTTCTCCAAACTTTGCAAATAACTTAGTTCTGGGATAGAAATAATATATATGTAGGTCTCTATGTTAGGAGAAATCTTATTTCTTTATAATCACGAATTGAAATCCCAAAAATTTTAATAATTTTAAGAGTTTGGTGAGAAAGCTGACTTAACTGCCAAAGAACGAACAACGTATTCCAGTACAAACAAAATGCAGATCTAAGTTCAAAAGTGGTCTTGGGGCTAAGCGGCTAGAGACACCATCGTGGTTAGTGTTAAAATATGTTTCTTAAAAGACACATAGTTTCTTCCATATCATCACCTGTTTGAAAGTTTCAGCTCAATACTTTGTGGGTTTTTTCATGTCATGTCTCATAATTGCAATGTACTCTGTAGCCGATTCCTAATATCAAGCAGAAATATCCTAAAACAAGTCAATAACACTGGACATTTTCCACCTGACATGTTACGTAACAACGCGATGTGCGTTGTATGAGTAGCTGTCCGAGCGGCGAGCCGCGTGGGGTTCAGCGCCAATTCGATCTTCCCCCCAATTTATCACACTGACGCCAGTGAAGAGAATCATATTACTGAACTGAACTTCGTTGGCCACTGTACTGCTGCGCAAATTTGACAAGTTTCTGTCAATTGATAACGTAAAAAACTATAACTATAACTCTTAGCTAACATGTGTTTTATGTTTTCTCAAAACTGTTAAAGAATCTATTTTGTGATCAAATAATCCACTATGTAAAGTGAAATCGTTAGTAATTTGGGGGGCTTAGTTCATGATATATGTTTATTTCATATTTGAGAAATAATATGCCTTAAAATGATAGATTTGGAAATACTTGTGTACTTGTTGCTCGACATTGAGCAAGTAGGGTCTAACTTAATTCGGACTGTAAGTCATTTCTAAAAAAATTATGTTTAGTTAAAAATAAGTAACTACACCTGACGAATCCATTATTGTGACTATCAGTAAACACCCAAAACTAAACTTACAGCTTTACAATATCAGATTTTAAAAATACTCAACCCAATGCTAATGTTAATCTAATGGGAATATTTCAAATTTCAATGGATAGCGCCATTATTTTAAGTATGATTCTCAATTTTTTTTGCGGAAATGACTACAGACCAAGCCCTTAAAACACAAAAAACTTGAAAATCTACTGAAAATTGTAGGAGGAGTTCTAATTACAAGAAACCCTTAATGTATTAAATAAGTATAGATGAGTCAGAGCAAAAGTTTTTAACTAAATAATATTTTACTGAATGAAATTATAAGGTAACCGTGAATGGTTTACTTTGTTATTTATTGAAATTTGTCCTATCGTATCTCTAGATTTTCGTAAGCAAGAATTATTGTAACAGGGATCCAAACATTTTAACAGCTTCGTAGGAATTCCGAATTGCATCCATCTGTCTTGTAGGTCGGGGGTGCCATTCCAAAACACCGCCGCTGAACTCCACTTATTTTTTTTCTAATTATGTTTCCTAGCTTCGTTGGATCTAAAAGGTTCGTTTGGGTTTTAAAATAAAAAATAAAAATTACCTTGTAAAGTGACGAGGGTTTTAATATAAAACAAAATGAACCAATAGATGAAAACAATAGAACAACATGGTTTACGTCACCCTGATGACGTCACTGACGATATATAGGTCAAGGTCATGCCAAAACTTAATATATTTTAGCACTTTTGCCATTTGTCCCACTCAATTCCAAGTCTTCGTGACCTTGAGGACTTGAGCGACATTTAATGAGAAACGGCAAAAGTGCTATGGAAACTTCAATTTTGCAACGTCACTCTGCCTAAACCGTCATTCGACAACACTTGCATGTTATCACAGTAGCCTGAAGCCGCTAATTAAACAAATTTTTCAGATTTTTAGTGTTGTACGCGAGAAAAATTTAAAGTTCAGCCGAAAACCAAACAACAGAGTGCATCACACCGGATGAGAGTCTCCGCGAAACTGACACAGCGACGTCGCGCAAGTTCTCTACGGAGGGAGGGGGAGGGGAAATTTTGGGGGAATTGAAATGACCTTGGGGATATTGAAAATTCTCGAAACATGAAGTTGCAAAAAAAACACTTCTTATGTGCTACATTAAGCCTATTTAGATGTGTTAAGGCCCAAATTATTATTATTCTTCCAAACTTCAATACCATCACACATTTAAATTACAACACCCAAACACTCAAGTCACATTTAAAATTCCCGCCTGAGGAAACAGTTTTGAATTTCCCTCCAAGAGGAAGTGAGCAGAAGAAGAACATGTACCTGAGCCAATGAGAAGCAATATTCCTTCTTCTATACATGAAAAATGGGTAAACCTCAAGTTAAGATTTTTCACAGTGCTAACAATAGTTTTAACTAGTATGCCCCAATACACATTTTAATTATTTTAACATTTTCAAAACATTTATTGGTCCTCCTTGGCCATATGTTGTCATAAGAACTTCAGCATTTGGTATGTCTTAGTCCATTATTACCATTCTAACATCAGCCCTAGTTTGCAGGCCACATTGCAAGTTCAACAATCCTCAAATTTATATTAGTTACTTGCTATTACTGCAATTAATGAACACATTTCATCAATCTAAATTACTTTGACCCTTGCTGTCAACCACTTAACACTTTGAATTGAAGGATTTGAGCCAATCTAAGCCAATTTTAGGCTAGCCTATTCACCACATTCAGGTTGCTATTTTACTGATAATTGATTCAATAATTTATTGCACATGTTGCAATTTACAAATACATGCTTCTCGAGCCCTTTCAAATGTAATCCTCATTTTTACAGCTTACTGCAAAGTCTAAGCCTGTCTATTTCCTAGGCCTAAGTCTATATTTTATAGGCCTAATAAATATATCCATCATATTCAGTTCCATGTTTTCACTGTTCTTTCTAATTCACATTAATTACATTTTGTATTAAGTTGTCATCTAAGCCACTCAAGCTATGACGGATACCAAGGCAATTAAGGAACTCAAAAGTCAACTTGAATCCACTCGGTTTCGCCGAGACCGTGTTTTGAAGAAAATAGATAAAATATATGATTTAAGTTTGGCTTTAACCATCGATTCAGCTGACTATGATTCTTTTACGACCCGCAGCAGTAGTCTTCATGAGATCTATCAAGATTTCAATAGAGAACAAGCAGAGATTATTAGACTTAAGGCTAGGTTAGGGGAAACCGATCATGAGGAAGAGGCGGAACTCTCTGATGCCACTAGTGATAAGTATTACCACATCCTGATGGTAATATCAAAGAACTGTCCTCCACCTTCTCCTGTCATTAAAGAGGCACCTCAGTCATTAGGCCCTAGTCAGGCTAAGCTGCCTAAAATTCGTCTACCAACATTTTCTGGTACTTTTAAGGAATGGCCAACCTTTTATGATTTATTTAGGCAGATGGTTCATGAAAATAAAACTTTGTCTAACATAGAAAAATTCATGTACCTTATTGGTTCATGCTCAAATGAGGCATTGCAACTCGCTAGGAATTTGCCTATAACAGATGTAAATTACGTCATAACTTGGCAGAGTTTCATCACTCGTTATCAAAACAAGCGCAAACTTACTTAGATGAGATACAGAAGGTTCCACCTGTCACTCCTAAGTCATCCAAGGCTCTGCGGAGTTTTATTGATACATTGTCGGAAAACTCAAGCGCCTCAAAATCATTAGGCCTACCTGTTGAACAATGGAGTTTTCTTTTGCTTCATAATGTGATCAACAAGATTGATCAAAAATTGCGCACCGATTTTGAACTCAAGCATAGTGAAGTGGAAATGCCCACCTTTGATCAGTTTTTGACTTTTTTGGAAGAGCAATGTAAGGCTTTGGAGAACACTCACTCTCCCTCTGAGCCAGTCTTGAAATCAAAACCCCTCAATGCTAGTCTATCAAAGCCTTCTTGGACTTCTCAACATTCAAAAAATACTTTTGTTTCTAATTTTGAGTCATTTAAATGTTTATTTTGTAATGATCCTCATACAATCTATAAATGCAAGAATTTTGCACTTCAAACTGTAACACAACGGAGAAACTTTATCAAATCTCAAAAGGCGTGTTTTAACTGTTTGCGTAGTTCTCATATGCTTAATGAATGTCCTTCTAAAACTAACTGTTTAAAATGTGGAGGGAGACATAACACCCTTCTTCATGATGATTCCAATGGTGAGAGGGCGGAACTATGTAAGGTTAGGTTAGGACGAGAAAATAAGGTAGGGCCTGATGAAGAGTCAACCAACAAAGGCCTTACTGAACAGGTTACATCAACTTCTCTCCATGTATGTTCTAGCAAAACTCAGATTTCAACTTTGGTTTTGTTAGGGACTGCTATTATTCATATCAGAGACAGATATGGTCACTTTCAGCCAGTCAGAACTTTAATAGACTGCGGCTCTCAAACTTCCTTTATGACAGAAGAATGTTGTCAACGGTTGCGCCTACCTCGCACTAGATTCAATGAACGTGTTTTTGGTGTGGCAGAAACTTCTGTGTTCTCCACAAAAGGAATGGTCTCATGTTGTCTCAAACCTCGCCTTGCGCCTGAACCATGCCTTCAGACCAATGCAATTATTCTCTCAAGCATAACACCTTGTATGCCTTCTACCTCACTTCCAGAGGATATCAAAGACCATTACAAGGACTTAGAACTTGCTGATCCATCCTTTTACACGCCAGGAAACATAGACTTTTTGCTGGGAGCTGACTTGTATTCATTAGTGCTAAACGGCGGGCGGTTGCCTGCTCCAGATGGCTTTCCTGTTCCCCATAAGAGTATTTTCGGTTGGGTTCTTATGGGTCCTGTGACCCTTCGCAACAAAATGCCAACTTCAATTTCATCTGGGCCTTGTCCTGTTATTTCCAACTTTGTAACTGTCGGCAACTCAGTTGAGGATCAATTAAGAAAATTTTGGGAACTCGAAGAAGTACCTTCTCATTCATGTCTGAACCCTGAAGATGAGAAATGTGAAAAGTTATTTAGGGAATCAGTTTCAAGAAATCCTGAAGGTAGATATGTTGTCACTCTTCCATTCAAAACTGATATACCGGAGATTGGGGAGTCTCGTTCGAATGCTGTTAATTGTTTCAAGAACTTGGAACGAAGATTGAACAAACAGGAAGACTTAAAACAGGACTACACTAAGTTTATTCAAGAATACATTAATTTAGGCCATATGACATCCGTTCCTGTAGAACAAACCAATATGATTAAATGCTACTTTCCTCATCATCCAGTTCTAAAAGAGACTAGTTCAACTACAAAACTACGTGTGGTATTTAACGCCTCAGCGAAGACATCAAATGGAAAATCGCTTAATGATAATTTGCTTCCGGGCCCAAAACTTCAGAAGAATATTGCTGAAATAATTTTGAACTTCAGAATGCATGTCATTGCCTTCACTGCGGACATCTGTAAAATGTATAGGCAGATCTTGGTTGATGATCGACACCAACCGTACCAAGCTATTCTCTGGCGTGATACTCCTACCAAACCACTAGAAACCTACATGTTGAAAACTGTGACTTATGGTCTGCTCCATTTTTGGCAATACGCACTTTACAACAATTAGCGATAGATGAAGGAAACAGTTTCCCGCTAGCTGATAAAGTCTTAATGAATGACATTTATGTAGATGACATTGTTTCTGGAACAAACTCCTTGGAAACTGCATTGAAATTAAGAGATGAGTTGATAAAAATCTTAGATAGAGGAGGTTTTCAACTTCGGAAATGCTAGGTCTAGCAATGAACCTAGGTTCCTTACAGACATCCCTGTGGAACATCAAGAAATTCCTCTACGATTTGACAGTGATACCAAGGAGACTATAAAGGTTCTAGGAATCCAATGGGAATCAAAACAGGATATTTTCACCTTTCATGTAGGTTTGCCGTTTTTAAACTCCACCTCCTTCACCAAAAGAGGAGTATTATCCTGTCTTTCAAGGATATTTGATCCCTTAGGCTTTCTGGGTCCAGTTGTCTTTTGGGCAAAACACTTTATGCAACAATTGTGGACTCGAGGTATCGAATGGGATGAGCCACTCCCTTCGAATTTACTTAAATCTTGGGAAGAATTTGTGCTTCAACTTCGGGAGTTGGAGAGGCTTTCATTACCTCGTCATATAATTCATTCTTCAAGCACATGTGAACTGCATGGGTTTTGCGATGCCGCAGAAAGTGGATATTGTGGTGTAATTTATCTGAGAGCAGTAAATGGATTGGGCAGTATCCACTCTCAGTTAATCATGGCAAAAACTAAAGTTGCGCCCTTAAAAAGAATATCGACCCCAAAGTTAGAATTATGTGGAGCTCATCTTTTGAGCAAAATGTTCGCTGTGTTAGTTCCTATTCTACAAAGGAATTTTGAAAGCATTCATGTTGTTGCTTGGTCTGATTCATTGACAGCATTATCTTGGATTAAACTGTCCCCACATCTTTAAAAAACATTCGTCGCAAATAGAGTGACAGAAATCCAACAGCATGTCACACCATCATCTTGGAGATATGTATCGTCAACCGACAATCCTGCGGACTGCGGTTCTCGAGGAATTTTTCCTCGACAGATTTTGAATCATCCTTTATGGTGGCATGGCCCCTCATGGCTTTGTTTAGAGGAAAGTGAATGGCCTAAACAACCAGTCCTAAAATCTGAAGCTTTACACTTGCCAGAGGTGAAGCATTCTGATCCTCCGTTGTCGTTTAGTGTCACTCGAAAGACTTCTCTAGAATTTATTGAACGATTTTCTTCATTGTCTAGGCTTCAGCGGATTGGTGCTTGGTGCATACGTTTTATTGAAAATTGCCGCTCTTCTGAATCAAATAGAGCTAAGGGCAATCTCACCCTATCTGAATGCAACGAAGCTTTGCTACGATTTATTAAGCAGACACAAGAGCATTATTTCAAGGAAGAAATCAAACTTGTAAGGCTTGGTCAGCCTTGCACTACCAAGTTGAGGAGATTGGATCCCTTTATGGATGATAAAGATATTCTGCGTGTAGGAGGCAGGATCAGACATTCTGTTCTACCTTATGCTCGAAAACATTCTGCATTGCTTCCAAAATGTAGTCATTTTACCACTTTAATTATTGAACATTATCATCGCCTTCATCTACATGCTGGACCTCAAATCACTCAATCTGTCATTCAGCGTCTTTTTTGGATCTTGTCAGGACGGTGTGCGATACGACATCAAATTCACAAATGCCTCAAGTGTTTTAAATTTAGGCAATCTTTACCCACACCATTCATGGCTGATTTGCCTGCGGTTAGGTTACAGCGTAACCGACCCTTCACCAATTGTGCTGTGGATTTTGCTGGCCCGTTCACTACAAAGTCAGACAAACTCAGGAAACCACAACTGTTGAAATCATACTTATGTCTATTCATTTGTCTGGCCACAAAAGCAGTTCACTTAGAAGTTGCTTCAGGATTGAGTACCGATAACTTTCTTGCCGCCTTTCATCGGTTTATATCTCGAAGAGGACTGTGTGCAACAATATTTAGTGACAGAGGCACTAACTTCATTGGCGCTAATAACCAAATTCATGAATACCATAAGATGTTAGCCTGTAAACAGCATTCATCAAAAATATCCACTGTCTTGGCGGATAAGGGAATTAAGTGGCAATTTAATCCACCAGCTTCTCCCCACTTTGGGGGTATATGGGAGGCTAATATTAAATCAGCCAAATCTCATGTTAAAAAAGTGATCGGTGAACAGATTCTCACATTTGAGGAATTGACAACCCTATTTTCCCAAATTGAGGCAGTAATGAACTCTCGCCCTCTGTGCGCGCTGTCTTCAGATCCAAATGAACTTACAGCTTTAACTCCAGGACATTTTCTCATCGGAGATGAGTAGTTAGATTTGGCCACTTCTGGCTCAGGCCAGCTGCCCCGGAAGCCACGTGCCGGGGCACATAGCTTCCGGTCGTATATTAAATGAGGGGTGAGGAGGTGGGGTGAGCGTTTGAAGTAGATTTGCGCATAAATTAAAAGTTAGTTCAAGACTGAAATTCAACAATTTGGGGTTGAACAAAATGTGCGCATAAAATAACCGGGTTCAACTAAAACTTCGCATAAATTAAAAGTTAGTTCAAAACTGAAATTCAACAGTTGAACAAAAGTAGAAGTTAGTTGAAAAGGAGAGGGGATAATTGCTTCAAGGTCATCCGGAGGAAGTTTTAAAAAAGACTGAACTTCTAAGAGTTCAGTTTAACGGCGATCGTCGTACAGGTCAGTCGAAACCGACGAGCGACCGAAGAATAGCTTCAAGATCATTCCTCGCCGTCGAAGACACATCTGAAACTTGGACAGGGTCCTGTGGATTCGGTGAAGGCGAAGTTCTCGGAGGATTCTCCCTCGGGTGGGTAGTAGACGATATTTCGTGAACTTGTACTTGTTCTTGGTTTGTATCCATCTTCCTGTAGTGTGTAATTTAGAGCGGAGTAGTTGTCGGTCGAAGAGCGTATAGAAGAATGAAACAGGAATTGTCGTGAGCGCACTTATATAAAGAAGGGTGGGGGTAAAATATGAAAACCTGCTGAACACAGTCGATAGGTGTAACAAGTTCGAAGTTGTGGAAACGTAACATCGAACGCAAAATGTTGTGAATAACATTATCATCAACGTGAACCTGCGAAGTTCTAACAGAGTATAACGGGTTAAAACTTAATTTCCTCCTCACTTTTGTTAAATTTGTTTTAGTCTTTGAAACCGATGGTTTGTAATTATTTCGTAATATATGTTGTGTCCGCAAAAGTTTCAATTTCAAACATTGCGTATCCATCACAAGAAGTATGTCAGACGTGTAGAAGTGAGAACAAGACAAATGAATGAGATATAACGTCGAGCACGCAAAGGTGATTCAAACAGGACGACATGTGCTAATGTAAATGAAACTCCAGGTTAGTAGCAATTAGACTTGTATAATGAAGTTGGCGAAACGTATATGTAATGAGTAGGAAGGATGTGAACAACTCAAATGCGAGTTAATTAATGGTCGCGGCGCGATGAACAATCTCCTTTTTATAACGGCTATCGCGTGGGAAGATCAGTTCCGCATGAGCGTCCAAGTGGAACCTCCCGTGTTCACTCAAGCGGAACCCCCCCCCCCCCCGGTGACTAATCAAGCGGAACCCCCCCCCCATAAAAATGGAGATTAAATCCCCCCCCCCCCGCCCCTCCCCCGGTGTTCACTCAAGCGGAACCCCGCCGGGTCGATGACCGGTCAATGGCCGGTCACGACCGGTTGCTAACCCCCCATCTAATTACCACACTTCACATCCCATGCCAGCCATGAACTACTATTGTTTGAATGAAACAGAATTAAACATGGCAGCCACCATGGAAAATTCTAACCTCAAACCTTGGTTTTACGTCACTGCGCATGCGCCGCTCCCACTCCTTCGTTTCATTTTTATGCTGCTATAACTTGTACTGGAGTGAGCCAACTTCACGCTACGGCGCCTAGTCATGTATTACTCACTTTAGCGCTACTGCGAATGCGTCTAGTCTGTATTACTTACTTTAGCGCTGCAACGAGTTCTCCGGATCGGAATCACTCCTCGCTATTGCGCATGCGCCTAGTCCTGTATTACTCAATTTAGCTCTACTGTGCACGGAAAGTTCTAACCTCAAACCTTGGAATTTACGTCGCTGCGCATGCGCCACCCCCACTCCTTCGTTTCATTTTTACACTGCTGCGAACTGGAGTGGATTGAAGACCGTACTGGAGTAAAACAATTCCCCCACCACTGCATTAATTACCCCCACCACTCGAAAACCCGAGGAGCGATACGAGCCCGATTTTCGCGTCAGTCGTCAACGAGTTTTCATAGCGAAAAGTCGTTGGCGACTCGGTAAGAGGTTCAAATATATAGTAGGCCTATATATATTTGAACTTCTTATACTACGTTGCGTTCTTTAATGCAATGTGGTATGTGTGTGTGTGTGTGTGTGTGTAAATATTAGTTGTAAGTTGCACTTAATTTAAGAATTAATTTGCGCATTGCGATGTTAGTTATAAGTTGTGTTTAGCGTTAAGGTTTATTAATTTTAAGAATAATGATGGTATTTGGTTGTGTTGAATTATTTGATATTTAATAACGATGTGTTGTTAGTTTTAAGTGTTGGTATTAATAATTAATGTTGTTGTTTTGCCTTTCAGCTAGATGATAGGGGGTAGATTAACTGTAAATTCAGAAGTTCTGTTGAACTTCACTTAGAAGGGGTGGGACATCCGCACTAGCGGACTAGGTTTTTGCATTTTGTTTAGGAATATGATGGGTGGGATTAGTTGGGTGGGTGTTAGAGTTGCGTTTCTGCATTAGGGTGTTCCAGTTTCCCTTCGAATTCACGGTTACGGTAGACCCGGACCGGACCGTTACGGTAGACCCGGACGGTCCAAACAAAATTGCGTCGATGTCCCTCGCAGAACGTAACTAGTGGGTTGGGAGTGGGAACCGTTAGGCAAACAGGGTGGTGGGAACAGTTACTACTGTTCCCATCACCTTGGTTCTTTATAAGTCTTAAATGACCTTGACCCACTTTCGGAAGGGTCAATGACCCCCCCCCCCCGTGTTCACTCAAGCGGAACCCCCCCCCCCCGTGTTCACTCAAGCGGAACCCCCCCCCCCCCCGAAAATTAAAATGCCTATAACTCGATAATGGATTGACGGATTAGGACAAGCGATACATCATTGAAAAGGTCTATGTAAGATGAACATTTTAGTAAAAGAAGAATTTAGCTATCTTATTTTAGTCAAAAGTTATGCGAATTATTTGAAATAAATACCCCCTCTCTTTCCTTCCCTCCCACCTTCCCCCACTTAACGGCTGTTAACCCTTCTCATTAGCATACCGTTATAAAAGACGCATCGACCACGGCTAACATTTCATTCTGATTCCAGACGTTACGCTGCGAACTGCGAATAGAACTACCACGATGTCATCCCTTCCGACTACAACTTCCACTACAGCCTGCTCTTCTATCACAAGTTCAACTTCTACTTCTACTACGGCTTCAACTCCAGTCAAAAAAACTCTTCGCTTGAAAAATGCTCCCGATTGGTATAAGAAGCAACTAGACTCGAAACCTTCAACTTCTGGAGCTCCTCTTCCCCCGACCAACAATAGCATACGTCGCAGCATATTTTCACCGCCTTCGTCTTCAAATGACTCCACACCGCCTTCAACTAACATGCCGCCACCGCAGAAGCCAGCTCCTCGTCCTACTACCCCTTCATTTGAAACCTTGCTTCATTGTCTTAGTACACCTGTCATTCCACTGTCACCATTGCCTCCTACCCCACCACTTACTATTCCTAAAGATCACGCCTATCCTAAAAATAAATCTCCTAAGTCTGCTCCTTCAGAGCGTTTCCAATTATTAAAAGAAGAGCGTCGTAGGGCATTTAGCCGTCCCACTACTTGCCCTGAAATGCTCGCTAGGGGAATTAAGAAAGGATCAGCTTGTGGTAGGAAATGTGTTAAGAACGAACGTTTCTGCCGTGTACATATCGTAAAACATCTTTCCGAACCACAACTGACAGAAATCCCCACTGTTGAAGACGATCCTGAAATAATATCCGTCAGAGGAGAGAGGCTTAAGAAAGGTTTGAGATATTTTTTTCTAAGTGTTGTTGACCACCAACACATATTGGCAAAATGTAACGGCAATAAATATAAAATTAGAGTTTGTAACAATTTGTGTAAAGAGAAGAGACTTATCAATTTAAGTTCTCAAGACTTTCTCCTCAGGGATAAAAAGGATCGTATTACAAGGTGGGGACGTAAACAGTAAATTCACATAGTTTTTCCAAATTTTGCTAAAAAAATAATGGGGGAGAAACACAATGCGTTATAGCGTTGTGTTTCTCCCCCATTATTTTTTAACACTCTAAGTCTCGTGACCTACTTTTCTAAGGTCGTTGTACAGTTATATGACCTGTCTGACTTGCATTGTTTGCTGGTGTAGCTTCATATAGCGTGCAAAGAATGGTTCCTAATGAAATCTCATCAACATTCAAAGACAGAGACTGTTGTTTTGCAAGTTAATTAGTCTTGAAATAATGAAGTAGGAAACGTATATGTAATGAGTAGGAAAGATGTGAACACCGCAAATGCGAGTTAATTAGTGGTCGCGGCGTGATGAACATTTGTCTTCATTATCACACAACGACTATCTCGTGAGAAGATCAGTTCCGCATGAGCACCCAAGTAGAACCCCCCCCCCCCCCGAGAATTAAAAATGGCTATAACTCGATAATGGTTTGATCGATTACGACAAGCGATACATCATTGAAAAGGTCTATGTAAGACGAACATTTTAGTAAAAGAAGAATTTGGTTATCTTATTTTAGTCAAAAGTTATGCAAATTATTTAAAATAAATATCCCCTCTCCTTCCTTTTTCCCCACCTCCCGGGTCACCTCTTACCCCTCTCATTAGCATATCGTTATAAAATCGAAGCAAGCATTGTTCACTCCTTCATTCTGCTTTCACGCGCCACACTTGTTGTTTCGTCTCTACCGTTATTATTTGCTTTAAAATGCTTCCTCACCATAGTGAAAACTTCAATCCTTCCGAAATTGCTGATGTTTTCCAACAGCCTGAAGAAGATGTGATAGATTATTATGATAGTAGCAGTGACAATGAAAATGATAGTAGCAGTGACAGTGAAGATGAAGATGTAATTGAACTTGATGAACAAATGAGACCAATCTACATCGATGAACAATTTCCTTTTGATACAATAGAAAGATTTATTACGGAAGCACACAAATGGCTAAATTTAGGATTCAATGTTATAATTGGTTCAGCTATTGTGTATAATGACAGTAGGTTCTTCTGTGTAACACCAAATACTAGAGAACGTATGTTGACTTGGCAGGATGATGTTATGAAGTGTTATGAGCTCGAAGTTAGCATTGGTGGCTACTTTGTCGCACAAGTGGTCTAATAACCACATTACCCTTCCCTCACCCCCACCCTATCCCCTCCCAATCCTTATTCCTTCCCCTTCCCCATTTTTAAAACTAATAAAAGGCGGACTATGAACCTCCAGGTTTTTAGTCTGTACTTGCACCGTCAAGATGAGTACTAGACTTGATGGTTTTATAGCCAATGATATTAATATATGGAGTTTGATAACAAACTTGCGTATTAAAATTGAAGAAACAATTATGGCAAACAATGGGATAGGAGTTATTGTTATTGTTTCATTACTAAGACATATTGATTTTTTGTATGATATAAAAGTAACAATCAACAATATTAATGAACTATTTCCCTGGACAATATTTATTCGTGATGAAGTTGAAAAGCAGAAAATTATAGTAGATGTGCTAGCAATGAAATATAACCTAGATAGAGAAGAATAGCTACAAAATCCTCTCCCCACCTTCCTTCACGTTGTGCAAAAAAAGTGGGGGTAGAAGTATATAAGACTAAGTAAGCGATACATAGTTTGTTATTCGAGGTAAAAGAAGTGGTGAACAAATATGTTGTCTAAAGATACTCCATTTGTTAATTATTTTGAAGTTAAAAATGTTTATATTAATACAAATGAAATGGAAGAAGACAATATAGAGGAAAATTATAACGAAACTGATAATGATTCCACGATGGAAGAAGAAATGGTACAGTTTGAACAAGAACTTTTTGAAGAAATGATAAACGATAGTGACGAAGATATAGTTAAGGAAGCTATTGATACATTTATATTAGATTCATCGTTGGATTCACCCATATCACCTTTATTGTCTTCTGAATCCGAATCCGAATTGGACTAAGGTAGTTCCCCCACTTTATTATTCAAACAAGTCTTATAAATTGAGAGTTTTGTCATTAGTAAGTCAGCATTTGTTGGAGCTACATGTATGGTTAATAATGTCTCCTAGAGATAATTCTTTTATACAATTAATTGAAATTGTGAGACAACGAAATATTACGTTAGTTCAAGAAGAAGATGAAGTTGAAACAACCGACACAATACAAAATCCTGTAGAAGAAGCGATGGAAGTAACAGAAATTGATCAAGAACCTTCAATGATGGAAATGGTTGAAACACAAAATGAATCTCAAGATGTGGAAGAAACTGTTTCATATTCAGTTTTTTGGGAATTTGCGTCAAATATATTTGTTGTAATTCAAATTGAAGCTATTAATTCTGAAGAAGTGGTGGGGGAAAATTCTCCCCACCACTAGCTTAAAGTTGGTGGGGGAATGTTCATAAATGTGTTGGTTATTTGCGTAGAAGCTTATTCGTCAGGAAACTGTCGACTAAAAATGTTCAATCCTAACGCACCTACAGAACCTTCTTCGAGTAACTGTCTAGTAAAAACGTTTCGTGCTGTACCTTTTGAACCTTCGTACTATAAAATGATAGGTATTCATGAGATTGCAATCAATGATCAAAAACTGTTCAAAATATTCTGTTCTCGACTTGATAGAACCTTACGTTTACCACCAAATACGTTCACCTACAGGCTACCTCTGATAGACAAAGATGATGTAAGCAAAATACCAATGATTCAAGTGAAATTTCTGGAAGATGGAATTCTTGTTAATTTAAGAGAAGTATATCATAATGACTATTCGAAAAGAATAGCTTTCAACTTTCTTAAGGAAAATATAGGACGTGAAATATACCAGTATCCAGAACCATTTTACAGATACCTTTTTGAAAATGGAGCAAGTGTAACGGTGGAAATAAGTATTAAATTAATGTAATTCTCCCCACCACTAGCCTAAAGTTGGAGGGGGGAGTGCATAAATGTGTTGGTTTTCTGCGTAGAAGCTTATTCTTCGAGATATCGTTGACCAAAATGTTTCGTCATATTCCTTGTGATCCAACTTCTTTGTTAAGGGAGAATCAAAGATTGAAAAGACTAGAAAAGGAAAAACAAGACCGACAAGATATGAACATGGAGTTCAATCGATTACAATTTCAAATACCTGGAATTGCAATGGGAGCACCAAAATTGAAAACCCTACACTGGGCTGGAAGTTACATCAAGTATTTAAAACTACAAATCGAAGCAAGAGATTTAAAATTGAAGAAAGTGGAAATGGAAAATCGAGAAATGAAGAAACTAATATCACACATGTCTGGTAATACTACAGTTCAAAAAGGTGAAGAAGAAGGAAAAGAAATAGGAATCTAAATTATCAACAATCTTCTTAGAGAATGGGGAATAGATCACTTTGTGGTAATGGAATAACATGCCGCTTAGTGATCTATTCCCAGTTCTCGTTTGATATACAATGACCTTGACCTATATAAAAGTGGTGGGGGGAAAATCATATAAGAAAGAGGTTTTAGATGTAACTATCAGTATAAGTCTAACACGATGGATAGGTTGTTGGTTCTGTGTTTACAAGAAATTATCAATAATGGGTTTCTTTACCATTATATTATGAGATCAAATGAGTGTAAAATACCTAAAGCAATTCGTGAAATGCTCATTGAATTTAAAAGAGACAATTATGGATTTGCTATCTATCTTGCTTATACTTTTAAAGATGGTACAAAAATGTGTCATGATTGTGGAAAAGCGTCTGTTTTAGATTTTGAACAATTCCAAGATGATGGAGG
This sequence comes from Neoaliturus tenellus, assembly GCA_030545055.2. Taxonomy (NCBI): domain Eukaryota; kingdom Metazoa; phylum Arthropoda; class Insecta; order Hemiptera; family Cicadellidae; genus Neoaliturus; species Neoaliturus tenellus. Next base: position 226,536,280 of record CM061532.1, read on the forward strand.
TAGGTTAGTTCATCTTGTAAAAGGTCAAATAATGAAATTCGAAACATGTAATAACACCTGCGACATTTGTGCACAGTGTTTGTTTGAATTTATTAAGTATCGTGCATTCAAACCATAATACCCCTTCCACATATAAAGGAGAGGGAGAAAAGAGTGGGGGGTTATAACTAGGTGGGGGAACGTGTATAAATGCAGGTTGTTTGAAGAGAGTTTTATTATTGTTGCGGCATTGTAAGAAACATCATGGAATTTGAAGTGCGTCATTTCAAGATTAAATATGAAGAGTGGACCTCTGTTGCAAATTTCATATCATCGAAAGAAGAAGAAAACAAGTTAATGCAAGTTTATTGTTACATAGAAAATGAGGAAAGCCATCACAAGGTGATGAGCTATCTAAACAGACCGAATGTATCGTCGAGGAGTCCTGAATTTGTCAAATACTTGAAAGAGGAAGACGCAGATGTCACATTGGAAGTATGGTATAAAATTTGAAATGTGGAAAAACAAGTATAAATAATTATGGTGGGGGGAAGAATTTATAAGTCGGTGGTGGGGGGAAATGTGATAAAAGAAGTAAAACTTAAAAAAAGAGTTCACTCTGTACGACAACAGTGAAAGATGACTGATCCTTCTGCAACACCAGTACTTTCAACTACAGATTGCCACCAAAACTTAGAACCGAAGATGTATTGCAATACTCCAACAACAAATTATTATCAAGCTCAACGGCCGCAAGTATCTCATTGTACTTCAACATCAGTGTTAAAAATGTCAAAACCATATCCAGATTGTATGTACGAGCCTATAACACCATCTTCGGCAAGACTAAGGAAAAACCTAAAAATGAGAGAAAGGTGCAAGAAAGAAAAGATAGAATTTGCAAAATTGCAACTAATAGTGCCTTCCATTCAAGTTGGATGTAGCAGACTGAAAACTTTAGAAAAAACTAACGCATATTTGTTACAATTGTTGGAAACTATTGAAGATTTGAAGAAGAAAAATGGACATTCCACCAAGTAATATTCAAACACTCATTCCCCCAGAAAAACCAAAAAAAAAAAGATAAAAAATAACAAAAACCCAAAAAAATTAGATGTAGAATAGAGAGCGAGGAATAGATCACTTTGTGGTAATGGACTAACATGCCACTTAGTGCTCTATTCCTCGTTCTCGCGTTAATACCATATGACCTTGACCTATATTAGTAGGGTGGGGGGAAATTGAAAGTGGTGGGGGAAAGTGTATAAAAGACGAGTGTACTATAGTCGAATTATTCTGAAAGCGAACTTGTCACGAGTATGGACTTGACTACAAGTAAAGACAATAAGAAACAAAGGCTTCGGGAAATGGCTAAGGCAAGAGAGTCTAGAATAAAGTTTAAGTTTTACAGACTACAGAGATTGATTCCTGGTGTTATGTTAGGTGAAATACGAACAAGAACGGTGGATAAAGCAGCTGATTACATTAATGAGTTACATACAGAACTAATGATAAAACAAGCAAAAATAGAAGAATTGGAACAAATAATAAGACGACACATTGAAATTTCAAACAGTCAACCAATAAACTATGTAACAAAAGATTCAAATTAAACAAAAAAAAAGGAAATGGATTTGGACTTTGGTTATTGATTGAACACTTCTTAGAGAATGGGGAATAGATCACTTTGTGGTAATGAAATAACATGCCGCTTAGTGATCTATTCCCAGTTCTCGCTTAATCTAAAATGACCTTGACATACTTATCAAAATATCATATAAGCCGAATCACAAAGAGTTATTCCTCATTTACTTGAAATGGCTCCTGTGGACAACACCGATTATCCAAGGAAACCTCTTATTGAAATATTGTATAAAATTCAACTAGACGATTTTAATATGGAAGAAGATGATAATAACAGTGAAACATCAGAAGTAGAAAGTGTAAATGATATGGATGTAGATCTAACAACATCAGAAGTAGGAAGTGTAAATGATGTGGAGAATGAAAATTTGGATATGGATGTAGTAATGTCAGAATCTTCATCATCGTTTGAATATGAAGAAGTACATACTGAAACCCCAACTGGAATAGAGAACACAAATGAACAATCAGTTAGTAGAAGATTAATGTTTCGTCCAAGACGTTTGTTTTCCTCGGATAGTGAAGAAGAAGAAGAGGATGATGATGATGAAATAGTGGTGGGGGAACCGTTATAAAAGCGGGACCGTCAGAGCCCATTTCATTTCTCGGCGAAATTTCGAAGAGTAAACATCGTCAACATGTATCATTGCGATAAATGTTCGGAATCGTTTCACGATGAAATTCTACTAGATATACATAAAGAACTAATTCACAGCAACACAGAAGAAGATCAAGAACAACAAGAAGAACAAGAAGAACAAGAAGAAATAACAGCAACATCTTCAACTACTTTACCGAATCTACAAGTATTTGCTTTACCCGGTAAAGTAGTAATGCATCATAAGATTCAAAATGAAAACTTTAACTTAGAAGAATTTATTAGAGAAGCAAAACCAATCGTAAGTAAAACTTTAAAAGAAGAATTGAAAAGATTGAACTTTCTTAAATTTGGTTTACTACTAGAAGCTATGTTTATAAATGCACAAGAAGAATTATCACCAAGAGGATTCATAACAAAAAACCGAACTATCATGGAAAGTTCAAACATTGATTCAATAGTCGAGAATTGTATAGAAGAAATATTAACTAAACTTCAGGAACACGAAGGAAGAGGATCCGGATGGAGTCTTACAAGTATTGAAGTATTAGATATAAGAGTTCACAAACACGGATATGGACTAATGGGATCTAGTTACATTCCTTTGCCAAAAATAGTTGAAAATACAAAATCTTGTATTAATGTTCAAAATGAAGATAATGAATGTTTTCGCTATGCTATGACGACAAAGTTTGTATCACAAAATCCATGTAGACCCAACCAAGAATATGAAGACGCAAGACACAGGTACAATTTTCAAGGAATAACATATCCCGTTTCTACGAAAGATATATCAAGATTTGAAAAGAAAAATCCCGGCACGTCTATTAATGTTTTTGCATTAGATAGTTCAAACAAAGTGTATCCTTTACGTATTGCAAAAGAAGAGCTACCAGATCATACGGATTTACTACTACTAACGCGAGGAGATGTGTCTCACTATGTGTACATAAAGCAATTCGATCGTCTTGTTAACAAGCAACTTTCTAAAGATCGACACAGAAAGATAATTTGCAAGAGATGTTTTAATTTTCAACGAGAAGGAAGACAAGGAAGAGAATGGTTACAAGAACACAAAAGATTATGTAACAATAATTATGAAGCAAAGATTAATTTACCTTCGGAAAACAGAGCATTCGTTACATTTGAAAAGGTTCATCATCAATACCGTATCCCTTTAGTTGTGTATGCGGATTTTGAATCAACACTTGTTCCAGTTGAAGATGAAAATTGTGAAGCAAGAAAAAGTGTAAAGTATCAAATGCACAAACCAAACAGTTTTTGTTTAATGGTCAAATCAACATTATCAGAAGAACATTTAAACAGATATGGATTAACTTCAGAACCTCTAGTATATCGTGGTGAAAATGCGGAAAAAATATTTCTTGATCACCTATATTCAATAGCTGGAAATACACAAAGATTATATACAAATATTGTACCAATGAAACCGATGGACGAAGAAGAAGAAATTCAACATGAAAATGCGACTCACTGTTTCTTGTGCAAAAATGATTTTACTATTGAGAATTATAAAGTTAAAGATCACGACCACCTCACAGGATATTACAGGGGTGCTGCTTGTAATAAATGCAACTTGAGCTATCGTTTACCACTATTTATCCCTGTGGTTCTGCATAATCTTAGTGGGTACGACGCTCATTTTATAATACCTGAATTAGGAAGAGACGACGGTAAAATCGATGTGTTAGCTGAAACTTCAGAGAAGTTCATAAGTTTTTCCAAAGAAGTTGGAAATGTCAAACTAAGATTCTTGGACTCCTACCGATTTTTGCCGTCGAGTTTGTCTAAACTTTCTGAAAACCTAAGGAAACAAGATTTAATCGAAACAAAGAAGATTGTAAATAGCGACAAACTGGATCTGGTACTTCGAAAAGGTGTTTTCCCATATGATTACATAGACAGTTTAGAAAGATTTAATGAAACATCACTACCTCCAAAAGAAGAATTTAAAAGTAAACTGTACGACATGGATATATCTCAAGAGGATTATGATCATGCATGCAAAGTATGGAACGAATTAGGATTTAGAACATTGGGGGAATATTCAGATTTCTACGTTAAATTAGATGTGACTTTATTATGTGATGTGATGGAAGAATTTAGAAATACATGTTTTGCGTCATATGGATTAGACCCTCTTCATTCGTACACTTCGCCTGGACTAGCGTGGCAAGCCATGTTAAAAGAAACAAATTGTAAAATACAACTTCTTACAGATATAGATATGGTGTTGATGTTAGAATCAGGAGTTCGAGGAGGATTGACGCAAAGTGTAACACGTCATGTCAAGGCGAACAATAAATATTTGCCCGATTATGATGCATCAAAACCAACAACATTCCTGGGTTATTTTGATGCAAATAACTTGTACGGATGGGCAATGTCGAATCCCCTTCCATATGATAATTTCAAATGGATAGACCCAGAATCAATTGGAAACATAATGGATATACCGAAATATGGAGAAACTGGTTACATATTCGACGTCGATTTTGAATATCCCGAACATCTTCACGACGAACATTATGATTTACCACTTCTTCCGAAGACTGAAATTTCTCCAACTGGAAGATGGCCAAAATTATTGATGACTTTAACTAACAAGTCTCGGTATGTTGGACACTACTGGATGATACAACAGGCCTTAGACTTGGGATTGAGAATTACAAAAATTAATCGAGTACTACAATTCTCTCAATCTTGTTGGTTAAAACCGTACATTGACAACAACACAAGAAGAAGAGCCGCCGCTACATCAAGTTTTCAAAAAGATTTCTTCAAACTAATGAACAACGCAATATTTGGCAAGACTTTGGAAAACAAAAGGAAACATAAGGACATCAAATTGGTAACTGATCCAGTAAAACTACAGAAATTAGTGCAACAACCAAACTTTGGTTCATCTGTAATTATTAATGAAAATCTAGTTGTTATTTCCATGAACAAGAAGTCAGTTCTAATGGATCGTCCTTTGTATCTAGGAATGTCAATCTTGGATATTTCCAAAACACACATGTACGAGTTTCATTATAAGAAGATGGTTAACTATTATGGAAGAGAGAACATTGGTATTGCATATATGGATACGGATGCTCTAATTTACTGGATTAAAACAAATGACATGTACGAAGATCTACGCACTTTTATGTATAAAGATGATTTCGACTTTTCCGATTATCCCAAGGACCATCCAAATTACGACTACGACAGAAACAAAAAAGTATTGGGAAAATTTAAAGATGAAACAAATGGTGTGCCGATGATGGAAATTGTAGCATTAATGTCCAAACTATATTCATTTCAACTGTACATAAGCGAAAGGAACGAATATCAAGTCACGAAGAAAACCAAAGGAATAAAAACCTCTTTCCTGAAGAAGAACGTACAGTTTGAACATTATAAAAGATGTTTGTTTGAAAATGTTGAAACAACTGCAACATTTAACACCATAAGAAGCTTCAACCATCGTCTTTTCAGTGTGAAGCAAACCAAATCGGCATTGAGCTATAAGGATGACAAGAGATACATCCTTGAAGACAACATAAGAACTCTGCCATTTGGACATTACTCTCTAAACCCTATCGACCAGTAAACCTATTCTTCGTCCTCTACCTTCTTCCTTTTTTCCTTTCCGTAAAGAAGAGGGGACATGGCAAGCCCAATGCCATGTTCCCTCTTTTTTACACTAATATGAAATGGCCTTGACCTATATTCAAACTATATAAAAGAGAAAGAACTGTTGTACGGATCAGTATTTTTACAAGCGATGTGCAAGCAACACCTGAAGATGGAAAGTGTGAAGGACAAGATTGTAAATGAACTACATAAACCAGCAAGAAGAAGATTTCCAAGAAGAAGTACAATTATTAAGGGAATGAATGATCTGTATCAAGCTGATCTCATTGAAATGATACCGCACAGTAAATTAAACAAAGGTTTCAAATATATTTTAACAATTATAGACTGTTTTACTAAAATAGCTGACGCTTTACCATTGAAGGATAAGACTGGTAAAAGTGTTACAAAAGCTATGGAAACAACGATACAAAGAAATAAATTCAAAATCAAACATCTACAGACCGATGATGGAAAAGAATATTTTAATAAAGACTTTGGAGCTTTAATGAAGAAATATCAAATAAATCATTATTCTACAAATTCTGAAGTTAAAGCTTCAATAATTGAAAGATTCAATAGAACATTAAAAGGAGCGATGTACAAACAATTTTCAAAACGAGGATCATACGTGTGGTATGACATATTACCACAACTTATAAAAGAGTATAACAACAAATATCATCGTACCATCGGAATGAAACCTATCCAGGTAAACAGCGCTAATGCTAAGGTTGTATTACAACGCATCAGAAATAATACAACACCTAAATTGGAAAAGTTACAACCAAAAAAGTTTAAAGTCAACGATAAAGTTCGTATAAGCAAATACAAAGGTGTATTTAGTAAAAGATATCTACCAAATTGGACTAATGAAGTATTTACAGTTTATAAAGTGCAACCAACTATACCTGAAACCTACTTATTAAAGGATAACAAGGGTGAATTACTTCAAGGTGGATTCTACGGACATGAATTGTTGAAATCAACAGTCGGTGATGTATATCTTGTTGAGAAGGTTTTACAAAGGAAAAAGGATATGGTTAAAGTCCGGTGGTTAGGATTCGATAAAAGTGAAGACTCTTGGATTCCTTCAAAAGACCTGGTATAGTAACTTAATAGCTCATTGTGTGTTTAACCTTGACACAAGATGGAGATTGTACAACAAAAAGATCGATTTAATATCAATAATATTGATGAATTGACGGTTGACAATGATAAGTTAAATCATGGTAAACATGGTGAATTACTACCAAATACAATAAGATGTTTAATAACTGGTCCTTCAAATTGTGGAAAAACAAATGTTGTTTTTAACCTTATAACTAATCCTAAAGGATTGCGCTTTAACAATATATACATTTTTTCAAAATCATTGCAACAACCAAAATATCAATTATTGGATAAAGTACTTGCAAGTGTACCTGAAGTGCATTTCTACAAGTTTAATGCCAGTGAAACAATTATGCAACCAAATGAAGCAAAACCATTTTCTATTTTTATTTTTGACGATGTGTCTTGTGAAAATCACGACACTATAAGGAATTACTTCGCTATGGGAAGACATCATAATATCGATAGCATTTATATTGGTCAAACATACAGTAAGATTCCAAAACAACTCATAAGAGACAATGCAAATATGTTGATCATCTTCAAGCAAGATGAAACAAATTTAAAGCATATATACAATGATCATGTAAATGCGGATATGCCATTTGAGAAATTTAAAGAAATGTGTGGCAAAGCATGGAATGAGAAATATGGCTTTCTCGTTATTATGAAGGAAGAAGATATTAAAAATGGTAGATATCGTATAGGGTTGGATAAATTTGTATTTATGCGTTGAACTACCGATGCTACATCTAGTTACACGTTGAACTTCACAGTGTAAACATGGTGAATCAAGAAAAACTATTAAAAGAAATAAAATCACTCAGTGATTCTATTAGGATGAAGAATCGTGCATTGAGGATGGGTTTAAGTGAAAGAGAAGAATTTCTAGAGACTACATTTAAACCTATTACGGAACCTTTAAAACAGATATCAGAAACTATTGGTAAACCTCGTTATGAAGGAGATGTTTTACTACCAGTTTCTAAACAAGAAGTACAAGCATTAAAAAAAGAAGAAGATGATGATTCATATACAAGTGCTAGTGAGCAAGAAGAAACAAAAGAAGAAGAAGAACCAATTGTTGAAAAGGAAGAAGAACAGCCAATACCTGAAGCTGAACAATCTATTCCAAATTTAACTCAATTGAGTAGCGATATATTACAACATGGACCTCTTGGAAGAAAATATATAATGAAAATGCTACATGACATGAAATCAAACCCGAATTTGAGTAAATCACACGTATACGGAGCAAGAATTGATGGGAATGAATTAAAGATCGGCGATTCAAAGCTTGAAATAACACAAGACGATTACATCATTATTGGTGAGCATAAATATAAAGGAACAAAAGGACTTTATGAATTAATTTTTAAAAACATACCACTAAGATATTCATCCAAAGATTTAAGTGTTTTTAAGGAAATTCTACAAAATACTAACGCTCATAAAAGAAACTACTTAAAGGATGCAATGATTAATCGTTCACGTGCAACAAAATATAACATTGTTATAAAAAAGTTGTTTCCTCCACGAAAATTGCCAACATTACGTACTGCACCAGCGGTGAGACAACCACTGAAAAGAAAATCTTTATCACTTATGGATTTATCACTTCTTGAACAACATGGTAAAAAGAGTAAAGGAGATACTTCAACATCTGGCAAAGGATTGATGAAAAATCTATACAATACGAATGTGATTTACTACAACGACATCAATAAATTGGTTGATAGAATGAGACTATTGCATGAAGCCATGGAAGCCGGTCATACAGGTTTAAATAATGAATGGGTAGCTCTGATTGACGAACTCAGGAATCGCGGCATAATCGTATAATTGTCCGCGGATATATAAGAGTTGCAGGCGTATAATGTGTCAGTTCTAACATGAGCGTCGACAAGTTCGGACGATACTCCGCGTTAGGAGTGCAAGTTGGAGAAAACAGAAAAAGAAGTGGATTACCGCAAACACCCGAAGGTGACTATAACATAAATAATAAACGTTTAAAGTTTGTTAAGGATCCAGAAGAAGATGGAGATGCAACAAATTTAAAAACAGTAAAGGAGGAAACATCTACAAGTTTAAAACTCGACAACAACCAACTGTATGATGCAAAATCTCACAGGGTTATTAATGTTGCAAAACCAGTCAACAATGGAGATGTTGTTAATAAAGGTTATTTTCTATCTGCGATGGAATACGCTTTACTGTTGGAAAAGACTAAAAGTGGAAAAAAGTACAATGCTTTAAATTATAAAATAACTAATGTTGCAGATCCAACCGAGGATACAGATACAATCAATAAGCGTTATTTGCATTCTGTAATACCAGAAAAGAAAAAAGATGGATTTTCCTTCTATAAATATACTATAAACGATATTGGATATCCTAAAGAAGAAAGTGATGGTGTTAATATTAAATACATTAAAGATAATTGTATTTTATATAATGGTGCTGTTATTGATTGTCATGGAAAAGTGTTGTCCAATCTGAAAGATGGTTCAACTCCATCGGATGCTGCTACTGTGAGACAAATGAATGAAAGCTTGAAGAAAGGAACATCCGCTTTTGTTAAACAAAATCAGGTGGTGTCAAAGAAAGGTGATGAGTTTGTGCAAGGAAGTGAAAAGTTTACCTTACTACAACTACAAAATAACAAGTGGGATGGAAAAAATAAAAGATTGTCAAATATAAGTTTAGGCACGGAAGAACATGATGCTGTTATTTTAACACAAGTGCCACAACTATCAGCTACTGGTGTTAACTTTATATGTGGAGGCAGACGATTAACCGAAGTTAAATCTGGTAAAGATGATCAGGATTGTGTTGTTGTAAAACAAACTATAGTTAGAGATAAAATAAATAACGTATATGATGGAAAAAATAAAAGAATATCTAACATATCAGCAGGAATAGCTCCGAATGATGTTGCTACTATTAATCAAGTTATAGCAACCTCTAATAACGATCCATCTGTGTATACATGTAATGGTAAACGTATCACAAATCTTGATAATCCTACACGTAACAAAGATGCTACTAATGTAGAGTATGTAATGAATCTTGTAGGTAATGTAGTTATTGATATGCATAATCATTTGATTAATGCATCGATGAAACACAATAAAATCGAAGATTCTCAGAGAAACCAATGGATTAAAGATGAAATCATTGATAGATACTAGTAAAACTTATGAATATTTAAGTATGGAATACACAAAAAAAAGGATTCATTATCATAAAGTATTTCATAGAGTGAAGACGTTGGTTACATAAAACAGCATAATGAAAACCGTATCGCTCAGTCGTCGTCAAGACAGCGGCAAGAGAGGACGTGGTTTAACATCAGCTGCATTATCCCTGCTCAGACGGATTCCAATTGGTGCTGTTGTGAATCGAGCGATAGACGCTTTACCATACGAATTACATCTGCCCGGAGGTTATCAATATTGTGGACCTGGAACTAAGTTGTCAAAACGTTTAGCAAGAGGAGATCCTGGAATTAATAAATTAGATCAAGCTTGCAAAGAACACGATATAGCATATTCAAAGTATAAAGATTCAACAAATAGATCAATAGCGGATAAAATTCTAGCGGAAAGAGCTTGGCAAAGAGTAAAATCAAGTGACGCAAAAGTATTGCAGAAAAAGCAGCGGCTTGGGCAGTAACTACAGCCATGAAGACGAAAGCTAAATTTGGTGCTGGAAGACGACGTCGCAGAGGAAGACCTGCAAAGAGAAGAGCTCCCAAAAGAGGTGGAAACATTAAGAAGAGACGTCGTAGAACTCGTAAAGCAACAGTAAAGAAAGCTTCTATTTGGTCAATGGTAAAAAACGGAGCAGGTTTATACCTAAGACCGTACCGTGTGTACTAAATAAGAAGAATCAATTGATAATTCCAAATAAAGCCTTAACAAATCATCAGTTAAATGATTATGTAAAATGTTTGAAAATACCATTTTTTCGAGGAGTTTTTATGAAAGATGCATTACCAACTAAAATATGGGAAAATGAAACTGGAATAGTAAATTTGGATTCCACCTATGGTCCAGGCACTCATTGGGTATGCTATAAAAAGCTCGGACAAACCGTTTACTACTTTGACAGTTTTGGCAATCTACCACCGCCGAAAGAACTGCAACATTATTTTCGAAACTCCAAAAACATTTTTTACAATTACAAAAGAGAACAACCTAACAATACTGAAATATGTGGGCATTTATGTTTGGAGTTTCTAGCGAAGAGTGTCAGTCAGCTTTAGGATGTCATCGTATACAGTGTCACTGAGTGGAAATTCATCCACATTGAAAAGTACGCTGTTCCCAGCATTGCGTCTATCCAAGGAAAGATTATGGGAAGCGGCATTACTTGATTTAACTACCTACAACTCAATTCCCAATGTTACGGAAGGAAAGAACAATTTACTACATTATTATGAAACTAAGGATGCTTCAGGAAAATACTCAGAATTGAAAATAATTACATTTCCTACTGGAGCTTATGAAATCGATGATATAAACCAATTACTACAAAAACAACTCGGAGAAGAAAATATCACCGTTAAAGGAAACAATAATACTTTAAAAGCAGAAATAACTTCAAAATATTATATCGATGTCAGTTTCAAAAACTCCATTGGAAGTTTACTTGGATTTACAGATACAAAAAAGAATATATTAACTCCTGGAACTACTCATTCAGGTGATACAACTGTCACAATATTGAAAGTCAATAGCATCGATGTAACGTGTAATATTATACACGGATCGTATAGAGAAGGAGTGAATCAGCATATTTTACATACATTTTATCCAACAGTGGCTCCTGGTTTTAAAATTGTTGAGAAGCCACAAAACTTGATATACCTACCGTTAAACACCAGTTTCATTTCAGACATCGTACTGAACATATTGGATCAAGACGGTGTTAGTGTTGACTTTAGAGGAGAAACGATAACTATACGGATACACATCAGAGCGGCAACATAAAGGTCAACATGGGATTATCATTTAAACCGCAACGGAAGAGTCGGGAGCTCAGTAGCTCCTCGACATTGGAAGAGTTAACATCGGACAACATTCGTTTTCTACAGAAGATTGGATTGAAACTTAACAACGATGGATATCCTGGATATATCTCAAGGACCGACATTCGACGAAACACTATGGGAGAAGGAATATCACACGCACAACCCTTACACTTCATCAAAATTAAACAATAACGATGAAATAAGGATTCCCATTCAACAACAAGATATTTACACATTACCGTGTGAAAGTTATTTGTACATTGAAGGACGGGTATTAAAATTGGATGGAAAAACTGCTTCAACAGTTCCTTTTATAAATAACCCGATGGCATATCTTTTTGATGAAATAAGATATGAGATATCAGGGGTGACAGTTGATTCGACAAAAAAGGTTGGTATAACAACGACATTGAAAGGATTAACATCATTAACACCGCATGAGAAGAATTCAATAGTCACCGCCGGATGGGTTGCCCCTGATAAAGACACTATAACACCGGATTCCAACGGTCACTTTGATTTTCATGTACCCTTACGATTGCTTTTGGGATTCGCTGAAGATTACAAACGAATAATAATAAATGTCAAACAAGAATTGGTATTACTCAGATCTTCAACTAACAAGGACTTGATACTTGCAGACCCTGCAACTACGGAAGATAAACTGGAATGGCAACTACAATTGGATAAAGTTGTTTGGAGAGTACCTCATGTAAGATTGGCCGATGAACATAGAATCGTATTATTGAGAAAGTTAAAGTCTGACCGTGATATTGTGATGCCATTCCGAAGTTGGGAATTCCATGAATATCCTACACTACCTCAGACAGAACGACAAACATGGACCGTCAAGACATCAACTTATTTGGAACGGGCAAGGTACATAATACTCGGTTTTCAAACTAAGCGAAAAGATGTTATCACTGCAAATGCCGGTCAATTTGATCACTGTAAAATAAAGAATTGTAAAGTTTTCTTAAACTCTCAATTCTTTCCGTATGACAATTTGAATGTCATGTTCAGCAAAAAACGTTTTTCCATTTTATACGATATGTATGCAAGATTTCAATCGTCATATTATGGAAAGACTAATACACCACTATTATCGCCTGACCAGTATTATTCCAAGGCTCCGATAATTGTAATCGATTGTTCAAAACAAAATGAATCGGTAAAATCATCAAGTGTGGATATAAAAATTGAAATGGAATTTGAAGAACCAGTAGCAGATGGAACTTCAGCATACTGTCTAATTCTACATGATAAAATAGTTACTTACACACCGCTGACCGGAATTGTGAAGAATGTACTTTAAAAAGAATTAGTACAACGACTGCAGATTTTTGAGGTTAGAATTATCTGCTTCAATTTTTGAGGTTAGAATTTCGTTTGTGAAAAACAAGTTGAAAACAAACATTTATGTGATTGTATAAATTTCAAGGATTTCACGAAAAACATAAAAGAGAGAAAATTATGAGTGGAAAGTTCATTTTATATTCGACCGTCGTATGGGAAACATCGTTCGCAAGATGAGTTCTACTAACGGAGAAGAAAATACACCTCTAATGGATGAGAATAGTTCAGATATAGAAAAACAAGTTGAACGAGAAATGGACGAGTTCCTCAAGTTTAACAAACATAAGAAGAGAGAAGAAGAAAAAGAAGAAGGAGAAGCTGAAAAAGAAGTAAAAAGAAAAAAGGTTGAAGTTAACATTACAACTAATATTTTAACAGAAGTATTTCTTCGGATTTTCTACCCCATTTCATCATGCATGACGAAAAGTAATTCAGTTGGAATTTTAAAATCATTGGATTATTCACCGATTGTTATTTTAAATCATGGAAATAAAATGGTTACATTCACTGAAACTTCTTGGGAATCATTTATGAAACATTTACATCTTTTGGAATGTTATTTGAGTAACAACACATTTGGAAGAAGAACAAGATTAAGTTTATTGGAATCAAATATTGAAGTTGATATAGTGAAACATCGTGGGGGACAAATGGTTCGCTTCAGAGATTTAACTAGACATGATGTAAAATTACATTTGACTAAAGAAGAATTTTACACTTTAAGTTGTACTACCGGTCCCGTCACCAGATATTTGAAACAACTAATATTTTCAAGTGCAATAATCAAAGACTATCTAATCGATACATTGGACAGACAACCTTTCGTTCCAATTTTATACGGTCCCGTGGATACTTCAATTTTTAATCGAATACCTCAAGAAGTGGATATGTGGAGACAATTGAACAACTATCACACCAACTTTAATATCGACGAAGAAGCGCAAGAAGTTAAAGAAGAACAATCGTGTTTGTAATACAAGTCAGTTGCTGACGAGACTTCATCATGAACAAACGGGTTTCGTTTTCTAATGCGCCACATATAATGGAAGTTAAAAAAGGTATAATTGAATTTCAAGCTTTTCGAGGAAATGATGGAAATTTTATTATAAAAGAATTAGTAATTTTGGATATGAACACATCTGTAGTTTATCATTACTTATTCAAACCTCCATTACCATTCAATAGACTAACAACTAAAGCGAAAGTTACAAACAAATGGTTGTACAAACATTTTCACAACTTAAGATGGGATGAAGGTTTTATTAATTATAACATGATGCCGCACATTATGAATCATTACTGCAAAGAGTTCAAAACTATCTACACAAGAGGATTGGAAAAAGCTAATTGGATACAATCATTTACAAGCAACGAAGTGATAAATGCAATAATAGATAGAGATTTCCAATGCTATTTCAATGAACTTTGTATTTCATCAAAGAGTTTTAAACATCGAAGGTCACAGTGCGCTTTGAAGAATGCCTACCGCTTGAATAATTTCCTTCAACAGAATGGTGGGGGTAATGTCGGTAATAAAAGTGAGAGCGCTACCATGACGCAGCATGAGTATTACTCGAACCTCCGAAGAGACAACATCTCCGACGGACATTATTATTAACAAGAAGATTAACAAGAAGATTAACAATAACATCAAGATGGCATCGCAGAACTTTCTTCAAAATTTGGTTGATCAATTCAACGCTCATTCAAAATCAACAATCTTACCGACGAAAAGATGTTCTGAACTAAAAGAAGAAAAACATTACATCATACATACAATCAAGAAGATGGACACTTCAGTTGGTGATGCTATTAATTGCACATTGAGCGAGGCGCCGTATACAGTTGGTGACGAACCGAAGTTTCAGATATTCCTACCGAAACGATTTGTACAACTTTTACAGAATGAAGATCTTCGTGTTATTCAACCCGGCGCACTCTATTTGGTTTCACACGGACCGAGTGGAAACAACTCAACTGAACTAACTATTCATGTAACACCTTCTACTAACTAGTTTGTACATAGCATTGTAAATATATGTGTTTGTAATGGTTTCTCAATAAAGATGATATAAAACAAAAAAAAAAAAAGATAAAAGAAGCAACATATTGTTATGTCTTTGTACATAGCAATATGTTGCTTTTTTTAAAAATTCCACGGGATGACCTTGACCCAATTTTGTGTGATAATAAAAGTGAAAATCAACTTGTGAAATTCATCAGTCTACGACTAGCTTTTGTACCGTACACATCTCGCTCTCTATAACTAAATACAAAACTTCAACATGTCCCTAAAGGTCAAGTGTGCATCTTACGATACCAACACCATTACGAGTTTTGAACAACTTGAAGATTTAACCAACGAAATGCGAGTTTTACTTACCGGTGGTTATCACTTAACTGTTGATGTTAGTGCTACTAATATAAGGATGTTTACTAAAACAAAATACTGCGATGATGAAGTATTTCTTTCTACACAACCTACAACATCTTCATCGCCGACTGGTCAACATAACATCAAGTTTCACAAGTATTACCAATGTTAAATAACTTTTAACAAGTAAAATTAAAGAATCACGTGATCAATGTCAAGTTGATAAAAAGGGAATGATACTTGTATAAATAATCATTCGCTTCCCGACTCTCGCTGCGTGAACACCTAATTTTAAAGATGTTATACAGAATGATGATTGAACTTGATGGAAAGATCTATGGAAAAGATTACAACACTGTTGAACAAATGACCGAAGATTTAAATATATTAACTAAAGAAGGATATCAAGCTAAATTAATTTTAAAATTTCCTGAAGTACATCCACTATCGACTGAAGAACTTATCGCTATGGCTAAAGCGGAGAGAGAGAAAAAGGCTGAAGAAAACAAACAGAAACAGACAAAGTCTGAAGAAGATAAACAGAAATGAACTTCTTAAGTATAAACATTCCTTACATTAGTAAGGTATAATTTTTTAAAACTTCGTTTGGATGACCTTGAAATTACCCCCACCACTTTTTGTAATACATAAAACTGACTATTCAACACTATACACTCTTATTCTTTCACTGGACTCAGCAGCGTCAACATGGAAGAACAAAAGTACAAGTACGAACCTCGTTACTGTTGTGAACAACAATGTACAGATTTAGGACCAATGATGGTGGACGGGTTAGCTTGCACTAAATGTGAATTTTTTGGATCTTGTTACTGCAAGTGCAAAACAAAACAACTACCGCCGCCGGAATTGCGAACTTTCAAATTTTACAAATCAAGATATTTTCATACATGCTGTCCTCAAAGATGTTTCAAATTTCATCCTCTCGATTTAGCTCATTGTCAACGCACCAAGTCTCATCAAGATGATTTTTGTACACATATGATAAAAAGATGTAAATACAGGTCAGATTGGTATTCCGATCCTGTAGAACAATCGAATGTGTAATTTTAGTTTTACACTCTTTTTTAAAACTTCAATTGGATGACCTTGAGATTTCCCCCACCATTGGTTTTTAGACTTCCCCCCACCATTAATTTAAGTTTTGTATCTTATTGAATCCGCCTTTGTATTATTTCACTTCCAACACTCTAACTAACAACATGGGATCGCCTTTCGTCAAGTTTCAACATATAATAACTGACAGAGAAGAATTGGAGGAAATATTTCAAAATTTGCTCTCTGTCATGGATAGATATCCTATGAGATGGATCAGACTTGATGTTCACTATTTACGTCCTCGTGATTCTTCATCATCTAGTGAAGACGAAACAACGACTACTACTTCAGCTAGGATATTTCAATTTTCTTCATCATCGAGTGAAGACGAAACAACGCCTACTACTTCAGCTAAAATATTTGAATTGAAAGACGAAGAAGAGGAACTTGGCTATTTATTTAATAACAAGCTCATGCTCACCGACAAATAAGCCTCCTTCCTAAGCACCGATCTTCATTCAATCACCGACTCTCGCACGATGAACAACTCTCCGTTGGCACGAATGAATTCTAGTTTCGAAGTAAATTCTAAAGAAGATTTGCAAGAAATATTTAATACTTTACACGAAATTGTTAGTAAATTCAACACTGTTAAAATGAATCTGGAAATAACTTACGCCTGTCCTATTTGTGATAAGGTTGAAAGTTCTGATGAAGATAGTTTGCTGAATCTTACTCCACTTACACCTCTACAATCAGACACGACAACAACAAGTACGGAAGCAAATGGTGAGCAACCTCCTTCCCCCACCACTTCATTGTGATTCAACTTCCCCCACCACCTCTTTGTAATTCAACTTCCCCCCACCACTTCTTCGTTTAACTAACGTTCCTCGCTTTCACTTCTCATTCCGTCTCCAACATTTGAACTATCAACATCACTTGTTTCAAAATTTCAAACACCAAAAAACAACACTAAAGATGGATATGATGGATGAAGTTTCCTTCGTCACAAGGATGGAAGAGGAAAAGATGAAAGAAGAAAAATTGAAATTGGAAATTAAACGTTTGCAATTGGAACGGGAAAACCAACTCGAAATATTACGTTTCTTCAAACTTGTCAAGTATGTCATCTGGGGACTCTGCCTGTACCTTATCCTCGTCGTCGGCGTTTGCTTTTACAACTCCGTATTTCATCACAAAAATTCAACTTGTATTGCACATTGATTGTGTTTGTTTTTACGAATAAAGTTCAAAACTTAAATCTACCCATCCCGCTATCACCGGGTAGTTCAACTCTCAGGACTATTTCCTGTGCTAGCGGGATAGGCTTTTTTAAAACTTACTCGGGATGACCTTGACATACTTTCCGTAACCCAATTATCAAGTTGAATTTCAGTTTTGAACTAACTTTTAATTTATGCGAAGTTTTAGTTGAACCCGGTTATTTTATGCGCACATTTTGTTCAACCCCAAATTGTTGAATTTCAGTCTTGAACTAACTTTTAATTTATGCGCAAATCTACTTCAAACGCTCACCCCACCTCCTCACCCCTCATTTAATATACGACCGGAAGCTATGTGCCCCGGCACGTGGCTTCCGGGGCAGCTGGCCTGAGCCAGAAGTGGCCAAATCTAACTACTGAGATGCCCTTACAGCTCTGCCTGAACCTGACTTACAAAATCTTAACTTCAACCGCCTTTCACGATGGCAGATGATACAGAGAGCACAGCAGCATTTTTGGAATCGTTGGTATCACGAATACATCCACTCGTTACAACAACGTCAGAAGTGGAATGAAAGAACGTATGAAACACTCAAGATAGGTGATCTAGTGTTGATCAAGGAAGAAAATTTACCCCCTCTGCGTTGGAGTTTGGGACGAGTAGTAGAACTTCATCCTGGGAAGGATAACATTACAAGAGTTGTCACCGTGCGAACTCCCACAGGAATCTTTACTCGTCCAATAGTGAAGATTTGCCCACTACCTCCGTCATAAGCTGGCAGTGGTGATTTCCCTTTAGAAGGAATTGTTTTTTAACTTTTGTTGAAGATTTAATTTATGAGGAAAGATTTCCTCAAAGGAAAGGTTATTTTGTTATTGTCTTCTTATTAACATGCCATCCACCGTGTTTGGTGCATGTCATTTGACAAGGGTTTTTTGTTGAGAATTCTGTGATATTACCTATGTACCAAGTTATTGGTATTTTTTGCCAGATGGCTATCATTTATTTGGTCATTGAAAAGAAAACATTTCTTTTGGCGGGCGGAATGTTAAGGCCCAAATTATTATTATTCTTCCAAACTTCAATACCATCACACATTTAAATTACAACACCCAAACACTCAAGTCACATTTAAAATTCCCGCCTGAGGAAACAGTTTTGAATTTCCCTCCAAGAGGAAGTGAGCAGAAGAAGAACATGTACCTGAGCCAATGAGAAGCAATCTTCCTTCTTCTACATGAAAAATGGGTAAACCTCAAGTTAAGATTTTTCACAGTGCTAACAATAGTTTTAACTAGTATGCCCCAATACACATTTTAATTATTTTAACATTTTCAAAACAAGATGTTCTATAACTTTTTCTTTCATGTCTACTTATTTAAATCCTATTTTTTCGATAAAACTCTAAAAGTAGAGATTTTAGTTGACCTATGTTTATTATTACATTGCTGATACGTTGAGGGAATGGAACAATCGTTAGTTTTTATCGAAAATCAGATTACATAAATAGTTTGTAAGGATATTCCACACAAACAGTCGGGCATGCACTCAATAAAATTACTGTCGGCGAGTCAAGAGAAGAGACCTTGACTGGTTATAAAAGCATTGTTGCCATGATTCTTCTCCTGAGTCACTAACTGTATTGCATTATATGTTGAGTACCAGGTAACCGAGCCTCGCTCGTTGGTTTCAATTCACTTTTGTTATAGTGTCATTTAAATAAAACTATTAAATTTCCACCAACAACCAACTGTACCTCTTCACAGTTAACAGCTGTTTCAAAAAGACTGCTTAACATCAACGTTCCTTGACTTTTGTATACCTTTTCTTGTTATTTCGTTACCAAAATAGCAACCCTATTTTAAACTAGCAACTAATGTTAAAAATTACGATTTTTAAACTTAAATTTAGACAAAATTCGATTTTTGCTGGGATTGAGGCTGTTTATAAACTTACTTTTGGACCAAAACACTCATAAATGCAAAGTTTAAGCAAAATCTACCCGCTAGATTTCGAGATCGTGGAACACACATCCCTTCAGACATGAAGTGATTATTTTTTACTGTTAACAACATTTAAGAATCTATTTTCATGTTCCTTATCGTGAGATGAAATGAATATCAATTTCCTAGATAAAAGGAAATATATCCAATGAAGCCCAGAGCAGTTGAGAGGTGAACTGCACTGCCAGCAACTGCGCTGCACAAGGTCTGGCCATCATATAAATTGCAGTCCTGAAATATTCATAGCCCCAGGACTGCTTCCCGGCTTCAATCTCGGAAAAATCTTCTTTCCACACAAGCTACGGGGTGAGAACTTGAAATAGTACGTAACAAAATATAACTTTAGAATTAAAAAACAATCAAAAAACAATTTTGGAAAAATATAAAAATAAATTTAAACTGAAATCAATTTTGTCCCAGATAAACGAATTGATAAGGTGTATGGATATTATAAAACTACATATATATAATTTTACAAAATGAGCGTTTTTTCCTATACTTATAAAAATGGTTAGCGTAAATAGGATGTTTGTGACCAAATTTGTAATTCCACCAAGAGAAAACAAGGGAAAATCTGGGCTCGTTTCAAGGCCAACCTTTCAAACCTTGTGGGTTTAAAACTAGATATTATTCCACATGATTGAAACAAAAAATGTACTAACTACCAGAACAATATATATTTTATGCATATTAATTTGTATTGACAAAGTTCTTTTCATTATTTATATTCCAAAGGAAGTTGATTAACTTTAAAAACAGCTGTTGAATTTTCATCTGTAATACTTAAAAATATTTTGATATTTTGGTATGTGGTTACCAAATTTTATGTGGTTTATTTAAACGGTTTAATGCTGCCATAATCCGATAATTTTCGTCCGTTTCTTTGTAAATAACTCATTTTCACATGCCTAATTTCCGAGAGATGTCTGGTAGTGCTCAGTCAAACCCTGCAAATGAGCAAAAAGTTGACAAGGAAAAAAATAATAAAACAGGAAAAACCGACGAGAAGGACAATAAAAAGGTAAAAGCCAATGAAAAGGATATCAAAACGGTTTTAGCCAATGAAAATGACAACAATGTGGTAAAAGTCGACCAAAAAGACAATAAAACTACAAAAGCTGAAGAAAAACCTGAAGACAAGACATCCTTGAAAAAAGAAAATGGTGAAACGAAAAGAAAAGATAGACAAAAAGGAAGCATCACAAAATCAGAAAAAGACTCTGTTATTATAAAAGTGAAAGCAGTGAAGACCGAGGAAGAATTTGACTCGATATTGAAAAAGTCCGGAGACACTCTAATAGTGGTGGACTTCTACGCCACGTGGTGCGCACCGTGCAAGATGGCGGCGCCTCAGCTGGACCGAATGGCAGGGGTGTACAAGGATGTGACCTTCTTGAAGGTAGACGTAGATGACCTTGAACCGGTGTCCAACAGGTACGAGGTCAGCACGCTGCCGACGTTCGTGTTCATCAAGCAGGGTAAAGTGCTGGAGACGCTGGTTGGCTCAAACATGGAGAAGGTGGAGGACGGCGTGAAGAGGCACAAGAGTGCAGCTGAAAACAAAGTCGGGTCAGTCATTCAGAAGAAGGAAGCGCCCTCTCTCAAGTGAACAATGTTTGGAACATGTAAAATAGAGTCATGAGATATGGTAGGATAGGAAAATGGTTGATTAACGAACACGTTTTGTAATTATTTAGAATTTATTTGCACTGGTTTTTTATGAAAGTACCAGGGGGACCGTGCTTAAGCTTGGTAAAATTATTACTTTTGTTTCTCACACAAAGCTCGTTCGCTCCACTCACTCGCCAGGCGGAATGTTTGCTGCACATTGGTATGATTTTCCTAAAACCACAGGTTAAAGATGTAACACATTGCTTTATTTTATCTACAGTTATCAGCTGATTTTTGTTGAATTTAAAAATCTCCATAAGGAGAACATAGGATCTTTGAAGGGCTCTAGCGTGAAAACCGGATTTTCCCCAGCTATGGGACCAACGCCAATCGATTCCTGGTGGCCAAAACTAACATAATCAACCAAAAAATAAAAAATCCTTGGAGCGAAAAAAAGTTTGCCCGTACAAACGGAGCTTGTTTTAGAGTTTAAGATAAGATAATAATTTTAGAAACCCAGGCTTACTTGTGAATCTATTCCAAATATTTCAGAGAAGTTCTAGGTCAGAGAAATAATGTTGCTAAACTGGTTGTTACAGTAGATCGACGAAGGAGACGGTTTATTACATTCCATTTAACCTATGATTGTAAAAAAATATTATTTAAACAATGATATTACGTGACACCACAGTCGTATCACAATCATCACACTCGCCCTTCAGTCATTCTTACCCCTAAATACGCACCACAAAGTGCGTCAGTGTTTCAAATAAAGTATAAAAGTATAATTAATTGCATTGAAGACGCTGATTTTACTAGTGTAGTTTGATAATGTCTTTAGGGGATGCTCTTTTTTGGGACGATGCTTCTTTTTCAGCGTCTTCTTTAACACGAGTATACATTCGATCTTTTGAGGCTTTTAATAATAGGTTCTTATAGCCTTTAATTTAGCGACTATTCTAACTATTTGTATACTTAATTAAGAGTGTATACTTAATAGGCCTATGGCTAGGTAGCTGAGTGACTATAGTACTCGCTTTGAACCTAAAGGTTGCCGGTTCGATCCTAAGGAAAAGTAGTTTTTAAAAGGTTCGATTCCGGACTCAGTTGCCATTTGTCATTGGGCCATTAATTAATTATGCTATCTAAGAAATGGTCGTGTAACAAGACAGAGGTTTGGGCTGTCCCCCGTCAAAATGTTTTAGCTCGTGGAAAAATTTTCCAAAAATTTTTAAAAGTTATAGTACAGTACTTTTACTATCAAGAAACGACGAAGTTTCTTTTGGAAAACAGTGACTTTCCTTAACATGTAAAAGCCACCTGACTAGGCCATATCAGCTTTTCAAATGTTCAACAAATGCCTCTACCTACAATGTTTTCTGGGTAGAATTTAAATTCTTAAAAAAGGAAAAATCTGATAATATCTTATAGTTCTTCACAATTTTTAACGGTTTTTGAATTATGCAGGAACAATTCACAAGCTTTTTGAATTATGAAGGAACAGCACTCTTAAGCGTGTTTTGATCTACAGTATAAAATACAGTATAAGACAAAACTACACACACTGTATGAATAGCAAATCATAATTTATTACACATTAATTAGTAAACACGTTTATATTTTGTGTTGAATTCCTGCCAGAACTTTATAACAAAGAGGTAAGTCACTTTTATGGGAAAAGTTTGATGTATCCTTTGAAAAAGTAGAATATAATAAATCGTATGAGTTGAAAACGGCTTATCAAACAAATTGGATGACAGAGATGCTTCTATACAGTCAGGAACACACGGTCCGCCACGGCCTTGTAAAAGACGTATTTTGGTGCTTTAGTAATCAATTTAATATTATCAAATTATTTCTCTATGGATGTTTTTAAAATTTGATTGTATTGAAATGGGAGAATTATTAATTCTTAACGATCTTGTATGGTAATTGATAGTTACACCTGAATCGTTTAAAAGGTTTCAAAATGGTTTTCTGTAGTTTACATTTAATTTTTCAGATGCTGCTTAAAGGATCAACGAAGAGGTAAAAGTCAATTTAAAATTGAAGTGTATTTTTTACACGTAAATATGATAAGACGAGGTGGCCCGTGCAAAAATTGCGCATTTTATGATTCTGTATGAGTGAAACTCGCCTACGCCTACAGTTCGTGAATGTTGATTATGAAGTGACAGAGATCTAGTTTTGTTTACTATCTGGCTTTTAAAATTCATCTGAAGGTAATCAGCTGTTAAATTACAATTCACATTAAAGAAATTGCAATAAAAGTTGGTCAACATTTTAAAGCGCCCTCTAGAACTAAATCAAAGGCGAGGGGGGCGAAGCCCGAAACAATATCACCTTTTTAATTACGATTCGTAACTGCGGTATATCCTAAGCTTTAAAATGACACCCCAAACTTAAAAATCGGTTCAGTAGGTCGAGAGAAAAAGGGACGTAAAAGACGAAACCCTTATAGAAATAAGAAGATAGAAGACGCACTATGTACACAATGCACTAAATACTCTGTAGACATGTTAATCACCTAAGTTACATCATTGTCTCACAGTTTGGATGCCTCACTTCCCTCTTGACACCAGTGTTGGTTCACCCTAATAATACTCTCTTCACCTTTAAATATTATCTACTATACTTATTTAATATTCTAAGGGTTTTTTTGTTTTGAGAACTCCTCATACAATTCTCAACCGATTTTCAAGTTTTTGGTGTCGTTGGATAGGGTTTTGGTCTGAAGTGGTTTCCGGCAAAAATTGATGAGAATCAGACTTAAAATAAGGGCGCTATCCACAAATTAAATTTGAAATTCCCCCATTGAGATTGGTTTGAGCATTTTAAACATCTGTTAACGTGCAGTTGTAGTTTTTGGTGATCACTGATATTCACAATATTGGATTGGTCGGATTTTATTGATTTAGAACTGAGTTCTACTTTCGTATTGTGTCAAAATAAATTGCTCGATGTAGAGAAACACGTGCACTACTTTTTGCTCTAAATCTAGCCATTTAATTTGGGCTATCACACTTTATTGTAAAAGTAAAGTTTAGTTCTAAATCAATTACAGCCGACAAATCCAACATTGTAATAATCCAAAACTACACTTATTTATAGCTGTACATTAACAGATGTTTAAAATACTCGACCTAATCCCAAAGCACTTTCAATAGTAAAATTTCACAGATGAATACTGCCTTTATTTTACGTTCGATTCACATCAATTTTGGGCGGATACAACAACAGACCAAGCCTTATCCAACAACACCAAAACTTGAAAATTTTTTTAAAATTGTAAGAGGAGTTTTCATTTCAAAGAAAATTAAATAAGTAACCATACCTTTGAAATAAGTATCCATACTTATTTGATATTCTAAGGTGGTTTTTGTAATTGGAACTTCTCCTACAATTTTCAACCTATTTTCAAGTTTTTAGTGTTGTTGGACAGGTGCTTGGTCTGAAGTTGTTTCCGCACAAAATTGGTGAAAATCGGCCTAAAAAAAACTGCTATCAATCATTGAAATCTGAAATTTAAACATATGTAAATGTATAGAAGTAACAACTGTAAAAGTGTAGTTTTAGACGCTCACTGGTAATTACAATATTGAATCAGTTAGGTGCAATAAAATGTAACATTTTTAGCAATTAAGTGTGACATTCCAAATTAAAGTGCACGATCACAAGCAAAAAGTAGGTACACTAGTAAGAGTACACTGGTATAAAAGAGCAAACTATTTTGGTATGTTTGCAAAACAGGTTTTCATTAAAACTACTGAATAACTTTAAGCAAATATAAAAATTGTTATCATAATAGTTAATCAGTTGTAACAACCTCTTCTCTTATATTAGTTTTATATATGGTTTGTGTTTTATTAATATGAGATATATGTTTGATTTGAAATGGACTTAATCCGTCTGTTTTAAATCAAATTTTCAGTTGCAATATAATATCATCCTATATTACGGGAAACAATTATTAAAAGAAGTCCGAATGAGAACGAAGTGGGAAATAAGTCACTGATTAATTTTTGTGATTTTTAACGTTCGAAAAAGTATCATCAAACTAAAAGCTTGAAAGGAATAACTACTTAAATGGAATGTACGAGTTAACAAATTGGAACATTAAAAACATTCGGCAGCGTTTACAGTCAAGGAGCGAATGTGGTGGTCATAAGTTCCCCATGGACGGGGCAGTGTGTTGACTCTAACATAATATGAGACCTCAGGGACAAGTGTGGCTGCAATATATAAAACTTACCTCACGACATGGTCAAATAGTGGCCTGAAATGTTTATGAGGCGTTTATACTCTTTGTGGTACCTTTTAAAGCGAATGTGTAAAGGACGAGTTTAGCAAAGTAACATCGGTTATTATTTTAGTGTAAGTAGTCAAAATGTAGGTATAATATATCTAATGAAGTTTATTGCCAGACCATTATACACACTACAAGGGTTCAGCAATAGAGTAGTAATATTTTACATAATTAATTTAAGATGACTCTTGATAGAACAACTAATAGGGATAATATGTTGGACTTATTTCTCAAAATGCCAATGTTAAACTTTTCCTCTCCGCATACCTTATGAATTATTTTGGCTTTTAAATTCAGGACGAACTGTGTTTAAGTTAAAGTAATTTTACTATTACTATTTTATAAAGCATTAATTATTCGTAATGTTTATGTTTGTGTAAAAACTTGTATATTTTGTAATTAGAGAAAATTTGATTTGAACTTTACATTTTGTGAAAAACAATATGTAATCAATCTAAAGCATTCCTTGTAATAAACCGTCTTAATGCTCCGTTATTTCGAGCTGTTGTTAAGTTTTTTTGAGCTTACTAAAAGAATAAACAAAATGCTGTTAAAACCTTGTTAAATTAGAAAATTGTATAAAAATAACACTGTGAAATAAAAGACATGAGGTTTTGCTGAAAGATAAACAATGAAACTTTATTTTGTGAGAATGATAATATTTACAAACAAAAATAAATCATATGTTGATTTTTAAAGAACAGTAAAAAGAACAAATAGAAAATGTTCAGCTGTTACCATACTCCCCCGGAAAAAATGATTAGGATGGTACTTTTAACAACTTATTTACAGGTCTTTTTACAATTCCATTTTGGGTTTTTATTTCGACAACTCTAATTATGCAGTCAGGTCCGGGAAATGTTTTAGTGATTCGTCCCATAGGATACTTCATTGGTGGCATGTTATCTTCCTTTATTAGAACTACATCTCCTTCATTAATAATGTTATTTTCAAACTTCCACTTGTGCCTTTGTTGTAGTGTGTGCAAGTACTCTTTATGCCACCTTTCCCAAAAAGAACTTTTCATTTTTTGTACAAGTTGCCACCTCTTGTTGTAGTTGGTAGGTCCGCTGTCTGCTTTTTCTGGAAGAGAAACTAAACTATCACCTGTGAGAAAATGTGCTGGAGTTAAAATATTAGTATCATGTTGATCGTCAGATACTTTGCACAAAGGTCGTGAATTGAGTATTGCTTCGACTTGTATGATTAAAGTATTAAGTTCTTCAAACGTTAATATTTGATTTCCAATTACACGTTTTAAATGAAATTTAGCAGACTTTACAGCCGATTCCCAAAGTCCTCCCATGTTGGGTGCATGAGGAGGGATAAAATGCCAATTAATAGCTTTAGCCGATGAAAATTCACTAATTTCATTTTGGTTTTCCTTTACAAATCTTTTTATGGTGTTGTCTGCTCCAACAAAACTGGTTCCATTATCTGACCAAATATGTTCAGGGATGCCTCTTCTGCTAATAAAACGATTCAAAGCTGCTAAGAATGTGTCAGTTGTCATGTCAGAAATTAATTCTAAATGAACAGCTTTGACTGCCATACAAATGAAAACAACTAAATAACTTTTCCTAAGAATCCTGCTTCTCGAATTAACCTGTTTTGTTAAGAAGGGTCCTGCAAAGTCACAACCAGTAGAATGAAAACATCGAATGTACGTTACTCTTGATTCTGGCAAATTACCCATGATAGGTTGAGGAGACGTGTTACTGAATCGACAACATCGTGAACATGTTCGAATGACATTACGAACTAGATTTCTTACATTACCAATCAACCAATATTTTTGTCTCAAAGTGTTCATAATGAACTGTATCCCAGCATGAAAATGAATATTGTGCAAATGTACAATGAGAGACCGAACAAACTGATGTTTAATGGGTAAAATGATTTGATGCTTTGTTTCATATGGTTGATTGGAGCGTTGTATACGTCCACCCACTCTAAGAATTCCTTTGTTGTCTAGAAATGGATTGAGACTTGAAAGTTTACTGGTATGCTTCACACAGTTCTTCTTTTGCAAACTTCTTATTTCTTCGTCAAAATTTGTAAACTGAATTTGTTTGATTATGCACATTAGAGCATCTTCTAACTCACTTGGTGTAAGGGATCCGCTTTGATTCAGTTGTTTGAGATTGTTTATGAAACGTTGACAGTATGCAGTTACTTTGATAGCCTTGGTGAATGAACTAAATTTAAGATACCACTTACTATTGTTGTCTTGTGTAAGTAATGAACATTTTACAGAACGTTTTTCGGGTACAATTGAAACTTCTTCATGAACATGTGAATTGATTTCTAAGTCTTTGTCTAAGAGCCATGAGGGCCCAAACCACCACTGATCCTGGTTGATGAGACTTTCCCCCAAAACACCTCTAGATGCTAAATCCGCAGGGTTGTCTTCTGAGCAAACATGATTCCAATCTGATATGTTCGTAAGCGACTGAATTTGAGAAACTTTGCTACTGACAAAAGTCTTCCATGTGTTAGGAGGCTTAGAAATCCATGCTAGTACAATTGTTGAATCCGTAAATAAGTATGTGTTTGAAATAGGTAAAAGTGACCCAACCTTACTGACTAGTTGAGCTAGTAATAGGGATCCACATAACTCCAACCTGGGAATTGTAACTTTCTTAAGGGGACTAACTCTTGATTTAGCACAAATCAACTGAACTTGCACATGAAATGTTGACTTGCTTCTCAAGTATAAAACTGCAGCGTAAGCTTTCTCCGAAGCGTCACAAAAGCCAAATAAATCATAAGTAAAGGCTGAGCCAAATGAAATCAACGGTCTAGGTATTTGGAGATTTTTGAGGTGACATAAACTGTTGCGATATTGGATAAACTCGTCGGACAAATTGTCGGAAACTGAATCATCCCAATTCTTATTGCATAACCATGTTTGTTGCATGATAAGCTTAGCTTTTGTCATAACTGGGCATAATAGCCCCAATGGATCGAATAGACGTGCAATTTCAGATAAAATACTTCGTTTTGTGATTTGATTTGGTAAATCAGATAAGTTAATTGAATACTGATACACATCCCGGTTTGGATCCCACAAAATCCCTAACAGCTTTATTAGAGAGTCTTCTGACTGAAAATGAAATATTGACTGGCTGGGTGTTACTTTATCTAGGATTTCTTTCGCATTTGATGACCACTTTCGTAAAGTAAAACCTGCCTGATTCATTGTTTCGTTTAATTGATTTTTTATTGACAAAGCATGATCTACACTATCAGATCCGCTAACTAGATCATCAACGTAAAAATCTTCTTTCAATATCCTAGCTATTTCAGGAGATTGATCTTTGACGTCATCTGAGAGTTGATGTAAGCATCGAATGGACAGAAAAGGAGCACATGACGTTCCATATGTCACTGTGGCTAGATCATAAGATTGGATATGCTCTTTTGGAGATGTTCTCCAAAGTATTCTTTGATAAGATTGATCTTGATTAGCAACTAAAATTTGCCTGTAAAACTTTTCAATATCTGCAGTGAAAACAACTTGATGTAACCGAAATCGTATAAGTAACGTCATGCTATCTGTTTGAAGCTTTGGACCTACGTAAAGATGATCATTTAACGAGGTGCCTGATGTAGTTTTGCATGAAGCGTCAAAGACCACCCTGACCTTTGTTGTTGAACTTGTTTCTCTATAAACAGCATGGTGGGGAAGATAATAAGCTTGTTTTTTGGACATGTTGATAGATGAACTTTCTGCTGGGGTAGGATGCATATGACCTAAATCAATATATTCCTTCATGAATGCTTGATAACTTTCACGTTTTTCTGGTGTTAGTGTTGACTCTAACCGTTTAAATCTGCTCAAAGCTGTTGAAAATGAGTCACCTAATTCAGAAATTGATGGTTTAAAAGGAAGACGAACGCAGAATCTTCCAGATTCATTTCGAGAATGTGTGGTTTGAAAATGATTTTCACAGATTTTGTTCTCTTGAAGGTTGGTAGTAGGCTCATGATTGACCTCCTCTATTTTCCAAAACTGCTCTAATGAATTGCTTATGTCATTGTCATTGATCGCTAATCTGAATGAATGGATATCACTTGATGGTGAATCTGACACTATGCCTGATAATAAATGACCTAGTTTAGAGTTAATAGCTGATGGAGTGTTTTGTGGACCTCTAACTATACCGTCAAGTAACAAGTCTGTGTAAATGTCGGCTCCAAGAATGATATCTATTGGACCTGATTTATAAAAATATGGATCAGCAAGTTCGAGGTTCTGAATATGAAACCAATGATCAATGGATGTATTAAGTGATGAGACATTAGTTAGCTTGTTCATGATGTATGCTTTGACTTGAATATTTTCATCGTGTTTAGTTTGAATGATGAGTGAAGTTAATCCTCGTGTATAACCCGCGTGGCTGTTACCTACTCCATGAACTGAAACATTGAATGGCTGTCGAGACAAACCCAATCTTTGAAAGCACTTTTGTGAAATGAAGCTTCCCTCACTGCCGGGATCTATGAGAGCACGACATGATTGATACTCACCATGAGAGTCTTTTACCTTTATCATGGCTGTGGACAGCAACACTCTCGTTGGAGAATCTATACCTGCAGATAATAGTTTTGTACCTGTCTTGATATTATTACCTTTGGTTGATTGCTCCTTTTCTTCAGTGCTGCTGGACTCGTTATTAATCAAGTCAAGTTTAGGAGTTTTTCCCTCCTTGAAAATATGTAACAAAGTGTTGTGAGATTTTGAACAGATCTTACATTTAGATGCCTTACAAGTGTCTACCATATGTGTCCCTGACAAACAGTTGAAACATCTATGAAGTTGCTTTACTTTCTGCATTTTCTCATATGGTTTGAGACTCAAAAAATCTTTACATTTGAATAAGGCATGGTTTTGTGAACATAATGGACACAGAGTATCACTTTTGCACATTTCAGTTGAATTTGCCCTAACAAGCTTGAATGCACCTGATTTAGGATTCATAACTGATGCATGTGATTTAGGTTTTTGATCTTGACAAGTTTCTAATGCTTGAATGTACTGCTTAATAAACTGCTCTAGATGTGCAAAAGTGGGTACTTCTTTAGTGGTATTACTTAACTTCCATTTAGTTCTCAACTTTTGATCAAATTTGGATGAGAGTAAATAAACCAAAATCACATCCCATTCATTGGTTTTGTATCCAATATTCTTTAGTGCTCTAACATTTACATTAGTAATATCTAGTAGTGATTTCAAATCTGACAATGAACTTACATTTGGTAAGGAAAATAAGGCTTTGAGGTGAGTGTTAACAATTATTTTCTTATTTGAATACCTATCCTTTAAAAGTTCAAATGCAACTAAATAGTTCGATTCTGTGAGAGGCAAAGTTGAAAGAAGATTTAAAGGTTCCCCCTTTAAACTTGACTTGAGGTAATAGAACTTCTGGATATCCGACAATTTCTGATTTTCATGAATTGTTGACTTAAATAAATCGTAAAAAGAAACCCAATTTTCAAATTTTCCATCAAAAACTTGTAAGTGTAACTTTGGAAGGTTTAAGAAACCTGAATCTTGTGAGTGTCCATTTAAACAACTATTACTTGAATCATTTGATGCGGGGGTGAAATATAGTTTTGTGTTTTCAAAACCTTTTCAAAAGATGATTTTAAGGAGTAGTAGCTATCCTCAAAGTCATCAAAACTGTTGTCAGTGTCATCTAGAGTCAACATAATTATTTGGTGATGAATATCAACAAATTCATTGTATAGTTGCTCTAACTTGTCATTTCTTACTTTAACATCAGATATGTCACCTGTATTAACATCAAAATTAGTAATGAATGTTTTCATTTTTGTAATAGAGCCTTTAATTGAAGCTCTCTTGTTTTGTAATAACCTAAGTTCTGTCATGTTTTGAAATACAAAATGTTTTGTTGAGAAATACAAAAATGTCTGACAAACTTACTCAAACTTAAGTGGACTGTAGATAAAATAAATCCGGCTCGAAGGACCATGTTAAAACCTTGTTAAATTAGAAAATTGTATAAAAATAACACTGTGAAATAAAAGACATGAGGTTTGCTGAAAGATAAACAATGAAACTTTATTTTGTGAGAATGATAATATTTACAAACAAAAATAAATCATATGTTGATTTTTAAAGAACAGTAAAAAGAACAAATAGAAAATGTTCAGCTGTTACCAATGCAGATGCCACTCGCGTGTATGTGGGAGGCAATGGCGTGAACATTGAATGAACACATTGTGAGTGATTGTACTTTAAATCCATTTACTTCCGCAGCTATGGCCTATCGAAATCCTCCCTTTATTGAATACATTAGTTCTCACATACCCAGGGTTTCGAAGGCTTCCTCTCGTCCCTGTCTCACTGGTCGTCCCGGTCTTCCTCTTTTAGTTGTCACCGTCTGATAGAGGACTCCATGGCCTGTCTTGGAGGACAGGCTCCTCGTCTGCTGATGGATTCCTCGTCTTGTGGACTAGTCTGTAGTTGGAGTCCTTGGGCAGTCCTTGGGCAGTCCTTCGGTGAGCTCCTTGGGCCGTTGTAGTCGACAAAGGGCTACCAGCGTGTCGGAGGGTGTGTTGGAGGTTGACAGGTCGGTGGTTGGAGCCCATGTTAGAAGTCTGGACATTTGTACTCGGCCAGAAACTCCTGGTTCTCTTAGTTGGACCAGCCCCTGTTCTCATCTAATCATTATTCTAATCAGCCCCTGTCCTCTTCCACTCTCACTCTCCTTCCCTATAATTCATCTTGCTCGATTCCCCCTCAAATTATCTTTCCCAGCCTACTGGCCAATCATAATCACATTTTGGAAAACTTTGGTTCCGCCTTCGCTTCACGATAGGCCGGAGCTGGGGATCAGCAATTGTTTTGGCAATTATGCACGGTTGCAGAATTGCAGTTTATCGAACTGCCTGAACCCTTGTGTTGTCAACGGGAAATGCTTAACTATCATTTCCTGTTGTTTCACAGTGAACTAACTGAAATGAAATATTGCCCTTATAAATTCTATTATACTTAATAAATTATTAATAAATTCAATATCTTTACACCACTATAAGCCGTAATATTATCTGGTACATTGTCCTCATGAGAAAATGATTCATTCAAGCCAGACTCCAACGCCCTCTTAAGATGTTGATGTAAAATGGTAATGCAAGTAGCTAAGGTAGTAAACATTGAAAAATAATTGGAAAATAAATTTTGTTAAATGATTTAATATCAGAATGAGTAAGATAAACCACGGAGGAGTGATAGGAGGATACTTAAGCGGTACTTTTGAGGGGACGGGATGAAAGTGTTTAATCAGTGTGAAGCGGTTGAGGTTAGGGGGGGGGGAGTGTGGGAGGGGGAGATCGATGACAACCTCACGCAACATCCGACCGAGATCCTGTTATCAGCAGCGGCACCCCCTTGGCGAACCAACTCGGATGGAAGCCAACGGGAAATAAATCACCAATGCCATATATGTTACACTCAATTGCCGAATTCGGACAGTGCCTGGAATTTTTACCCACTCCGCGACTTGGACAGTGCGGAGTACTCACTTTACGGAGTGAGAATTTTATTCGGACATTGGTCAAAGCAAAATACATAGAACGCTGAGTGAGTGATTTAAAGTGCACAAATGCCGAAATAAAAACACGTTCTTCGGCGGTTGAGTAAAGTTGCGATACCCACAATGCGACGTGGGTAAAATTGATTGCCCACGTCGTGGTGTGGGTATTTTTGGTTTGCGCAAAAGCCGTTTCTCATGGGCCAAACGTGCAGGTCTAGACATGTTACCCTCTCCACCTACTACTCCTGGCAATAAAATTAAAGAGCCACTTTTGGTGCGCTGTCGGATACACTACCCCAACTACGGGTCGTCCATAAATTACGTCACCTGAAAATAGGGGGGAGGGTCCAGATTGAAATTATATCAAATTTTAACAGTAAAACAATGATAAATTCTAACACAAGTAAACAATTATAAAATAACTATCTATAAAATACATAAGACTATTTTAAGGCCTTGTTTTATAGTTTATTTTTCCATTGAGAAAGTCATTTTGGCTTTATTTCTGAAGCTAAATTCAGATTTGATTGGTCAATTTTTTTAGTTTATCATGTAGCGTTTAAAAAGCATTATTTTTACTTAAAACGGAGGTTTGTTAAAAATGACGTCATTTTTCAGGGGGGGGGGGGTCAGACAAATTATGATGGTAGGATGATTTTAGGGAGGGGGGTCCAAAAATGGCCAAAAATCGATGACGTAATTTATGGACGGCCCCTTACGAAATCGTTCAATGTGAAAGTGGTAACTGGAGGTTCACTTTTAGGGTGGCTACCAACTGGTCAATTGTCCAACCGGTCAACGTTGCATCTGGTCAACGATTTTAAATAAACGAAATAATATTAAAGTTTCGACTGGTCAACGTTCGAACCGGTCAACGCACCTACTCCGACGCCCGCTACCCCTCTCGCGCCGGGCGGCGTGACAATAAAGCGCATACAGTCCGACCATTAGAGGACCCTGGCGGAGACCTCCGCAAGTTACTACAGCCTTTTACTGGACAGAACGTTGTTCGCCACTTAATTAATTTCGCCGCAAATGCAACCGCGCTGCATTTCGAAGTTGTCATGAATCATCTGCTACTGTACTGATTAAATTTTATAACTGTAATTTGATTTGGCAGCTTTATATTGTACTTTGTAATTAATTAAATCCATTTTAATGGCCATGAAGCCTTTATTGATTAGTCAACTGCCAAAAAGGAGTATGCTTAATCAATGGCCTAGTCGAATCTAAATCTGAAAAAGATACGTGTAATATTTATAACTATCCAGTTATTTTTAGTATTTACCACTATAAAATAGCACAGCTTTGCAATGTTACAAATAATATCTTATATGATAATAGGGTGTATTTAAGGGTCTAGAGAGAGAACTACTGAACGGAACGTTGCCGTTTTGGTATCAATGGATTTCTTACGGTCCCTATATGAAAGGAAAAATAGGTTATCCCTCAGAAAAATCCTTGTAACGCCGCAAAATTAAAATTGAACCTTATTTAGACCAATCTAAGACGTTATTTTGTTTATTTTTTTACTGCTCCAGGTGATCCATATTCTACACTAAATTTTGACACCACCGCTGATTAACTTTTTTTTAACAAAACGTACAATTTCAACTCTATGATATTTTGAGAGATAAAAATTTAATCAAGGACACTTAATGTTGCAGTAGTTCTTAATTCAATAAAGTAAATATAATACCAGCTGATTCTTTAGTAAAATTTTGATTGCTATACAGAGAGTTTATTTATAACACCGCGAAGTGGACGATCAAATTTACCCACGTCGCAATGTGGGTATCGTGGTTTTACTCAACAGCCGAAGAACGTGTTTATTTCGGCAATTACCCACTCCGCAGTCTGGGTATTTTGCTTCGGCCAATGTCCAAATAAAATGTCCACTTCGCGATGTGGCTATTCAGCAATGTCCACGTCGCGGATCAGGTAAAATCTTCGGGCATTGTCCGGTTTCGGCAATTGAGTGTAACATATATATGAAAAATTAATTTTTAACTTTTTATCGTTGGCAATCTTGTTTGTCTTACTTTACCTCGTCTACATAATGAGGATCTGTTCGGATTTAGAAAATGTTCATTCTAACTGAGTATTGTCAACGTAGGCCTATACACAACCAAAGAAGTAGAACATCGTTATAGACAAATGATAACGCCACCCCCAAAACACAGCTAATACAACCACAGATCCATCAGACCATCATAAAAGAGGATATTTTCAAAGATAGACCCATTATATTGATAATTTTTAATTATAATTTTAAAATAAAGATCAAAATACGGGGTATAAAATCTACAAGAAATGATATTCATGATTTCCAGCGTAAACAAAATATACTTTCACTAGTGTACTTGTTGCTCAATTTAGCAACAAGTACATGCAATTTAGTTTGGGTAATTTTTACTGTTTAATCTTTCCAATCAGTTCGTTAACCAGTGCATGCTCCAAGGCCATAACTTCATTCAAATCATAACCTCTTTGGTATAAATAGACAGATGTTTTCACTGGTGTAAAAACTGTGTTTACTCGGTACAGCTGTTAACTCAAAATATTTTAAAATTCTTCATCAATGTTAATCAAATGGAGAAATTTAGAACTTTAAGGGCTTCTTAGGCTCTTCCGTTGGGATGGATATTTATCAGATATTTACTTCAGAAACAACTTCTTGCCCAGCTCTATCCAATGACACTAAAATCATTAAAATTGGTTGAAAACTGTAGGAGGAGCTCCTTGTACAAAAAATCGTGTCGTGTATTAAATGTGCATAAATATGAATAGATATAAAAAATAATAACTGTTATCAAATAAATATACATTTTAATAGTCAAGCATTGACTGTTTTTTACTCTTATTTTTAAGTAGTTTTTAAGAGTAATATCAGGGATTTATATAGAATAAATACTTAGCGTAATTTATATATAATTAATGGTAGTATGTGTTAATAAAACTATGTAGATTTAGATGTATGTTTATAAATGCAATTTTTAAATCTCACGTGTAGAATAAATAATTTTATTATTATTATTTTTGATATATTTAAACATTATTAAATCATATTTAACGAACAGATATTTTAAAGTGAAATTCGGAAGTTCTGTCACAGGGTTACACCCTATCCAAGCGGGAGTGCCCCAAAGGAAGTGTTTTGGGTCCTGTGCTATACACACTGTTCACGGCTGACCTACCTGAAACTCACAATACATTTGTTGCTACCTTTGCTGACGACACGGCTATCTTAGCGTCCCACCAAGACCCGGTGGTTGCATCTGATAATGTCCAAGTTGCGCTAAATGGTTTATTAGAATGGCTAAAAAAATGGAGAATAAAAGTGAATGAAGACAAATCAACTCACGTGACTTTCACAACGAGATTTGACACGTGTCCTCCAGTGACCCTAAATAATGTCAAAATCCCCCAAACAAATGAGGTTAAATACTTAGGAATGATTCTTGATCGGAGATTAACATGGAAAACTCACATTTGGAACAAAAGAATGTCACTAAATTTAAAATTCAAAAATCTTTCTTGGCTGCTAAACAAACGATCTAAATTAACTACTGAAAATAAACTTTTACTGTATAAAGTCATCTTGAAACCTATTTGGACGTATGGCATCCAACTTTTGGGAACAACAACCAACTCTAACATTGAAATAATTCAAAGATTTCAGTATAAAGCTTTGCGAAACATCCTTCAAGCACCTTGGTTTGTGAATAATGAAATTCTCCATAGAGACAGCTGCATTTCAACCGTCAAAGAAGAAATAACCAAATTCAGTTTAAATTACCAGTCCAGACTTGAAAATCATCCCAATCACCTGGCTCTAAATCTATTGGACAACAGCACTGCTACTTACAGGCTTAAACGATTCCACATTTTAGATTTGACTACAAGATTTTGTTAAGCAAATTGTTGATCTAGTTCTCCTTTTGTGTTAAGTTAACACAATTGTTTATGTTAAGTCTGTCAGTGGATAGATTTTAACTCATGTCTTTATGTTTATCATATTTACTTAATGTTCAAAATTGTGAACAGATTGTAAATTAAATAAAGTTAGAAAAAAATTAATTTTACATAACTGTTAAATAAAATGAGAGAGCCTGGATGGATTTGATGATGATTGCCGACTTCCTTATCCCTCAGTAGTTTATCCTTGAGTCAGTAAAGTCTTCATCTCTTCTCTAAGACCGCCATTACGTTAAAGCCACGGATAAAACTGATTAAGTGAAACTCTTTTGCACCACCTACTTCTCTTGACATATCCTTGTTATACAGTATATGTTTGTGGTGAGTAAAATAAATGTTATGAAACTTGACTTATTTTTTACTGATATGATAACAGCTGAGCTATCCATTTTGAAAGTGTTTGTTAATAAATGAAAATTAAGATCATTAAAAAAATTTAGATACCGTGGTGTAAACCATTTAAAACAACTAGGCTAATCAGAACAAAAATAAAATCATAATTTTTCAAATTAGGCTTTAAGTAACTATGAATCATTATTATTATCATTTTTATTAATCATAATTATTAATCATTATTATTATGATTATCATTATTACCATAGTTATTGTTGATGGTCAGGTAGGTTAAGTTAGGCTAAGTTTACTTATTTTTATGTTAAACTGATCAGTGAAATATTGTGAATATGTATCTATATTGAAATAAAACTGTTTTTGAGTGATTGATTGAATCTAAATTTAGAATGCAATGTCTGTAACAAATCCTAATTAATTCTAGGTATTTATGTTAAACAATGCTTTACGGTGATTAGGAAAGAACACTTCAATTCCTTCACTATACGAAGTTAAAAACCCCTGAGGTATTGATGGTGGTTTCTCATAAATGAAACAAAATTGAAAATTAAATTAGTTTATAGTTGTAATAATTAATTTATATATACATATATAATGCACAGTGTAAAAACATAATAATGAACTTATTCATAAATAATAATTTCTCCATATTAAACGTTTAATAGTAAGAACATGAACGCAACAGCGTGCACGAAGTTCCACGTTGTTTCGTCCTTGTCTTTGTCTTTCAAGGTATCCAATACAGAGAGGTCCAGCAAAAACAAACTATGAAAAGCAGTTCATAAAAGTGGAAGGAGAAATAGAAAGGTTAAATGAAGGAAGAGTAAAAACAAAAGAAAAAGTAGCAGTAGGCCATAAACAAATTTAAGATAAAAAGTATAGTCACGAAGAAAAAGAAAAAGAAAAAGAAAGAATGAATAAAGAAGAGACACAGGAAAAAAGAAGGCGAAAACACTGGAAAAAGTATCTGAGTGGTAATTAAATGAAATTAGTATTAAAAATTTGTATTAAAAACTGTAAAATTATTAAAGTACCTATGTAAAACTTGTAAAAAGTCCTAACATGTATATTCCCATACATTGTAAAACATTATCTATCTATATATTAATACGCAAGCATGTTTCATTCCCTCTTTTTTTCTCAGCACCTGTGCATCGTAGGATAAATCCCCACATACCGTTAGAAAGGTATAGTCCTGTAGATGAGCAGAATCACATTCTAATTTACATCGGACTCCAGGGCTGCGCCCCACAGGCTTTCAAGGTTCCAATGTTAATCTTATGGAGAAAGGAGAATTGAATGAGTCATTAGACAGCTGTTGCGTAAAAACAACTGCTAGAAAACCAGGAAGGACAGATGTTTCAGTTATAAAACATTTTAAGACTAATTGTCTCAAGATCAACTGAATTTTTGGTCGAATTTCGACCAGTGGGCGATCTCTAGTACTTATTTAATACGCTAAGGTTTTTTTTTGTCTTGAGAACTCCTACTACAATTTTCAACCGATTTTCAAGTTTTTGGTGTCGTTGGATAGGGCTTGGTATGTAGTTGTTTCCGCCAAAAACTGATGAGAATCGGACTGAAAATAAAGGCGCTATCCACCATTGAAATCTCAAAATGTCCCATTTAAATAACATTGGGATTGAATAAAGCATTTTAAACATCTGTTAATAATGAGCTGTAAATACGTGTAGTTTTGGTGATTAAGGAGATTCACAATATTGGATTGGTTGGATGCCATTGATTTAGAGCTAAAAGTAACATTTGTACTGTATTAAAATAAATTGCTCGATTTCGAGCAACACGTATACTAGTAAATAATAAAGCTTTGTATTTCATAATGCAAAACTACTAATAATTCTGGTAATTAATTAACTTTTTTTTAAAATCTTATCTTAAAACCCGACTTTAAACAGTCTCTGTTAACAACAAACATTAAAAGAAAGTCTTGGTGCAGTAATATGGAGTGAAACAGGGCTCGGTTTAGGATCAATGTAAATGATCTTACTACCTTTGTTCGTATTTTGTGTCCTTATTTTATGTTGATGATACCCATTTTGTACACATTTCCGGTGGCTTTGATCAACTCAAGTTACTTGTCCAGACAACTTTAAAAGATGCTGCTACTTTGTGTAAACAAATCTACTTTTTACTTAATAAACAAAAGAAAATCCAAAAATGTTATTCACGTAAAGGACATATGTAGATGGTGCAATAACTGATGATTTGGTCTCAAATGCAAAGTGTTAAGCAATATTGTTTAGCAGTGTTTTTTTTTAAAGTGTTTGGCAATATACATTGTATTGATGAAAAGTTAATCTAGCAACCACATATTGAGCACATACGGTATCTTCTAAACTTTCAAGTCATCTATCTTTTAAAACAACTGACATTTTCCGTCGAAAGTACTTATTTAAAAACAGCTTACGTGGCGAATTTTCACTAGATTTTTAGATACAGTTTGATTTTTTGGCAACCGTCCTAAAATTTATGGTGTTCTGATTCTGCATACAAAGGCAATTTTAGCAATGACCAAGTCAGAAGTAAGAACTTTATTGCAGGCCTTAATTTGTTCAGTTGGAAATACAAACCATTATCAATCTGTTCATTTTCTATATTGTGAATTTCATTCTAAAAAGCAGGATTTGGTTACACTTAATAGGGATTTGTACAGTTACAATACTCTTAAAAAGGGCAAAGCAGCAATTGAGTACTATAGACTAAAGAAATCACTGTCCAGTCATTAATTTAGCACTATCTCTAAAAGTACATAATAAAGTAATTAATCTTAGTAATAAATATACCTACTGTTAATGTTATTAAGCAAAGAATTTTTTATCTAAACATCCTTTCTATGCAAATAACATTTTTATGTGTGAAATTTCTAATGTTTAATTCTTGATCCTTGTAAAGTCCTATGGTTTTCAAATATCTGGTTTTCAAATATAGTGACTTAGCATTTGTGCTGAATGTATGATTTTGCCAGTGCTTATGTAGCCTGAAAGATAATAGACATATTCTTATTGTTACCGGAATAAAAATAATAATTATTATTATTTTTAGGCAAAATTATTCTTCAGCCGTTTTACCAAACCCACTTTTATAACGTAGTTTGCCTGCGGAAACGAGGACATTCGATGAGGGAAAAATAATCTGTTTCCTTATTCATAAAGGCTTCAACGTCATTGGGATTGTATTGACAGTAAAATTACTGTTCTACGTTCAGCTGTCATCTTGATAGTAAATCAATAATAGTGGGTTTACGTTCCTTGCAGCTGACCTCAATACATAGATTTTTTAATAAAAAAGAGCTTGTTTATGAATCATAGTAAAATTCACAACAAGAAATGAAATACAGTAATAATGATATATATATAATAATGATATATATAATGATATATATATATAATATGTAATAATGATATATATATATATATATATATATATATATATATATATATATATATATATATTATATAAATATTCAAAGTCTTGGTCTTGTTATAACCGTATACCACAGCCATGTTTTGTTTGAATGTAAATCTACAATCCGCAAATAAGTGCATATTCACTCTGTCTTGTATATAACTATAAATGGAATGTGGCGTCCGTCCGCGTGTAGTCTATAGGTTTCTCAGTCACGAAGAGCCCCGAACATCATGTCTGCACACACAACAGACACGAACGCAATAATCTGTTTTCTATATAAATACAGTTCTTCTCATAAATGGACAAATTTAAAATTCATCTGACACTGCAAAGTTAAATCAAATAAAAAACTGGGCCACCGTCCGAGCGTCATTAAAATATAAAAGCCATGGAATTCCTTTTGCAACGAACTAGAATTGCTCTTCCTAGAATTGCGATATTTATTACATTCTTACCTTTATTACGTGATAACAAAAGCTAAATGAATCTTTCTCAGGATGATTCAATATCTACGGAATCCCCATCCAACCGTGGCGTCGCCGGCGGGGGTTATTGAATACCTGGCCGTGCCTCCCACGTAGACCCTGCTGGAATACGGTATAGAGCTGCTGGCACTCACTGCACCGCTCAAACGTGCTTGCTCTCTTTGTAGTTTCAACTCATAATGTTTTTAATGTTTAATTTCTTAAATGAATCTATTTAAATATTCAAGTATTTACTCTTGTTTAATAGACAAATCTCATAAAATACACTAATACAAATATAAAAAAATATATATACTTTTTTATATAAAACTCAATAATTGCCCATAAACCCCGTGCAAGTTGAAAACAATATTTTGCTTCAAAAAAAAAAAAAAAAAAAAAAAAAAAAATTGTGCGTAATAATCATGCGATGTAAAAGTTTAACTCGTAAAATTCTATTTAGTTCTTTTTGTCATATAAAATTTGTTTACTTTATTTATACGACTGTCGTATGTTTCGTTTTTTGCACTCTTACTCACGCTATAAATGACAAATATCGAAATTGATTGATTTGTATTTTGTCTGTAAGCATAGTGGAATTTGGCAATGCATAATACATCACTTGTAACCCCATAATGTAGGCCTAACTTTTATTGTTTCAATTTATCTTTTAGTTTCTCCGTACAGTTTATTATTCTTGTTGGGCACAAACAATACATATTACAATAATAAACAGGTATAAAATTATAAATGTGTGTCCTAGTCATTTTTAGTATATTGCGGTATACTTTTATTAACTTTTGATTTTAATTTATGTTTTTTTTTATGATTATGAAAAAGTGTTATGCAGTGCCAGAAAGAGATGTCCACCACTTGACAGAATTACACAAGAGCTTGACCACATATTCCCTTGGGCCTCAGTAACAAATGGTCTGAGGTCAGAAAAACACCATCTATCTATCGAGACGCGGGGTTTACTGAACATAGCTATCCATACTTGGGTACTTGGATATGCTTTTTGTCTTGTACAAATGAGGGAAAAATAAGGAAAATAAACGAAGGAAAAGACAAGAGGAAGAATACTCAAGGGAGTAATCTATTCACCGAGATGGGAAATGAATTTTGTTCAAAGACGATAAGTCCTTAAAAGCGGAACCACGGAACTCCGCATCGGTTGATATAAATAAAACCATTTAACTCCACACCAGGGCCGGGAGCGGCCGCCATGACACCATGAAAGTCTGCACCTTCCACTCAGGTTCCTCTTTCCATCACTTTTACCTCACCTAATTCTCTCACTTATTTTTTCCTCATTAATAATTAGTACCTCATTAATTTAATAGTACAACACTTAAAGTGTATCCATCTCGATAACTATAATAAATGAGTTTATAATTCACATTACAGTATATTTGAGACAAATTTATTAATATACATCCCGGTTCATGAAGGTATATTAATATTATATCATAGTGACAAAAATAGTGATGTTATTTGTTTGTTGAAATAAATATATTTTACTCATTAGTTGCGTAGTTTCTTTACAGATTATTAGTTATAGTTGTTTTTTCATCAATTACTTAATGAAATATGTATATTTTCCTGCAGGGTACTGTAACAAACTTAGGACTAACATGTTTTTTTCACAGTTTATATACGTCACCTACCATCCTTCTTACGTAAATTTACATTATTATACATATTATTTTTTTTAACTAGTACCTGATATTTATTTTGAAGTAAAAATACTGACTTAATACGTTACCTGTTTTCTATTGTGACTAAAGTAACGAGTGACCGCTTGTGAGTTAAATTTTGGAACAGACGACCTGACTGGCCATCAGATCTAAATACGGTCAATCCGAGGATCGATGGTAATAAGCCGAGACCCTTAGGAAAAAATGTAGGAAATTAATTAAAATAAATAGTAGCTCGCACTAGATTACCACCCTGAAGGGTTTTTTGGCCGCACACTGCAAGTGAGGCTTTATGAATTGCTCAGT
The DNA here is from genome assembly GCA_030545055.2 of Neoaliturus tenellus. Taxonomy (NCBI): domain Eukaryota; kingdom Metazoa; phylum Arthropoda; class Insecta; order Hemiptera; family Cicadellidae; genus Neoaliturus; species Neoaliturus tenellus. Next base: position 226,580,008 of record CM061532.1, read on the forward strand.
GCCCCAGTAAAATTACAGTAAAAGTGCTCGTAAAAGATCAGTAAATTTAATTTAACTGGGGTTTCCCTTACTTGTACATTTTCTACCATACATTTGTTTGGATACTAATTAATGATCCTGTCTAAATAATCATCTGATCTTAGACACTAAAAAAGCTACACAAGGCATCACACACATTCTAAACTCATCCTTATTCATATTCCCTTTGTAATACGAATTCATAACGTCGGCTTCTATAAAGTAATTAAGTGTTCAGATTATAATAATTGTTATTATTTAAATTGGTGGTTATATGAAAGCAATTATGATAATAATAAATGATAATTAAATAATATGATGTATAGTTAAAGCTTTATGTATATTCTTATGTTTTCCGGAACAATTAACAATGTTTAAGTTGTTACACTGAGATTAGCAGAATTTCTTTTTTAATTAACTAGTTTTTATTAAATCAAAACTTATAGACTGAAAAGGTGTTTAAAGATTTGTTACAGTAAGAACAATAATCAAATAACTTTATCGGTGGTGGTAAAATTAACTCATTTTGATATTTTTATGCATACTTTTTTTAATATTATTTCAATTTTTTCGATATTTTTGCTTCAGCTATTGGTTATTAAATTGCGTTTAGTGACATTTTGCTAGGCTATTATTTTAACAATAGCCCTTATAAAAACTGTAAAACTAAATTTAAGTCTGTATGTTTTCAATTAAATTGAGTGAGCTTTACATTATTTTTGCGCTGAGACCTAACTAAGACGTCATATTATGTAAAATAGATCAACATTAAAATAGTTAGGCCTACATACAATGACTAACAAAATGTTTAGTAACAACAGAATGTGTCAGTTGATAAATGATGTGAAATGCGAAACGATAAAAACTATTTCATAATAATCAACAATAATATAATAAAAAACGATGTTTATTTGAACTAAGATTATTTGTATGGTAATTACAAATTTGATAAATAGTAAAAAATTACTTTGTAGTCTCTTATCATTATCTTTTTCTGTGAGTTGAATTTAATTTTTTTAAACACAATATTCTATTCTTTATAATAACAACAATCTATGTTTTAATATACAAATCTAAATTTTAGTGAAAAACAACAAAATATTTACTTACTAAAACCATTTATAAAAAAAATTTATTTTAAATTATTGAAGGTTATTTATTTCGTAAATCATACGACAGGCAAGCAAAGGATTTTCAATAAACGCCAAGAATTATTTGCTACTCTACTTGCCAGATGGATGGGTTTCTTGTCTAAAACTGAAGGATCCATTCATCAAATGGGGATCTGCTAGCTTAGCTGTCAAATACAACTACAATCATTATACAACTGAACTTTTGTTTATGAGTATACTGATATAGGCCTAGACATCTCAATTAATTAATTACATAATTAAACACATTGTTGACCAACAAGAACAAGTTTTTGGAAAGTTTTATAATTATATTTAACGCAATCAAATAAAATATATCATCAACAGTTTCTAACTAGAAAAACAAGTATGACAATTAAACATAAATTATTATAACCCATAATATGATAATGAATCTCGTAAATAATGTAAGGAAACAACATACAAAATTGGGATGTTACGTAAGCCCAGACGAGGTCAACAAGTACTTCAATGCCTCCGTTGAAGAGATTGTTTCAGCCATTCCCAATTCAGACATTCACCCTGAGCCCAACTTTCATGGTATAACGCACAATGTGCTTAATGCTTGGGCCCCAGTACATGATATCATTAGAATTGTTGACAGCTTTAAAAACTCACTCATTACAGATTACTTTGGGTAGGCAATGACTTTGCTGGAAAAAAAGTGATCGTGCCCATTGTTGATCATAGTAGTCAATGAATGCCTAAAGTGTGAGATTTTCCGGATGAACTGAAAATGGCTAAACATGTTCCTATGTTCAAGAAAGGAGACATAAGCAGTATTAAGAGTTAAAGGCTATATCACTGCTTCCAGTGATAAGAAAAGTTCTAGAGGTTGTTATTAAGAAGAAAATCTGCTAATTTTTTGAAGACAACCAGATTTTTTTAACATCCCAGCATGGTTTTCGAAGTGGTGGATTTACATCAGGAGCAGTTCCTCAGTAGACAGCTTGAAAAGCAGTCCTAGCACTTGAGACCAAGGACTCGGTCGCCCTGACACTCTGTGATCTCTCTGTGAGCGTTCGACTGTGTGCCACCTAAAATCTTATTGACTAAGCTGGAGTGCTATGGGATTCGTGAAATAGCTCTGTCTACGTTCAGGAATTATTTGGCAAACAGACGACAGGTGGTCATTATCAGTGTTGCAGTATCTTGTGAACGCGGAGTGAAAAGTGGCGTCCCCCAGGGCTCTGTGCTCGGGCCTTTCCCCTCCCTTGTTGATATTAATGATCAAGGAGTAGAAGAGAGTGTGGTATTATTTGAGGATGATACCACCTTATTATGGTCCAGGAGACCCAGACCAAAGCTGCGAATGCCAAAACGCAAAACTCAAAACCAAACTCACCTCAGACAAAGCCTGGTTTCGGCTAACAAACTCATGCTGCATGAGGAACAAACGGAACAGCAGGTGTGTAGGTTGGTGAGAAACTCAGATTCGCAAAACGAGTCAGTCAGAATCCTCGATTTTACCTTGACCATCGACTTGACTGGAATGCCCACACAAAGCAATTGTGCATTAAACTGGGCCGTGTTACATTCCTTCTCCCTCCGACGTCTTCGGAAATGCATCACGGAACAGTACCTGGCCATGGTATACCAAGCAATGTTCCATTGTCACGTAGCCTATGGTATGTAGCCATCTCTGGGGGCACTCTGCTGGTGTAGCCGATGTTCTCAAGCTGCTAAAGCGAGCTATAATTACTGCTGGTGCAGCACCTCAAAAACACTGTCGGCCAATTTTTGAGCGGCTTAAAATCCTGACATTTCCTAACCAGTTAATCCTCAACTCTCTTTCTTATTCAAGGAGCAGACTGAAAACTACCTAACGAGAGGCAATATGCATGACCATGGGACAATAAAGCTGGATGTTCCTCGTGTTATACTGACACGGACTCAAGAGTCGTTCCCCGGCTGCGCTTACAGATTTTACAACAAGCCAACAACTCAGGTTTAGACAACCGGAGTTTTGCTAACAAGTTTCCAACCTCCTAGAAAAACAACCGTTCTGCTGTCCGTGTAGTCAATTTCCTCTTCAGGGTCAACGACGAAGCTGTTGGTAATAGTTATGGTAATGATTGGTTGTCCAGTTTTTTTTTTTTTTTATTTTTTTTTTATTTTTTTATTTTTTTTTTTTATGATCGCCAAGTCAAAAAGTTAAAAATAATGCACAATTATGCTCGTAATGCCACTAATTTTTATGAAATACAAATTTGAATATTTATTAATATTAAACTCTTTACAGGTTGCAGCCACCTGTCATAATCAATTGATATAAATAATTCTTTGATTACCTGTTAGTAGTGTGTTTTGGTCACTTTTAAAACCGGCCACGTGCCCACGGAGCCACGTGCCGCGGCAGCTGGCGCCAGCTGCCATGTCACATAGCTTCCGGTGGGGGTTAGAGGGTATATATGAGATGCTGTAGTTATATTTTATGCTATATAGGTTGGGGTGGAGATGGCGATAGTGTTGGCGTTAGGGTGAAGTGAATTTGCGCATAAAATTAAAATTAAAAGTTAGTTCAAAATTGAAATTCGTCGGTGTTAACGAAACTCTAACAGTTGAAGAAAAATTAAGAGTTAGTTCAAAATTGAAATTCAAACTTATAACTGAGATGTGGAAAATATGTCAAGGTCATCCAGAGTAAGTTTTAAAAAATTCTATCCAACTATCACCAGAAATAGTTTTAAGTTGAAGTAGTTGGTGATAGCGGGATAATTGATTCGTGCCATGGGAGAGGTGTTTCTCGTTTGAAAGTTGGCGATCGAATGAGAAGCGCCGCCTAGGGAGAGGGCTTATAAAATGGCAACCTTCCCCCCACCACCCCTTCCCCCACTCCTTTAGACCAATAACCGGTCGCCGACTCTATGTGGTGAAACTGAACTAGACATGGCGGCCGCCATGGATAATTCTAACCTCAAATCTTAGCTCAGCTGAACAGAATAGAGAAGGATGAAGTAGGAATTGTGGTTAGAGCACTTATATAAGGAATAGTGGGGGTAAAATAAAAAAACTTGTTGAACACAGTCGATAGGTGTAACAAGTTCAAAGTTGTTGAATTGTAACATAGAATGCAAAATGTTGTAAATAACACTATCATCAACATTAACCTGCGAAGTCTTTGAAGAGTATAATGGTTTAAAACTGTACTTCTTCCTAACTCTATTTAAATTAGTTCTACACTTTGAAATTGAAGGTTTAGAAGTACTTTGTAATATGTGTTGTGTTCGCAAAAGCTTTAATTTTAAACATTGTGCAGTCATCATAACCGATGTGTTAAGTTCAGAAGTTAAAAGAAGACTGAGATATAAAATGAAGTGTAAAAGAAATTGAAACAGAAAGCCAGAGTAGTAATTTTATAGGTTAGAATTTACGAAGGCTATTCCATGGATAATTCTAACCTCAAACCTAGTAAGTGAAGTAGTCATAACATAAAACTAACGAGAGATGATGACCGAGCGGATGCGAGGCAATGAATGTTTGTAGCGCGATAAACTACCCACCTTTATAGAGGCAATAACTCCAGCCAGATGGCGGCAGATGGCAAGCAAATGACTGGTTGACCGACTTTCACCTGAGTAGTAAGAGAAGTAGGGTTCTGTGTCTATCCCTACTCCTTGGGGTCAATGACCGACCGGAAAGGTCAATGACCTCCCCCCCCTCCCCCCCCTCCCCCCTCCCCCCCTCCCCCCCCGAAAAAATGGAGCCCCCCCCCCTTCCACCACTCCTTTCCCCACTCCTTCCCCCACTCCTCCAGGTCAATGGCCGGTCACCACCGGTTGTTGACTTTATGTGGTGAAACCAGACTAAATATGGCAGCTGCCATGGATAATTCTAACCTCAAACCTGCTGCGCATGCAACAAGTTCTCCGGATCGGAATGAGTCTATGCTATGCGCATGCGCCTAGTCCTGTATTACTCACTTTAGCGCTACTGCACATGGATAATTCTAACCTCAAACCTTGGTTTTGTGTTGTTGCGCATGCGCCGCTCCCCACTCCTTCGCCTTTCTTTTATACTGCTGCGAATTGGACTGGATTGAACACTGTACTGTAGTGAAACAACTTCCCCCACTACTCGAGAATCCGAGGAGCGATACGAGCCTGATCTTAGCGTCAGTCGTCAACAAACTTTCATAGCGAAAGGTTGTTGGCGACTCAGCAAGAGGTTTCAAATATATAGTAGGCCTATATATATTTGAACTTCTTCTACTATGTTGCGTTTTTTAATGCAATGTGGTATGTGTGTGTGTGTGTTTAGTTTTAAGGTGTATTTAATTTAAGAAATAATTTGCGCATTGCGATGTTAGTTATAAGTTGGGTTTAGCATTAAGGTGTATTAATTTTTAAGAGGTATTTAGCATTAAGGTGTATTAATTTTAAGAATAATGATGGTATTTGGTTGTGTTGAATTATTTGGTTTTTAATAATGATGTGTTGGTACTAATAATTTATGTTTGTTTTGTGCATTTGTTTTGCCTTACAGCCAGATGTTAGGGGGTAGATTAACTGTAAATTCAGAAGTTCAGTTGAACTTCATTTAAAATGGGTGGGACATCCGCAAGCCGGACTTTTTTTGCATTTTGTTTAGGAATATGATGGGTGGGATTAGTTTGGGTGGGGTTAGAGTTGCGTTTCTGCATTAGGTGTTCCAGTTTCCCTTGGAATTCATGGTTACGGTAGACCCGGACCGGACCGTTACGGTAGACCCGGACGGTCCAAACAAAATTGCGTCGATGTCCCTTGCAGAACGTAACTAGTGGGTTGGGAGTGGGAACCGTTAGGCAAACAGGGTGGTGGGAACAGTATTACTGTTCCTATCACCTTGGATCATTATAAATCTTGAATGACCTTGACCCACTTTTGGAAGGGTCAATGACCCCCCCCCCTCCCCCCCCCGAAAAAATGGAGCCCCCCCCTCCCCCCCTCCCCCCCGAAAAAATGGAGACCCCCTCCCCCCCCTCCCCCCTCCCCCCCCTCCCCCCCCCGAAAAAAAGGAGGCCCCCCCCCTCCTTTCCCCCACTCCTACCCCCACTCCTTCCCCCACTACTCCGGATGAATGACCGGTCATGACCTGAAAAATTAAAATGGCTATAACTTGATAACGGATTGACGGATTTGGACAAGCGATACATCATTGAAAAGGTCTATGTAAGACAAACATTTTGGTAAAAGAAGAATGTGGTTATCTTATTTTAGTCAAAAGTTATGCGAATTATTTAAAATAAATACCTTCTCTTTCCCCTTTTCTCCCACCTCCCAGGTCAATAATCAGTCTCGGCCAGCTGCTACCCCTCTCATTTGCATATTGTTATAAAAGATGCACCGACTGCGGCTAACATTTCATTCTGATTCCAAACGTTACGCTGCGAACTTGGAGCTACAACCATGTCATCTCTGCCAACTACAACTTCTACTTCAACTTCTACTTCTACTTCAACTTCTACTACGGCTGTTACTGCACCTAAGAAAACTCTTCGTCTGAAAAATCCTCCTGACTGGTACAAGAAGCAACTTGGATCCCAACCTTCAACTTCTGGCACTATTCTTCCGCCTACCAAGACTTCTAAACTTCGAAGCATTTTTTCACCGCCTTCGCCTTCTACTTCGCTTTCAAACGACTCTACACCGCCATCAACCATCATGCCGCCTCCACAGAAGCCAGCTCCCCGTCCTAATACCCCTTCATTTGAAATTTTGCTTCATCGTCTTAGTACACCTGTCATTCCACTGTCACCATTGCCTCCTACCCCACCACTTACTATGCCTGAAGACCACACCTATCATAAAACTAAATCCACTAAGCCTACTCCCAAACCTGCTCCTAAGCCTGCTCCTTCAGAGCAATTTCAATTATTACAAGAAGAGCGTCGTAGGGCATTTAGCCGTCCCACTACTTGCCCTGAAGTGCTCACCAGGGGAATTAAGAAAGGATCAGCTTGTGGTAGGAAATGTGTTAAAAACGAAAGTTTTTGCCGTGTACATGTCGTGAAACATCTTTCTGGACCACAACTGACAGAAACCCCCACCGTTGAAGACGATCCTGAAATAATATCCGTCAGAGGAGAGAGGCTTAAGAAAGGTTTGAAATATTTTTTTCTAAGTGTTGTTGACCACCAACACATTTTGACAAAATGTAACGGCTTAAAATATAAAATTAGAGTTTGTGAGAATTTGTGTAAAGAGAAGAGATTTAACAATTTAGATTCTCAAGACTTTCTCCTCAGGGATAAAAAGGATCGTATTACAAGGTGGGGGCGTAAACAGTAAATTCACTTAGTTTTTTCCAAATTGTTGCTTAAAAAAATAATGGGGGAGAAACACAATGCGTTATAGCGTTGTGTTTCTCCCCCATTATTTTTTAACACTCTAAGTCTCGTGACCTACTAACCTACTTCCATCCAAGTAGTAAGAAAAGTACTTCCCCCCACTCCTTTGGGTCGATGACTGGTCACGGTCAGCTCCTACCCCTCATTTGCATACTATTATAAAAGCGGAGCGAGCGTTGGTCACCCCTTCATTTTTCTTCTACATGCCGCTCTTGTCGTTTCGTCTCTGCTGTTTACAATATTTCTTGCTTCAAAATGCCTCCTCATCTGAATGAAAATTTCAATTTTTCCGAAATTTCTGATGTTTTTGAAGAATCTGAAGACACTTTAAGTAATGACAGTGAAAGTGAAGATGATGAGGACGATGATGATTATACTGTTGAACTTAGTGAAGAACGTAAAGTCATAGCAATTGATCCACAATTTCCATTTGATACAATAGAAAAGTTTATGGCTGAAGCTAATAAATGGTTGGACTCAGGATGTTATGTACGAATTGACTCTTTTATATTGTATGGTGATAGTCATTCTTTCCTTGTCACACCAAATGACAGAGACCGCATGTTGCAGTGGGCACAATCTATGATGGAGTGCTATGAACAAGGTGTGGACACTGGCGGCTATTTTCTTGCACAACTAGTGTAATAACAAAATTACCCTTCCCCCACCCTACACCCTATCCCTTTCAAATCCTATAAAGAAGGGGGAAAGGAGTGGGGATTATAAAATGGTGGGGGAATGTGTATAAATGCAGGTTGTTTGAAGAGACTTTTATTATTGTGGCTTTAGCAGAAACAACATGGAGTTTAAATCTTCAGCAAAAATAAGGAACAACATAATAAAGAGAGAAATTCGCAAGAAAGAAAAGATTGAACTTATAAAATTACAACTTATAATTCCTTCCATTGAAATTGGATGTAGCAAAATGAAGACTTTGGTGAAAACTAACGAATATTTGTTACAATTGCTAAAAACAATCGAAGAGTTGAAGAGCAAGAATGGACATTCTACATAGTAAAATTTGAACATTTTAATATAAATAAGTAAACCCAAAAAAGTAGATGTAGAATAGAGAGCGAGGAATAGATCACTTTGTGGTAATGGACTAACATGCCACTTAGTGCTCTATTCCTCGTTCTCGCGTTAAATTGGATTACCTTGACCTATTTGTTCGACTGTTAGAATTTGGTTAACACTGTTGAATTTCAGTTTTGAACTAACGTTTATTTTTGTTCAACTGTTAGAGTTTTTTTTTTTAATACTGTGGAATTTTAGTTTTGAACTAACTTTTAATTTATGCGAATTTTTAGTTCAACTTTAGTTAATTTATGCACAAATTTAGTTTAACCAAGTGTCTGTGCTGTAGCCATTTCCACCTAAAAGTAACTACAATTAGTTGGGTGGGGGAAAGTTCGTTAAAGCTTGAATATAAAGAAGTATATACTAAAACTCCAATGGGAATAAAGAACACGAATGAACAATTAGTTTGTAGAAGGTTAATATTTTTGTTCAAAATGTTTGATTTCCTTGGATAGTGAAGAAGATGAAATAGTGGTGGGGGAACCGTTATAAAAGGAGGAACATGAGAGCCCATTTCATTTCTTGGTGAAATTTCGAAGAGTAAACATCTCAACATGTATTGTTGCGATAAATGTTCGGAATCGTTTCACGATGAAATTCTATTAGACTGTCATAAAGAACTAATTCACAACAACCCAGAAGAAAAACAAGAACAAGAACAAGAACAACAACAACAACAACAAGAACAACAAGAACAACAAGAAGAACAAGAAGAACAAGATGAAATAACTGCAACATCTTCAACTACTTTACCGAATCTACAAGTATTTGCATTACCCGGTAAAGTAGTAATGCATCATAAGATTCAAAATGAAAACTTGAAGCTAGAAGAATTTATTAGAGAAGCAAAACCAATAGTAAGTAAAACTTTAAAAGAAGAATTGAAAAGATTGAACTTTCTTAAATTTGGTTTACTACTAGAAGCTATGTTTATAAATGTACAAGAAGAATTATCACCAAGAGGATTCATAACAAAAAACCGAACCATTATGGAAAGTTCAAACATTGATTCAATAGTAGAAAACTGTATAGAAGAAATATTAACAAAAATTCAGGAACACGAAGGAAGAGGATCCGGATGGAGTCTTACAAGTATTGAAGTATTAGATATAAGAGTTCATAAACATGGATATGGACTAATGGGATCTAGTTACATTCCTTTGCCCAAAAGAATTAAGGATACAAGATCATGTATTAATGTGAAAAATCAAGATAATGAATGTTTTAGATATGCGATGACATCTAAGTTTGTACCAAATCATTTCGATAAACCTAACCAACACTATGAAAATCAAAGACATAGGTACAATTTTCAAGGAATTACTTACCCTGTATCATTGAAAGATATATCAAAATTTGAGAAGAAAAATCCTGGTACATCTATCAATGTTTTTGCATTAGATAGTTCAAACAAAGTGTATCCTTTACGTGTTGTAAAAGAAGAGCTACCAGATCATACGGATTTACTACTACTAACGCGAGGAGATGTGTCTCACTATGTGTACATAAAGAAATTCGACTCTCTTGTTAACAAGCAGCTTTCTAAAGCTCGACACAGAAAGATAATTTGCAAGAGATGTTTTAATTTTCAACGAGAAGGAAGACAAGGAAGAGAATGGTTACAAGAGCACAAAAGGCTATGTAACAATAATTATGAAGCAAAGATTAATTTACCTTCGGAAAACAGAGCATTTGTTACATTTCAAAAGGTTCATCATCAATACCGTATCCCTATAGTTGTATATGCGGACTTTGAATCAACACTAATTCCTATAGAAGATGAAAATTGTGAAGCTAGAAAAAGTGTCAAATATCAAATACACAAACCAAATAGTTTTTGTTTAATGGTTAAATCAACATTATCAGAAGAACATTTAAACAGATATGGATTAACTTCAGAACCTCTAGTATATCGTGGTGAAAATGTAGAAAAAATATTTCTTGATCACTTATATTCAATAGCTGGAAATGCACAAAGATTATATACAAATATTGTACCAATGAAACCGATGGAGGAAGAAGAAGAAATTCAACATGAAAATGCAACTCGATGTTTCTTATGCAAAAATGATTTTACTATTGAGAATTATAAAGTTAAAGATCACGATCACCTCACAGGTTATTACAGGGGTGCTGCTTGTAATAAATGCAACTTGAGCTATCGTTTACCACTATTTATTCCTGTGGTTCTGCATAACCTCAGTGGGTACGATGCTCATTTTATAATACCTGAACTAGGAAGAGACGACGGTAAAATCGATGTGTTAGCTGAAACTTCAGAGAAGTTCATAAGTTTTTCCAAAAACGTTGGAAACATGAAACTAAGATTCTTGGACTCCTACAGATTTATGCCGTCGAGTTTGTCCAAACTTTCAGAAAATTTAAGGAAACAAGATTTCATCGAAACAAAGAAGATTGTAAATAACGACAAACTGGATTTGGTACTTCGGAAAGGTGTGTTTCCATATGATTACATAGACAGTTTAGAAAGATTTAATGAAACATCACTTCCGGCTAAAGAAGAATTCAAAAGTAAACTTTATGACATGGACATATCTCAAGAGGACTATGATCATGCATGTAAAGTATGGAACGATTTAGGATTTAGAACATTGGGAGAATATTCAGATTTTTATGTTAAATTGGATGTAACTTTACTATGTGATATAATGGAAGAATTTAGAAATACATGTTTTGCAGCATATGGATTGGACCCTCTTCATTCGTACACTTCACCTGGATTAGCATGGCAAGCTATGTTGAAAGAAACAAATTGTAAAATACAACTTCTTACTGATATAGATATGGTTATGATGTTAGAGTCAGGAGTTCGAGGGGGATTGACGCAAAGCGTTACACGACATTTCAAGGCGAACAACAAGTATCTGCCCGATTATGATGCATCAAAACCAACAACATTCCTGGGTTATTTTGATGCAAATAACTTATACGGATGGGCAATGTCGAATCCCCTTCCATATGATAATTTTAAATGGATAGATCCAGAATCGATTGGAAACATAATGGATATACCGAAGCATGGTGAAACTGGTTACATTTTTGATGTTAATTTTGAATATCCTGAACATCTTCATGATCAACATTATGATTTACCACTTCTTCCTAAGACTGAAATTTCCCCTACTGGAAGATGGCCAAAATTAATGATGACTTTAACCGACAAGTCTCGATATGTTGGACACTACTGGATGATACAACAAGCTTTAGACTTAGGATTGAGAATTACAAAAATTAATCGAGTACTACAATTTTCTCAATCTTGTTGGTTAAAACCTTACATCGACAACAACACAAGAAGAAGAGCCACCGCTACATCAAGTTTTCAAAAAGATTTTTTCAAATTAATGAATAACGCAATATTTGGCAAGACTTTGGAAAACAAAAGGAAACATAAGGATATCAAATTGGTAACTGATCCAGTAAAATTACAGAAATTGGTGCAACAACCAAACTTTGGTTCATCTATAATTATTAATGAAAATCTAGTTGTTATTTCCATGAACAAGAAGTCAGTTACAATGGATCGTCCTTTGTATCTTGGAATGTCAATCTTGGATATTTCAAAAACACATATGTACGAGTTTCATTATAAGAAGATGGTTAACTATTATGGAAGAGAGAACATTGGTATTGCATATATGGACACGGATGCACTAATTTACTGGATTAAAACAAATGACATGTATGAAGATCTACGCACCTTTATATATAAAGATGATTTCGACTTTTCCGATTATCCTAAGGATCATCCAAATTACGACTATGACAGAAATAAGAAAGTATTGGGAAAATTTAAAGATGAAACAAATGGTGTGCCGATGATGGAAATTGTAGCATTAATGTCCAAACTGTATTCATTTCAACTGTACATAAACGAGAGGAAAGAACATCAAGTCACGAAGAAGGCCAAAGGAATAAAAACTTCTTTCCTGAAGAAGAACGTACAGTTTGAACATTATAAAAGATGTTTGTTTGAAAATGTTGAAACAACTGCAACGTTCAACACTATTAGAAGTTATAATCATCAACTATTTAGTGTCAAACAAACAAAGTGGGCATTAAGCTACAAAGATGACAAGCGCCATATTTTAGAAGATAAAATTAATACTTTACCATTCGGCCACTACTCTCTAAACCCTATCGACCAGTAAACCTATTCTTCGTCCTCTACCTTCTTCCTTTTTCCTTTCCGTAAAGAAGAGGGGACATGGCAAGCCTAATGCCATGTTCCCTCTTTTTTACACTAATATGAAATGGCCTTGACCTATATTCAAACTATATAAATGAGAATAAACTATTCTATGGATCAGTATTTTTACATGCGGTGTACAAGCAACATCTGAAGATGGAAAGTGTGAAGGACAAGATTGTAAATGAACTACATAAACCAGCAAGAAGAAGATTTCCAAGAAGAAGTACAATCATTAAAGGGATGAATGATCTTTATCAAGCTGATCTCATTGAAATGATACCGCACAGTAAATTAAACAAAGGATTTAAATATATTTTAACAATTATAGACTGTTTTACTAAAATAGCTGACGCTTTACCATTGAAGGATAAGACTGGTAAAAGTGTTACAAAAGCTATGGAAACCACAATACAAAGAAATAAATTTAAAATTAAACATCTACAGACCGATGATGGAAAAGAATATTTTAATAAAGACTTTAGAGCTTTGATGAAGAAATATCAAATAAATCATTATTCTACAAATTCTGAAGTTAAAGCTTCAATAATTGAAAGATTCAATAGAACATTGAAAGGTGCGATGTATAAACAATTTTCAAAACGAGGATCATATGTGTGGTATGACATATTACCACAACTTATAAAACAGTATAACAACAAATATCATCGTACCATTGGAATGAAACCTATCCAGGTAAACAGTGCTAATGCGAAAATTGTATTACAACGCATTAAAAATAATACAACACCGAAATTAGAAAAATTGCAACCAAAGAAGTTCAAGGTCAACGATAAAGTTCGTATAAGCAAATACAAAGGTGTATTTAGTAAAAGATATCTACCAAATTGGACTAATGAAGTATTTACAATTTATAAAGTGCAACCAACTATACCTGAAACCTATTTATTAAAGGATAACAAGGGTGAATTACTTCAAGGTGGATTCTACGGACACGAATTGTTGAAATCAACAGTTGGTGATGTATATCTTGTCGAGAAGATTTTACAAAGGAAAAAGGATATGGTTAAAGTCCGGTGGTTAGGGTTTGATAAAAGTGAAGACTCTTGGATTCCTTCAAAAGACTTAGTATAGTTGTTTAATAGCTCATTGTGTGTTTAACCTTTATACAAGATGGAGATTGTACAACAAAAAGATCGATTTAATATCAATAACATTGATGAATTGACAGTTGACAATGATAAGTTAAATCATGGAAAACATGGTGAATTACTACCAAATACGATAAGATGTCTAATAACTGGTCCTTCAAATTGTGGAAAAACTAATGTTGTTTTTAACCTTATAACTAATCCTAAAGGATTGCGTTTTAATAATATATACATTTTTTCAAAATCATTGCAACAACCAAAATATCAATTATTGGATAAAATACTTGCAAGTGTACCTGAAGTGAATTTTTACAAGTTTAATGCCAGTGAAACAATTATGCAACCGAATGAAGCAAAACCATTTTCTATTTTTATATTTGACGATGTTTCTTGTGAAAATCATGACACAATAAGGAATTATTTTGCTATGGGAAGACATCATAATATTGATAGCATTTATATTGGTCAAACATACAGTAAAATTCCAAAACAACTTATAAGAGACAATGCAAATATGTTGATCATCTTCAAGCAAGATGAAACAAATTTAAAGCATATATATAATGATCATGTAAATGCGGATATGCCATTTGAAAAATTTAAAGAGATGTGTGGCAAAGCATGGAATGAGAAATATAGCTTTCTCGTTATTATGAAGGAAGAAGATATTAAAAATGGTAGATATCGTATAGGGTTGGATAAATTTGTATTTATGCGTTGAACTACCGATGCTACATCTAGTTACACGTTGAACTTCACAGTGTAAACATGGTGAATCAAGAAAAACTATTGAAAGAAATAAAATCACTCAGTGATTCTATTAGGATGAAGAATCGTGCATTGAGGATGGGTTTAAGTGAAAGAGAAGAATTTCTAGAGACTACATTTAAACCTATTACGGAACCTTTAAAACAGATATCAGAAACTATTGGTAAACCTCGTTATGAAGGAGATGTTTTACTACCAGTTTCTAAACAAGAAGTACAAGCATTAAAAAAAGAAGAAGATGATGATTCATATACAAGTGCTAGTGAGCAAGAAGAAACAAAAGAAGAAGAAGAACCAATTGTTGAAAAGGAAGAAGAACAGCCAATACCAGAAGCAGAACAATCTATTCCAAATTTAACTCAATTGAGTAGCGATATATTACAACATGGACCTCTTGGAAGAAAATATATAATGAAAATGCTACATGACATGAAATCAAACCCGAATTTGAGTAGATCACACGTATACGGAGCAAGAATTGATGGGAATGAATTGAAGATTGGCGATTCAAAGCTTGAAATAACACAAGACGATTACATCATTATTGGTGAGCATAGATATAAAGGAACAAAAGGATTATATGAATTAATTTTTAAAAAACATACCACTAAGATATTCATCCAAAGATTTAAGTGTTTTTAAGGAGATTCTACAAAATACTAACGCTCATAAAAGAAACTACTCAAAGGATGCAATGATTAATCGTTCACGTGCAACAAAATATAACATCGTTATAAAAAAGTTGTTTCCTCCACGAAAATTGCCAACATTACGTACTGCACCAGCGGTGAGACAACCACTGAAAAGAAAATCTTTATCACTTATGGATTTATCACTTCTTGAACAACATGGTAAAAAGAGTAAAGGAGATACTTCAACATCTGGTAAAGGATTGATGAAAAATCTATACAATACGAATGTGATTTACTACAACGATATCAATAAATTGGTTGATAGAATGAGACTATTGCATGAAGCCATGGAAGCCGGTCATACAGGTTTGAATAATGAATGGGTGGCTCTAGTTGATGAACTTAGGAATCGCGGTATAGTCGTATAATTGTCCGTGGATATAAAAGAGGTGCAAGCATAAGACGTATCAGTTCTAACATGAGCGTCGACAAGTTCGGACGGTACTCCGCTTTAGGAGTGCAAGTTGGAGAAGACAGAAAAAGAAGTGGATTACCGCAAACACCTGAAGGTGACTATAGCATAAGTAATAAACGTTTAAAACTAGTTAAAGATCCAGAAGAAGATACTGATGGAGCAAATTTGAAGACAGTAAAAGAAGCTACTTCAACATCATTAAAATTACATAAGAATACTTACGATGTTAAATCACATAGATTAATTAATGTTGGTAAACCAACTGAAGGTTCTGATGCAATTACTAAAGAGTACTTATCATCTGAACTTTTAAATACTTTAAAATTGCAATGGGGTAATAACTTAAAAGATGGACAAACGTATAATGCTGGAAATTATAGAATAACCAATGTGGGAAATCCCAAAAATGATAAAGATTCAGTTAATAAAGAATATTTACATTCTATAATACCTGAAAAAACTGAACATGGATTTTCTTTTTATAAATTTATTATAAATGACATTGGATACCCAAAAGAAGACGGTGATGCTGTAAACCTAAAATACATCAAGGACAACTGTATTTTACAAGATGCTGATGGAATCGATTGTCATGGAAAAACATTGACAAATGTAAAGTTTGGTTCTCAACCAAAAGATGCTGTTACTATGGAGCAATTATCCAAAGAATTAAAAAAAGAAACATCAAATTTTGTAAAACATGAAGATGCCGTGTTAAAGCGGGGAGATAAATTTATACATGGAAATAAAAAGTTTGATTTAATGCAAGGAAATAATGATGAATGGGATGCAGGACATAAAACAATAACAAATGGAAGATTTGGTATAAAAGATTCAGATGTACCTCTTATGGTGCAAACATTAATTGCAAGTGGTGGTAGATTAGATACATACGATGGTCGTAATAGAAGAATAAAAAATATTTATCCTGGTTATGGAGATGATGATTGTGTTACATTGAGACAAACAATAACTTGGGATAAACACTTTGGGACCAAATATGATGCAAAGATGAAGAAAATAATTAATATTTTACCAGGTGAAGATTCAAATGATGCTGCTACTATTGGACAAGTCATAACAACATCAAAAAGTGATTTAACCGCTTACACATGTAATGATAAACGTATTATGCAGTTACAAGATCCTCAACATCCGAAAGATGCTGTAACTTTAGATTGTTTAATAAGAATAGTGGGTAATTTACTTATTGATACCCACAATCATATAGCTAGTACAACGAATCATGTGGTGATTCAACCCGATGAACGAGAAGCTTGGATTAAAAATAGAATCATAAATCAGTATATAATTAATTTGAATAACTAAGTCTTTAAATATAAAAGATTTTGCACAAGTTATTCATTCATGTAAAGTATCTCGTGGAGTAAACACACCAGTTATATAAGACAACATAATGAAGACCGTATCGCTCAGTCATCGTCAAGACAGCGGCAAGAGAGGACGTGGTATAACATCAGCTGCATTATCCCTGCTCAGACGGATTCCAGTTGGTGCTGTTGTAAATCGAACGATAGACGCTTTACCATACGAATTACATCTGCCCGGAGGTTATCAATATTGTGGACCTGGAACTAAGTTGGCAAAACGTTTAGCAAGAGGAGATCCTGGAATTAATAAATTAGATCAAGCTTGCAAAGAACACGATATAGCATATTCAAAGTATAAAGATTCAACAAATAGATCAATAGCAGATAAAATTCTAGCGGAAAAAGCTTGGCAAAGAGTAAAATCAAGTGACGCAAATATTGCAGAAAAAGCAGCAGCTTGGGCAGTAACTACAGCCATGAAGACAAAAGCAAAGTTAGGTGGTGGAAGACGTCGCAGAGGAAGACCTGCAAAGAGAGGCGCTCCCAAAAGAGGTGGAAACATTAAAAAAGGACGTCGTAGAACTCATAAGGCAAGTGTAAAGAAGACTTCTGTTTGGCAAATGGTAAAAAACGGAGCAGGTTTATACCTAAGGCCATACCGTGTGTACTAAATAAGAAGAATCAATTGATAATTCCAAATAAAGCCTTAACAAATCATCAGTTAAATGATTATGTAAAATGTTTGAAAATACCATTCTTTCGAGGAGTTTTTATGAAAGATGCATTACCAACTAAAATATGGAAAAATGAAACTGGAATAGTAAATTTGGATTCCACCTATGGTCCAGGCACTCATTGGGTATGCTATAAAAAACTCGGACAAACCATTTACTACTTTGACAGTTTTGGCAATCTACCACCGCCAAAAGAACTGCAACATTATTTTCGAAACTCCAAAAACATTTTTTACAATTACAAAAGAGAACAACCTAACAATACTGAAATATGTGGGCATTTATGTTTGGAGTTTCTAGCGAAGAGTGTCAGTCAGCTTTAAGATGTCATCGTATACAGTGTCACTGAGTGGAAATTCATCCACATTGAAAAGTACGCTGTTCCCAGCATTGCGTCTATCCAAGGAAAGATTATGGGAAGCGGCATTACTTGATTTGACTACCTACAATTCAATTCCTAATGTTACAGAAGGAAAAAACAATTTACTACATTATTATGAAACTAAGGATGCTGCAGGAAAATACTCAGAATTGAAAATAATTACATTTCCTACTGGAGCATATGAAATTGATGACATAAACCAATTATTACAGAAACAACTCGGAGAAGACAATATCACCGTTAAAGGAAACAATAATACTTTAAAAGCAGAAATAACTTCGAAATATTATATTGATGTCAGCTTGGAACAGTCGATTGGCAGTTTACTTGGATTTACAGATACAAAAAAGAAAATCTTAACTCCTGGAACTACTCATTCAGGTGATTCAACTGTAACAATATTGAAAGTAAATAGTATTGATGTCACGTGCAACATTATACACGGATCGTATAGAGATGGAGTTAATCAACATATTTTACATACATTTTATCCAACAGTGGCTCCCGGTTTTAAAATTGTTGAGAAGCCACAAAACTTGATATACCTACCGTTAAACACCAGTTTCATTTCAGACATCGTACTGAACATATTGGATCAAGACGGTCATAGTGTTGACTTTAGAGGAGAAACAATTACTATACGGATACACATCAGAGCAGCAACATAAAAGTCAACATGGGATTATCATTTAAACCGCAACGGAAGAGTCGGGAGCTCAGTAGCTCCTCAACATTGGAAGAGTTAACATCGGAAAACATTCGTTTTCTACAGAAGATTGGATTGAAACTTAACAGCGATGGATATCCTGGATATATCTCAAGGACCAACGTTCGACGAAACACTATGGGAGAAGGAATATCACACGCACAACCCTTACACTTCATCAAAATTAAACAATAACGATGAAATAAGGATCCCCATTCAACAACAAGATATTTACACTTTACCGTGTGAAAGTTACTTGTACATCGAAGGACGGGTATTAAAATTGGATGGAAAAACTGCTTCAACAGTTCCTTTTATAAATAACCCGATGGCATATCTTTTTGATGAAATAAGATATGAAATATCAGGGGTGACGGTTGATTCAACAAAAAAGGTTGGTTTAACAACGACATTGAAAGGATTAACATCATTAACACCGCATGAGAAGAATTCAATAGTCACTGCCGGATGGGTTGCCCCCGATAAAGACACTATAACACCAGCTTCCAACGGTCACTTTGATTTTCATGTACCTTTACGATTGCTTTTGGGATTCGCTGAAGATTACAAACGGGTAATAATAAATGTCAAACAAGAATTAGTATTACTCAGATCTTCAACTAATAAGGACTTGATACTTGCAGACCCTGCAACTACGGAAGATAAACTGGAATGGCAACTACAGTTGGATAAAGTTGTTTGGAGAGTACCTCATGTAAGATTGGCTGATGAACATAGAATCCTATTATTGAGAAAGTTGAAATATGACCGTGATATTGTGATGCCATTCCGAAGTTGGGAATTTCATGAATACCCTACACTACCTCAGACAGAACGACAAACATGGACCGTCAAGACATCAACTTACTTGGAACGAGCAAGGTACATAATACTCGGTTTTCAAACTAAGCGAAAAGATGTTATCACTGCAAATGCTGGTCAATTTGATCACTGTAAAATAAAGAATTGTAAAGTTTTCCTAAACTCTCAATTCTTTCCCTATGACAATTTGAATGTCATGTTCAGCAAAAAACGTTTTTCCATTTTATACGATATGTATGCAAGATTTCAATCATCATATTATGGAAAGACTAATACACCACTATTATCACCTGACCAGTATTATTCCAAGGCTCCAATAATTGTAATCGATTGTTCAAAACAAAATGAATCGGTAAAATCATCAAGTGTGGATATAAAAATTGAAATGGAATTTGAAGAATCAGTAGCGGATGGAACTTCGGCATACTGTCTAATTCTACATGATAAAATAGTTACTTACACACCGCTGACCGGAATTGTGAAGAATGTACTTTAAGAAGAATTGTACAACAACTGCAAATTTTTGAGGTTAGAATTATCTGCTTTAATTTTTGAGGTTAGAATTTCATTTGTGAAAGACAAGTTGAAAACAAACAATTATGTAATTGTATAAATTTCAAGGATTTTACGAAAAATATAAAAGCGAGAAAATAATTAGTAGAAACTTCATTCTATCTTCAACCTTCGTATGGGAAACATCATTCGCAAGATGAATTCTACTAACGGAGAAGAAATTACACCTCTAATGGATGATAATAGTTCAGATATAGAAAAACAAGTTGAACGAGAAATGGACGAGTTCCTAAAATTCAACAAACATAAGAAGAAAGAAGAAGAAAAAGCTGAAAAAGAAGTAAAAAGGAAGAAGGTTGAAGTTAACATTACAACCAATATTTTAACAGAAGTATTTCTTCGGATTATCTACCCAATTTCTTCATGCATGACAAAAAGTATATCAGTTGGAATTTTAAAATCAATGGATTATTCACCAATTGTTATTTTAAATAATGGAAACAAAATGGTTACTTTCAGTGAAACTACTTGGGAATCTCTCATGAAACATTTACATCTTTTGGAGTGCTATTTAAGTAACAACACATTTGGAAGAAGAACAAGATTAAGTTTATTGGAATCAAATATTGAAGTTGATATAGTAAAACATCGTGGAGGACAAATTGTTCGCTTCAGAGATTTAACTACACATAATGTTAAATTATATTTCACTAAAGAAGAATTTTACACTTTAAGTTGTACTACCGGTCCCGTCACCAGATATTTGAAACAACTAATATTTGCAAGTGCAATAATTAAAGACTATCTAATTGATACATTGGACAAAAAACCTTTTGTTCCAATTTTATACGGTCCCGTGGATACTTCAATCTTTAATAGAATACCTCAAGAAGTTGAAATGTGGAGACAATTAAACAACTATCACACCAATTTTAATATTGATGAAGTGGCACAAGAAGTGAAAGAAGAAGAACAATCCTGTCTGTTATAAACATCGGCTCATTCAATTTTTAAGTCAGTTGTTAGTAAGACTTCATCATGAATAAACGGGTTTCGTTTTCTAATGCGCCACATATAATGGAAGTTAAAAGAGGTATAATTGAATTTCAAGCTTTCCGAGGAAATGATGGTAATTTTATTATTAAAGAATTAGTAATCTTGGACATGAACACATCAGTAGTTTATCATTATTTGTTCAAACCTCCAGTACCATTTAATAGACTAACAACTAAAGCGAAAGTTACAAACAAATGGTTGAACAAACATTTTCACAACTTAAGATGGGATGAAGGTTTCATTAATTATAACATGATGCCGCACATTATGAATCATTATTGCAAAGAGTTTAAAATTATCTACACAAGGGGATTGGAAAAAGCAAATTGGATACAATCATTTACAAGCAACGAAGTGATTAATGCAATAATTGATAAAGATTTCCAATGCTACTTCAACGAACTTTGTATTTCATCAAAAAGTTTTAAACATCGAAGGTCGCAGTGCGCTTTAAAGAATGCCTACCGCTTGAACAATTTCCTTCAACAAAGTGGCGGGTGTAGTGTCAGTAGTGGGGGTAGTGTCGATTATAAAAGCGAGAGCGCTACCATGACGCAGCATGAGTATTACTCTAACCTCCGAAGAGACAACATCTCCGACGGACATTCTTATTAACAAGAAGATTAACAACAACATCAAGATGGCATCACAGAACTTACTTCAAAGTTTAGTTGATCAGTTCAACGCTCATTCTAAATCATCAATTCTACCTACAAAGAAATGTTCTGAACTAAAAGAAGAAAAACACTACATCATTCATACGATTAAGAAAATGGAAACTTCAGTAGGTGATGCTATTAATTGCACATTGAGCGAGGCTCCATATACAGTTGGTGATGAACCAAAATTTCAGATCTTCCTACCAAGACGCTTTGTACAACTTCTTCAAAATGAAGATCTTCGTGTAGTTCAACCCGGCGCACTCTATTTGGTTTCGCACGGACCAAGTGGAAACAACTCAACTGAACTAACTATTCATGTAACACCTACTACTGATTAGTTTGTACATAACATTGTAACTATTTGTTTGTAATTGTTTTTCAATAAATATGATATAAAGAAAAAACAAAAAAAAAAAAAAATTAAAAGAAGTAACATATTGTGATGTCTTTGTACATTACAATATGTTGCTTTTTTTTAAAATTCCACGGGATGACCTTGACCCACTTTTGTGTGATTATAAAAGCGAAAATCTACTTGTAAAATTCATCAGTCTACGACTACCTTTCGTACCGTACACATCTCGCTCACTCTATCGCTTAATATAAAAACTAAAAGATGTCTCTCAAAGTCAAGTGTGCATCTTATGATACCAACACCATTACAACTTTTGAACAACTCGAAGATTTAACCAACGAAATGCGAGTTTTACTTACCGGTGGTTATCACTTAACTGTTGATGTTAGTGCTACTAATACAAGGATGTTCACTAAAACAAAATATTGCGATGATGAAATATTTATTTCTACACAACCTACAACTTCTTCATCGCCAACTGGTCAACATAACATCAAGTTCCAAAAGTATTACCAATGTTGAATAACTTTTGACAGACAAAACTACAACTAAAGAATCACATGATCAATGTGAGTTAATAAAAAGGATGTGATACTTGTATAAATAATCATTTGCTTCTCAGCTCTCACCACGACAAGACCTATTTAAGAAAATGTTGTACAGAATGATGATTCAACTTGATGGAAAAATCTATGGAAAAGACTACAACACCGTTGAACAAATGACCCAAGATTTAGATGTATTAACTAAAGAAGGATGGATATCAAGCTAAATTAATTTTAAAATTTCCTGAAGTACATCCATTATCAACAGAAGAACTTGTTGCTATGGCTAAGGCGGAGAGAGAGAAAAAGTCTGAAGAAAACAAAGAGAAACAAACTTCCTAAATTTTAATAATCCTTACACTTGTAAGGTATAATTTTTTAAAACTCCATTTGGATGACCTTGAAATTACCCCCACCACTTTTCACAGTTCATAAAACTCACTATTCAACACTATACACTCTTATTCTTTCACTAGACTCCGCAGCGTCAACATGGAAGAGCAAAAATACAAGTACAAACCTCGTTACTGTTGTGAACAACAGTGTACAGATTTAGGACCAATGATGGTGGATGGGTTAGCTTGTACTAAATGTGAATTCTTCGGATCTTGTTATTGCAAATGCAAAACAAAACAACTACCACCACCGGAATTGCGAACTTTCAAATTTTACAAATCAAGATATTTTCATACATGTTGTCCTCAAAGATGTTTCAAATTTCACCCTCTAGATCTTGCTCATTGTCAACGCACCAATTCTCATCAAGATGATTTTTGTACACATATGATAAAAAGATGTAAATACAGATCAGATTGGTATTCCGATCCTGTAGAACCATCAAATGTGTAATTTCAGTTTTACACTCTTTTTTAAAACTTCATTTGGATGACCTTGAGATTTCCCCCACCACTAGTTCTAATTTTTATATAATATTAAATCATTCCACTTCCAACACTCTAACTAACAACATGGAAAACAAATTTATCAAGTTTGAACATATAATAACTGACAGGGAGGAGATGGAAGAATTGTTTCAAAACTTACTTTCTATCATTGACGAATATCCTATAAGATGGTTCAGAATTGTAGTTCAATATTTAAATCCTGGTGAATTGTTTTCTTCATCGAGTGAAGAGGATGAAACAACTACTTCGGTTCAAATAATTGAATTAAAAGACGAAGAAGAACTAAACATTTTATTCAATCATAAGCTCAAGGTTCCCCATATAAAAGCCCCCTCCCTAGACTGCCCCCTCCCTAGACGCCTGCTCAAGGTCGCCATTATATAAGCCCCCTCCCTATGTGCCGATCCTCATTCCATCCCCGACTCTTCAACGATGAACAACTCTCCTTTGGCCCGAATGAATTCTAGTTTTGAAATAAACTCTAAAGAAGAGTTACAAGACATTTTTAATATTTTACAAGAACTTGTAGATAATTTTACAATTATCAAAATGAATTTGGAAATAACATACGATTGTCCTATTTTTGATAAAGTTGAAAGTTCGGACGAAGACAATTTACTAAATCTAACTCCTGCACCATCTGACACTACTGATGGTAATAATTAAGAGCAACGTCTTCCCCCCACCACTTCTTTATTTAACTAACATTTCTCCCTTTCACTTCTCATTCCTTCTTCGACTTCTGAACTATCAACATCACTAAAATTTCAAACACTAACACAATCATGATGGATATGATGGATGAAGTTCCCTTCGTAACTAGAATGGAAGAGGATAAATTGAAATTGGAAATTAAACGATTGGAAATGGAACGGGAAAACCAACTCGAAATGTTACATTTGTTCAAGCTTTTCAAATACATCATCTGGGGACTCTGCATTTACCTTCTCATCGTCGTTGGTGTTTGCATTTACAACTCTGTAATTCATCACAAAAGTTCAACTTGTTTAAACTCTGCTGTTGCACATTAATTGTATATTCACTAATAAAATTCAAAAGTTACTTCAACCTATCCTACTATCACCAACTAGTTCAACTTAGAACTATTTCTGGTGGTAGTTGGGTAGGCTTTTTTAAAACTTACTCTGGATGACCTTGACATACTTTCCAGATCCTATTTATAAATTTGAATTTCAGTTTTAAACTAACTTTTAGTTTTGTTCAACTATTAAGAGTTTTGTTAACACCGTCAAATTTCAGTTTTCAACTAACTTTTAATTTATGTACACTTTTAGTTCAACCCTAGTTACTTTATTCGCAAATTCAGTTCAACCAACCGCCAACGCTATTGCCATCTCCACCCCAATATTTTAACATTTCTGCCCCCAACACCTGCCCGAACATCTGTTCGGTTTTAAAAATATAAAAGAAAGGTAAAGGAGTGGGGGTGGCTCATGCTCACCAATGCAAAACTAAGGTTTGAGGTTAGAATTATCCATGGCGGCCGCCATGTCTAGTTCAGTTTCACCACATAGAGTCGGCGACCGGTTATTGGTCTAAAGGAGTGGGGGAAGGGGTGGTGGGGGGAAGGTTGCCATTTTATAAGCCCTCTCCCTAGGCGGCGCTTCTCATTCGATCGCCAACTTTCAAACGAGAAACACCTCTCCCATGGCACGAATCAATTATCCCGCTATCACCAACTACTTCAACTTAAAACTATTTCTGGTGATAGTTGGATAGAATTTTTTAAAACTTACTCTGGATGACCTTGACATATTTTCCACATCTCAGTTATAAGTTTCAATTTCAATTTTGAACTAACTCTTAATTTTTCTTCAACTGTTAGAGTTTCGTTAACACCGACGAATTTCAATTTTGAACTAACTTTTAATTTTAATTTTATGCGCAAATTCACTTCACCCTAACGCCAACACTATCGCCATCTCCACCCCAACCTATATGGCATAAAATATAACTACAGCATCTCATATATACCCTCCAACCCCCACCGGAAGCTATGTGACATGGCAGCTGGCGCCAGCTGCCGCGGCACGTGGCTCCGTGGGCACGTGGCCGGTTTTAAAAGTGACCAAAACACACTACTACTGTTGACAATGTAATACTGCAATTTCTTCCTAAATTATGATATAGTTACTAAAAATGTACATGTGGTACAAAATAGGTTTCATTACTGAAAGCCACTTAAGGTTATAAAAACTGTATTTTAAATATCATCAATTTTACGTTAAATAATGATTGCAGTAAACGACGAAGTTTATGTTGCTAAAACTAGAACAAAATGAAACAATTTTTACGATGATTTTACAGCTCATTAAGTCGCATAACGGATATAATGTAATGAAAACATTAACTCGGATGTCTTCAATAACCATGGCTGACCTTTTGTAAAAGTGAGCAGGTCGTTAAATATTTAACGCGTCCAACCATTCCATCACATCACCGACTGCAGTGGACGTTAAATATTAAAAACTAGTTTACGATGGTCCTAATCTATGGACGGTGTAACCAATAATTAATATAAATATTATCTGCTTATTAAATCTTAGATTTGAAACTAATTTTGACATTACTAATATAAAAATATAATATATGAATTTTAATGTACGTTTGATTAGGAAGAATACACTTTTTAGTTATTCATTCTGTATCATCTCGATATTCATGAACAGTTGATAATCAAATATTTTCTTTCACGATGCTTTAAAGTAAAAAAATCATAAACAAACCCATAATAATATCATTATTTTATTGTGTAGTATCAGCAAGGGCATATTTATTTATTTTAGTAAAAAAATACCTAATTATTTTAAATATTCCTTAGCAGTTAAAATGAAGTAATTGCAACACAATTTAAGAGTGAATAATACCCAATTGCTTATAATAAAAAAAATAAATAGTATGTTTATTGATAGATAAAAACGTTCTAATATAAAATTTTTCTAATTGTTTGATTAAAATTACGAAACATAACTTGAGATTTTTTACACCCAGAACTCTTACTTTCGAATCCTTTAATACACCAAGTAGTTTTACCTCAACTGTAAGGCCAGTTTAAAAAAGAACA